>JAVJIF010002473.1:0-320271 GCA_038442645.1 Agave tequilana | reverse complement strand
GTTATATTTATCTATCAACTACAAGATATCAACAAGTTATATGATTATTATGACAGTGTATAACTAAGGCATTTCATATGAGCATATATAAGCATGAACAACCTAATAATAGATACTCAATAAATACTTCTCCCCCTTTTTGTCATGCATAAAAAAGGGTAAGCAAAAAAAACCAAATTTTTTTTAAAACGAATATAGATTTTAACATAAGGAAAAACTCATAAATCTATAATACAAACATTTAGTTCACTACAAATGAAGAAAATCTGTTAAAATCAAGTGGCTTAGTAAAAATGTCTGATAGTTGAAATCAGTTGAAACATAATCAATGTCAATATCTCTTTTCTCATAGTGATCTCTAAGAAAGTGATATCGAATTTCTTTGTGCTTTGTCTTACTATGTTGATTTGCATTTTTAGTCATATGAATAGTACTAGTATTATAACAAAATATTTTAATATGATTATAATACAAATCATAGTCAAGGAGAGTATATTTCATCCAAAAGACTTGTGCACGACAAGCCGCGGCCGCAACATACTCCACTTCGGCGGTTGAAAGGGCTACAAATTTTGTTTCTTGAAAACCATGAAACAAGATATTTTCAAAATTGATAAGTTCCACTTGTGTTCTTCCTATCCACTCTACAACCAACATAGTCAACATCCGAAAAACTCGTCATGAAAAATATCTGATCATCAGATACCACAAGTCCATTCTAATAGTACCCTTAAGATATCTAATAATGCGTTTTATCATAATCAAGTGGTACTCTTTAGGAAAAATTAGAATCTAGCATATAAACACGCACTAAACATAATTCTAACATGCTAGTCATTACATAAAGTAAACTGTTGACTGATTTTTCCTGCACACAAAAATTAGAATATTAGATTAAGAATAGATCGTGCGAGGATCATTCTAATCCGCGGTAGCAAGGCTATGCGGGGCGTGATCCTCAGGGAGGGACTGCGATGGAAGCGTTAAGCAAGTTTCTCTAAAAATTTATCTTTTTTAGTTATTTTGTTAGTCACGATGGTATTTACAATGGGTGGCATTTACAGTGAAGTGGAAAAAAGAATTTAGGAAGATGTGGATCTAAACTAAAGGAAGAAAAGAAAGAAAGATTACCTCTTCAGTCTGCTTACCGTTTGAACCGTTGCGATGATTTACCTTTTCTTAGAAGGCGTACAAGCATGGCATATGGATCGTCCGCCTTCTTAACTATGGAATAAAAAGCAACTAGGGAATAAAAAGCAACTATGAGACCTGTTCATCGCCATAGGCCATCAAGGTTCCTTCTTCAGCTAGGTATTCTCGAAGCAGTTGGATCTCATGGTGGGCAAGACATTAGAGAAAGAAACAATGTCATAACCAAAATATAAAAACAATGATAGACAAAGATAGAGACACAATAAAACATAAAAATAACAAAACAAGCTTTGATTTGATTTAAACAATGGAGGAAAATTTACAACTTACACCGGCTGTCACCATCGGTACAAGAGGATCCCTTCCTCCATGAATGCAACATCTCCTCTCAGCTTTCACAAAAGAAAATAAAAATTTACAATGGATCTAACCTAAAACCTAAAAACCCTAGCTTTTGGCCCTTTGCTGGACGCTGGACGCTCTTTATGTTGCACTGCAGGAGATATTTATAGATGCAGAAGGCTACAGAGTCCCGGACGAATCTGCCCACGAAATTTGGGATCAGGATCTTACCAAAGTGCCGCGGATTTGCGGCGGTTCCGCGGCACTTTTGTGGCTTCTGGCCACGCGCTTTGGCGCATGGCCTCTCCTGGTCCGTCCATGTGGGCGCCTACTTCTAAAATTGTAATCCTGGCCTTTTAAATCTGGATTTTCGAGGTAACTTGGTAATCAAGTTACCCTTAATCCAGATTTCTTCAAATCTTCCTCCCACGAATTTTCTTCTTATCTTGGCCTTTTATCCTCATCCTGCAGGTGTTTAGGGTTGGATAGAAGTCTATCCTTCCCTAATCTCTGATATTTGCAACTTCAGCCCCTTGTATTTGCATTTTGACTCTTTGTATTTGCGCTTTTTCACCTGGGCTTCAAACATGGGCTTGGATCTGGGCTTTTGGGCTCTTTAGGCTTTATTTATTGCTAACATAACAATTCGAGGCCTGCACATATTAAATAAAGAAATATTAATAAATGTGCATTATAATATGAATAAATGTGCAAATGTGACGGTATATATGATGATAAAAATGCACTTTTGACTACCAATCACACCCCCACACTTATCTTTTTGCTCGTCCTCGAGTAAAAACAAAGAAAAAGTAAAAGTTAATCTAACCTAACTCACTTTCGTAGAATCACGATTGCACTTAGCACGTGCAACAAGCCGTTAAACCTCTAGGTTACCCTAGAGGACGAGTGTTGTCTCGTGAGGGTTTTCAGCGGATTGCAACCACAAAATCCATAAAAAGGAAAATATTTGAATTATTATTGAAGAGACTAAGTAGTCTATAAGTTTTAGGATCCTCATTTTTATTCATTCTTCAAACCTAGTCTTTATAAAATCAATTGTTATTCATTTTAGGTAAGGATTAAAATTGAATTTCTAATATAGTCTTTTTCGTTACCAAAAGTCATACGCACCCTTGTGAATCTAGGAATTCCTTAACTTGGACTCTCATGCCTCTTTATTATTTTTATAACATCATCTAATTTTCTTCTTTCGTGTAAGTATCAAGGCTTCTTGAGGCCCTCATACCTAACTAATTGACTATTAGATGTGTTAATATATTTATTTTCTTTTATTTTTTTGGCATGTATAACTCATCTAATTTTCTTTCGTATAAGTATCAAGGCTTCTTGAGGCCCTAATACCTAAACTAATTGATTTAGAGATGTGTTAGTACATAATTTTTCCTTAGTTCCTCGGACTTTCTAATCCACCCATGTAGCGAACTTAAAGTCGATGACTCCCAAACCGGTCGGTCTTAGGGCACCAGGTGAGAAAACACCCCGCGGACTCAAATCGAGTGAACTAGGCCACAAAACTAAGGTTTTTTTTTTTTTTTTTACTCACCTTTAGGCGTGAATACTTATGCTTCTTGAGGCACATGTATCCGGCTTAATTAGTGATAATTTTTTTATTATTATTATTATTATTTTTTTTAATATATGAGGCACAAGGGTCTTTGTCTTAGAATCCTAGATATGCATTAGGTACAAATTCCCTTAAGGTAAAAATTAAGACTAATTAATTATTCAACTTCTCTCTTATACCTAAAATTTAAACAACTTATTTATTTTGACCAAGTTTTGAGAAATCCTAATCATGATTTTCCTAATCCTTAAAACTAACTTAGATTTCTTTTCAAAAATAAGTCAAAATATTTACTTTTTATAACATTTGTTTTTTTAAATTTTTTTTTTATTAGCAATGGTGTTAGTTTTCTACCTATGTTAGTATGTTAGTAAAGCCCACCCCCACACTTATCTCATGCATTGTCCTCAATGTATGAATGTATGCATATATGCATGAAACAGAACAAGGGAAGGCGGAAATTACCTTAGGGTGGTGGTTCCGGAGGTGGTCTAATTGGTCCACGAAATGCGGCCCAATCAAGATAACATATAATTTGGTGGAACCCACCAGAAATTTTCCTTACATAACCCACTAAAATATATATATAATCATTTTTTAGAATTTCCACCCCATCGAATTTCCTAATTTCATAATAAATTTCAGAGTTAATTGTCTCAACCTCCTTGTCCCAAAATGGAGTATGAAAAGATGGAATGATTGACTTGGACAATATAGGTGCGGGAACGAATACCGACTCAGGGAAGAAGCTCAAATCAAGTAAGGGCTCAGGAGTCGGGCTAGGTTCAAGAATTGGTCCAAGTCAAGAAATTGAAACTCAAGTCCACAATCTTCTTCCCACAATGGAATATGACCTAATATGGATGATATCTCTTTACTTCCAATATTAAGGAATTCTAGCTCATCGCCATACAATTCTTCAAACTAAGGTCAACATCTTCCGTCAGAATTGTACAATCAGTTTCAGAAGTAAAGAGATTGTGAGAATCTAGGTCATGTTCAAGTTCTAATTCGGGAAAGGGAAAACTTGCCAAGTTATCAGAATTTGAAATTTCGGCAAGTTCACATGATGGTACTGAATTAGAATCTTGTTGTCCGAAGCAACTTAGTTCGTCTGCTTTAAAAGAGTGGTCAGCGATATCAGAATCAGCCGGACGGTTAGAACGTAAGCATTGAACCATCAAATCAATATCATGATCACGGGCTAATTTAGCCTCGGTCATGGCAGCTAGCATCCCTTCATAGTCGATAGGTGCTTCTTGTTGAAAATAGGAAGGGTACTCGTGATAAAGTTGTGAGTCGGTGGACTCACGTATCATCATGTCTAAAATTGATGGTGATTTTTGCTTGGACTCATTTCTACTCATCATTTCCAAGATAGATGGATTTCTATTCTGAATGGGTAGATCTGAGTATGATCTTGGGAAAAATGTGGACTAGATGGATATGGAGGACAATTTGGTTGAGAATTAGACTCGGGGGACTCGAAACCCCATGAACTCTGTGACGAGTTGAAATTATTATGGAAATTTATAGTCATAAGATGGAGGTTGTGGGTTATATTCATTCGGATAAGACCATTCCGGCACACTAGATTGGTCAAAATTAGGGTATGCCGGGTTGGTAATATCCGAATAATAGTTAGGGGTGTAATATGGATTAAAATTGGAATTATTATTATATGCCATATCACACCAACACAAACAACACAAACAAATAAACAAAACAAAAAAAAAAAAAAAAAAAAATTCTAACCTAAGTTAGGGTAGACCTATGACCTAGACGACTCCTAACTGGTTAGACTTTCCACGGGAGGTCGGGTGCAGACTTTGACCACAAGTTAATCAGCCAGGTCAGGGCAAGAATGGTGGGAGGTTTTCCGTCAAAGACGTTCCTTAATTAAATAACCACCAATCTTCGGGCTTTCGCCCTCAATCCCTTTCCTAGACACTGATTTAGCAAGAGTCAACTTCCAGCACTTTTCCTCCTTAGGATAATCTCCTATTGAGTCCGAGATGTCCCTAGGGCCAACGTCTACTAATTTTTAAGTT
Organism: Agave tequilana; assembly: GCA_038442645.1. NCBI lineage: Eukaryota > Viridiplantae > Streptophyta > Magnoliopsida > Asparagales > Asparagaceae > Agave > Agave tequilana. Next base: position 315,138 of record JAVJIF010002473.1, on the reverse strand, counting down.
AGGCTTGGGTTAGTGAGTGCTTGGGATATGATTTTTGGGCTAAGGAAGGGTGATGAAATCCCCACCTTATCTTATTTATAGTTATGCCCTTAAGATGAATTAGTGCAAGTGTACAAGATAAATAGATAAGAATCACTCAAAGCAGAAAATCAACCAAGAGATGAATCCTATTCTACATGCAATGCGTACGTACCTTGCGTCTCCAGCACTCTTCAACAGTAAATAAAAATAATTGAAAAGGACCGTGCCTAATATGCAAATGTCTAATCAAATTTTTATTTTAACAACCAATAATTTACTGTTGAATTATTAGCAATTTACAGGTATATCACAGAACAAAACAGAATAGAGCAGTAAGCAGTAATCTCAATTGCAGCAATCTGCAAAAAATTTGAATCAGTAGTCCTTACTGTTGCCGCGTTTCCGCGGCTCTGGCCGCGGATCCGCGGCAAAAACAGTGGGCTCCTGTGCTCTGCCTTCGAGGGCAGAGGCACAGGGCAGCTATATGTCCACTGCAGCTGCTGTTTTCTGTTTCCTGTTCTCCAAACCTGCAAACAGAAAAGAATAAAGAATTAGTTAAAAATTAAAATTTTTTTGTTTTAGAGATAACTTACCGTCCCTCCCCGGCAACGGCGCCAATTTGTTGACTGATTTTTCCTGCACACAAATTAGAATATTAGATTAAGAATAGATCGTGCGAGGAATCAGTTCTAATCCGCGGTAGCAAGGCTATGCGGGTCGTGATCCTCAGGGAGGGACTGCGATGGAAGCGTTAAGCAAGTTTCTCTAAAAATTTATCTTTTTTAGTTATTTGTTAGTCACGATGGTATTACAATGGTGGCATTTACAGTGAAGTGGAAAAAAAGAATTTAGGAAGATGTGGATCTAAACTAAAGGAAGAAAAGAAAGAAAGATTACCTCTTCAGTCTGCTTACCGTTTGAACCGTTGCGATGATTTACCTTTTCTTAGAAGGCGTACAAGCATGGCATATAGGATCGTCCGCCTTCTTAACTATGGAATAAAAAGCAACTAGGGAATAAAAAGCAACTATGAAGACCTGTTCATCGCCATAGGCCATCAAGGTTCCTTCTTCAGCTAGGTATTCTCGAAGCAGTTGGATCTCATGGTGGGCAAGACATTAGGAAAGAAACAATGTCATAAACCAAAAATAGAAAAACAATGATAGACAAAGATAGAGACACAATAAAACATAAAATAACAAAACAAGCTTTGATTTGATTTAAACAATGGAGGAAAATTTACAACTTACACCGGCTGTCACCATCGGTACAAGAGGATCCCTTCCTCCATGAATGCAACATCTCCTCTCAGCTTTCACAAAAAGAAAATAAAAATTTACAATGGATCTAACCTAAAACCTAAAAACCCTAGCTTTTGGCCCTTGCTGGACGCTGGACGCTCTTTATGTTGCACTGCAGGAGATATTTATAGATGCAGAAGGCTACAGAGTCCCGGACGAATCTGCCCACGAAATTTGGGATCAGGATCTTACCAAAGTGCCGCGGATTTGCGGCGGTTCCCCGCGGCACTTTTGTGGCTTCTGGCCACGCGCTTTGGCGCATGGCCTCTCCTGGTCCGTCCATGTGGGCGCCTACTTCTAAAATTGTAATCCTGGCCTTTTAAATCTGGATTTTCGAGGTAACTTGGTAATCAAGTTACCTTAATCCAGATTTCTTCAAATCTTCCTCCCACGATTTCTTCTTATCTTGGCCTTTTATCCTCATCCTGCAGGTGTTTTAGGGTTGGATAGAAGTCTATCCTTCCCTAATCTCTGATATTTGCAACTTTCAGCCCTTGTATTTGCATTTTGACTCTTTGTATTTGCGCTTTTTCACCTGGGCTTCAAACATGGGCTTGGATCTGGGCTTTTGGGCTCTTTAGGCTTTATTTATTGCTAACATAACAATTCGAGGCCTGCACGGCGCCAATTTGTTGACTGAGATTTCCTGCACAAAAAATATGAATATTAGATCTGAGAATTAAAGGTGTGCGAGGTGCTCAATACTAATCCGCGGTAGTAAGGCTATGCGGGTCGTGATCCTCAGGGAGGGACTGCGATGGAAGCGTTAAGCAAGTTTCTCTAAAGTTTTTATCTTTTTTATTAGTTATGATGGTGGTATTTACAATGGGTGGTATTTACAGTGAAGTGGAAGAGAAGAATTTAGGAAGATGTGGATCTAAACTAAAGGAAGAAAAGAAAGAAAGATTACCTCTTCAGTCTGCTTACCGTTTGAACCGTTGCGATGATTTACCTTTCTTAGAAGGCGTACAAGCATGGCGTATAGGATCGTCCACCTTCCTAACTATGAAATAAAAGCAACTATGAAGACCTGTTCATCGCCATAGGCTATCAAGGGCTCTTCCTCGGCTAGGTATTCTCGAAGCAGTTGGTTCTCATGGTGGGCAAGACATTAGAGAACAAATAGAAGGAAGTAAATACTGAGATACACAAGATTAAATAAGAAGAAAAGAAAATAAAACAATACAAAAAATAAAAGCAAACCTCGATTTGATTATTAAACAATGGTGGAAAAATAGAACTTACACCGACTGTCACCATCAGTACAAGTAGATCCCTTCCTCCATGAATACATCATCTCCTCTCAGTTTTTACAAAAAGAAAATAGAAATTTACAATGGAGGAATAAAATCTAACCTAGAAGAAAAACCTAAAAACCCTAGCTTTTGGCCCTTTGCTGGACGCTGGACACTCTTTATGTTGCAATGCAGGTGATATTATAGGTGCAGAAGGCTACAGAGTCCCGGACGAATCTGCCCACGAAATTTGGGATCAGGATCTTATCAAAGTGCCGCGGATTTGCGGCGGTTCCGCGGCACTTTTGTGGCTTCTGGCCACGCGCTTTGGCGCGTGGCCTCTCCTTGGTCCGTCCATGTGGGCGCCTGCTTCTAGAATTGTAATCCTGGCCTTTTAAATCTTCCTCCCACGAATTTTCTTCTTATCTTGGCCTTTTATTCTCATCCTGCAGGTGTTTAGGGTTGGATAGAAGTCTATCCTTCCTAATCTCTGATATTTGCAACTTTCAGCCCTTGTATTTGCATTTTGACTCTTTGTATTTGCGCTTTTTCACCTGGGCTTCAAACATGGGCTTGGATCTGGGCTTTTGGGCTCTTTAGGCTTTATTTATTGCTAACATAACAATTCGAGGCCTGCACATATTAAATAAAGAAATATTAATAATGTGCATTATAATATGAATAAATGTGCAAATGTGACGGTATATATGATGATAAAAATGCACTTTTGACTACCAATCATAAACTACCAATCATACTTCTATAAAATTTAATGTCTATATTTATACCTTGTTCATTCTTGTCAAGTTTTATTGTGGTAGCCATAGGAGTCTTGCTTGATTTTGCATCTTCAAGTCCAAAATTCTTGATGAGTTTCCTTGTGTAATTCGATTGATTTATAAAAATCCTATCACTCTTTTGCTTAATTGGAGTATAAGAAAGTAGTTTAGCTCACCCATCATAGACATCTCAAACTCATTCTTCATGCATGATTCAAAATCTTTACAAAGCTTTTCATGAGTAATCCAAACATAATATCATCATATAAATTTGAACAATAAGTATATCACTATCTACATGCTTTATAAATAAAGTGGTATCTACTTTACCTTTTACAAAATCATTTGAAATAAATAAAGTTGAAAGCCTTTCATACCAAGCTCTTGGGGTTTGTTTCAAACCATATAAAGCTTTGTCTAATTTGAAAATAAAATCTGGATGTGTAGGATCAATAAACCTGGGGGATTGTTTAACATACACTTCCTCTTCAATAAAACCATTTAAAAATGTGCTTTTGATATCCATTTGAAAAAGTTTGAAATCTTTAAAGAAAAAAAAGCAAGTATAATCCGTATGGCTTCAAGTTGTGCTACATGTGCAAAGGTTTCCTCAAAATTAATACCTTCGATTTGGGTGTAATATTAGGCTACTAACCTAGCGTTATTCCTAACAATATTACCAGACTCATCCAACTTGTTCCTAAAAATTCATTTAGTACGAATAGTTGGTCTATCATGGGGTCTAGGGATAAGGTGCCAAACTTAGCTGCGCTCAAATTGATTGAGCTCTTCTTGCATAGCAAGCAACCAATATGAGTCACCCTCAGCTTCGAGGATGTTCTTTAGTTTTATATGAGAAATAAAAGCAAAATGGCTACAAAAATCATGGAGTTTGAGCGAGTAGTTACCACCTTTGATACATCACCTATGATGAGTTCATTGGGATGACTTGTAGAATATCTCCAATCCATTAGAAGTGGTTCAGATGGAGCCACTTCTACTTCTTGAACTTCACCTTGTTCATCAAGATTTGGCTTTTCTTCTTGGATATGTGAGTTCTTTAAGGTTACTTTCTTCATGTCTTCACTTACAGAATCAATATTTACAACATTCTTAACAAAAGCATGAGATTCTTCAAACTTAACATGCATAGATTCTTAAATAGTCAAAGTAGATTTATTAAAGATTCTATAAACTTTACTAGTGTTTAATAACTAATAAAAATAGCTTCAAAAGCTTTGGAATCAAATTTTCTTAAGTTATCTTTGGTGTTTAAAAAAAAAACATTTATATCCAAAATCTCTAAAGTATGAAACATTAGGCTTTCTCAAATAGTAAATTTCAAAGAAGTTTTGAAAGTATTTTTACAAAAATAAATTTTATTTGATATGTAAGATGAAGTGTTATGGCCTCGGCCCATAAATATTGAGTGAGTCTGTATTGACTAATCATTGTCCTAGCTATTTCATGAAGAGTACGATTCTTTCTTTCAACGATTCTGTTTTATTTTGGAGTTCTAGGACAAGATAATTCATGTCTAACTCCATTTTCTTCACAATAAGTGATAAAGAATGGTTAATGAATTTACCACCTCTATCACTTCTTATGCGCAAAATCGAAAAACCTTTTCTTTTTCAACCCTTTTTCTAAAATATTAAAATATGAAAAGGCTTGATCTTTCTGTTCCAAAAAGAAAACCTATGTAAAATGAGAAATATTATCAACCAAACAAACACAAAACAGTTTTCATTCAAACTTTTATTTTTAGTAGGACCAAATAAAATCATGTGGATTAACTCTAATGGTCTAAATGTCATGATATCCTTGATTGATTTTAAAGAGGACTTGGTTTGTTTCTCAAGTTGGCACGCATCACAAATGTGGGGCCTTTTCAACCTTCAAGTAAGGAATACCCTTCACTGATTCCTTAGAGTTAATTCTAAAAAGATGGTCAAAAGAGACATGGCCTAATCTTCTATGCCATAACCAAGAATTGTCATTGAAAGAATTTATATATGTAGCATTGAAATTTAAATTTAACATATCAATAATATATAAATTATTTTCACGAAATCCGAAAAGAATGCATGCATTGATTTTTTCCATCTAAAACATTGCAAGACAAATCATCAAAAATAACTTTAAAACCTCTATTACAAAGTTGACTAATACTCAAGAGGTTATGCTTGAGACCCATCACTAAAATAAAATTTTCAATCAATGGAGTGAGCCAATTTTAATGTTACCTATACCCGATAATGTTATCCTTTGAGTCATCTCTGAAGGTGACGGTGCCACCGTCATGATATCTTTATAGGGTTGCAAATTTATTGAAATCCCATGTTATGTGCCTTGAGCAACTACTATCAAGATGCCACTGCTCCCTACGTCTTGGAGCCTTAGTGTGTACCTACATAAAATAATGAAGTTGTTGATTTTTGTACCCATTTTTTCTTGGGTCCTATGACGTTAGTACTTCGAACCAAATATGATTATTAGAAGCATTTACGATCAATATAAATTTAGCTAAGTGACCATTCTGGCCACAATAAGCGTATGAATATATTCTACCATGCATAAATGCATGATGTGTATGAGCATGTGAAACATGAGCATGCTTAGTGTGTGTGCCATATTTAGTATTATGTGTATGAATGTGTTGTGATTTATGTGTAGCATGAATATGTTTCTTTGAAGTATTTTTCTTAGAAAACATGGCCTCTAATCTAGCTTTATCAAACTCACATTTCTTTAAAGAATTTCTCAAAGTGTTGATTTTAGTTTTTAAATAAAATTTTTCATTTTCATCATTCATGAAAAATTTTGCTTTACATGAAATTTTGTATGCATCAAAATCTTTTTGTGCAGATATGAGAGGGAAGATAAAGCATCTATTTCTTTAGAAAGAGTGATAAATTTATTTTGAAGAGTTTTATTTTCCTTTTCGTTTTTAGGTATTTCTTTTTTAGAAAATCATAATTATTTGAAAGTTCTTCCAATTCCTCTCCTATTTCATTCATAGTTAATTCACATTCATCAAGGGATGGTTCAGAGTTTACCTTAGGCGTATTATCATTTGCCATGAATTGCACGTTTGCCGTGTCCACCTCTCTTCAGATTCACTTTCTGAAACTCATGTTGCTTTGAGAGCTTTCTCTTATATGGCTTCTTTATGGTAGATGTCTTGTTTGAGGTAGATGGCTTGTTTTTGATTATCAGATATTTGGCAATGATATGTTTAGGTTTCTGACAGTTAAAATAAATGATTTCTTGTCCTCCTTCCCTTACCATCGTCTTCTAACTTGGCCACGTTGTACGTCCTCCTTACATTTTTCACAAGGAGGGAAAGATCTTCATAGTCTTCTTCTTCATCATCATTGTCAGAGATGGTTAGAGTAGACTTGCAGGCAATCATCTTTTTCTTTTGTAGCGTTATTTTTCTCTAGCCTTCCTCTCCATCTCAAGAGTCTTAAGATTTCTGATAAGACCTATGAGCTCCATCTCTTCCTTGTCATTGAGCTCTTTTAAGCTTGTAGCTTTGACTTCCCATAATGGTGGTAGAGCACGAATGACCTTCCTTACCTTTGTGTCATTATCAATAGTATCACCCAAAGAAGTAAGACCATTAGTGATTTTAGCAAATTTTGTAACCAAAAAGATCATTAATAGAATTATATTCATGCATAGTGAAATTCTCATATTGAGAACGCAAGAGATCAATTTTAGCCCTCTTGACTTATAAAGTTCCCTCGTAAGTGACCACTAAGTGTGGCCAAATTGTCATAGGAGGATTTATAATGAATGACCCTAACTATTTCATCATCGTTCAAGGCTTGAAGCAATGCATAGTGTGCCTTTGCATTGGCATCAAATTTTTTGATGGTAAAGTCAGACCAAGTGTCCTTATCACCAACGGGTACACTAAAGGATTTAGTCACCGCCTTTGCAACCCAGCTTCCTAGAGATTACAAAAACGCAGTCATCTTAGCCTTCCATATGGGAAAGTTAAGGCCATCAAACTTGGGATGGGTCTTAATACCTTCGGCAATCTTTACTACAGTGGATGAGAAAGAAATTATTAATAAAGTTGATTAGCAAGTAGGATCTCTCTAAAGGTGGTTAAGCCAAACTCTAGATACTAATGCTCTGATACCAATTGGAAATGCATCTAGATGAAGGTTGAATAGGTATAAAGCTAATCAAATGCAAGTTCAAAAATATTTATAATGTATGATGCAAACTAATCACTCAAAACAAGAATTGAAGTCGTATTCCCCGTGAAGGGCTCTGAACTTCTCCTCGTGATTCCTCTATATAAGAGTTGAGGTGCTCAATTGCTTTCTTATTGAAATGAGTAATGATCGACAAGATAAATGAATAAAACCAAAGTAAATGAAATAGAGACAATAAGGCAATCACAAATAAGAAAATTTTGTTTTGAGGTTCGAACCACTGCTCTACGTCCTCGCCTTCACCACTGTGAAGGATTTCACTATCCACTAAAGGATCTTCCACAAAGGGACCTTACAATAAGGAATTACAACACCTCGGAGTACACATCTCCCGAACTCAATCCTTTACACCAGAGCTAGCACAAAGCCAATAGAGATTATAAGCTCTTGGTGATCAAGAGATCACAAACACTCTCTTACAACACTCTTACAAATCCCTATAGAGTGAAAGGTAGATTTGAAGTTCAAGGATGTGAGAGTAAGAACTAAAATAAAGAGAGAATATAAGAGTAGAAAACTCAATTAAAATCTTTGAAATTGAAAGCACAAAAGAAAATTTGAAAACTTTTTCACTTTAAAAACAAAACTTAATTTTCAAGAGAATTTGTTATTGTATAAATTCAATCCTAATGACCCTTTATATAGGTTGTAGAAAAACACATTTAGAATTATTTACCAGGTCATAAAGGGAAGAATTTGACCCTCAGAATTCAAAAACCTACGTTTTAAAAACATGTTTAGAAGGAAGATGTTGAAATCTGGCTGTTACTGCCATTTTGGCAGTCACCAGCCCTTTATAAAAAAAATCTGACCGTTGGCTTCGGTTGACCACGCGGTCGACCAGTTTTAACCGAGACCAAAGTGATGATCGTTGGTCGACACATCGGTCGACTGCAGGGGAGAGTGGTTGGTCAGTCGGTCAACCTAAATGTGTACAAACATGCACACCCCTCTGCCAGAGGTTCGGTCGACCATGCGATCGACCTTCCTGGCCTAAAATAGGCATGGTCGACTGCTCAGTCGACCGACCTAGGCCAAAACAAGCACCAAGGTCTATTTTGAAAATAAAGAAAATTTTGTAAATAATTTTGAATGAGTTTTGAAGGAGAAAAATGTGTATGGGTAAGGAGATACAAGTTCTAAATTAAGATTAAATTTATGAGAAAATGTGAAACATTTATCAAAACCAAACATATTAAAACACCAATATAAAATAACTGTTCTTTCGAAAATGTGCAATTTTGTGTGTGTGTGTATATATATATATATATTATATATATATATTATATATATATATATATATATATATATTATATATATATATATATATATATATATATTATATATATATATATATTATTATATATATATATATATCTTTGTGCACCAAATCTATATTCTACTCTTTAATAAACTAAGTTCTTATAAGGTTTTAAGTGATTACAAGAATCTTCAAGCGAGCCTTCTCTTATAGCGACGTTGAATGCTTTGAGCTTCAATCTTGTACTTGAGTACCCTTGAGCCATTAACATGAAAATACACCAGTTTGTTAACATTGCTTTTGTTCTTTACTAGCCCATGATCAAAATAAGATTATGGTTACCGTGCGGTCGAACGACCTTATAGGCTGGGTCCGTGCACGTCTACGTGCACATCGGTCGATCGGTCGTTGACCGCTGGCTTGGTCTGGCTGGGATTTATAAGATAGAAAACTTCGTCTTTTTAACTCTAATAAAATTTCATAAATTCTCATATATTTCACAAAAATAAGTTCATTGAATACTTTGAAGTACAAATATGTGTGATCAAAAATCAAAACATATTACATAACCATTTTTGTAATAAAGAATTTTGCCTTAAACAAAAATCCTTATTTTTCAAAACCATCTTTAATTTGAAAAATTATTTTTCCAAAGTTTATCCAAATACAAAAACAGATATTCGATCCAATACATATATGACATGAAATATCTACATTTTTGACAATAAGCTCTAAAATAAGTTTTGGTAAAACCAAAAACAAAACTCAAACACATGATATAGAAACATCAAATAAGTTTTTCTAAACATTTGAACCAGCAATATGTTTGGATGAAATTCAAAACACAAATAAACCATATAAACTTATTTTGATGAACTCTAGTCATGAAACACAAGGATGTATACTTTGAAGCTCAAAAATCAAACGGTATTTTTCTAAAATCAAAACTACTTTATGAAAACATTTATAATTTTTTTGTGTGTGTGTATGAGCTTGAGCAATCCACAACTAATCTATCCTTTCATTTTTCTAAAAATAAATCTTAAGACTTACAAACATGACACAAGTCCTTTTGAAAATCATCTCTTGAAAATCTTCTTCTCATCTTGACTTGGTCCAAACCTTGATCCAATGAGCTAGACTCCTCTTGAGTACTTAATGCGATCTTGATGTGCGAGCTCTTGAATCAATACTTGTTAGCTTCAAAACATGACTTTGAATCCTTTGTTGAAGCTAAATACCGACTAAGATCTTCATCAAATAGCTGAGACTAAATAAACATAAGATCATTAGTACTATAACTACATGAGTTAATAATCATCAAAACTAGAGCAATGGGCCTTTGGGCCAACAATCTCTCCCTTGTTGATGATGACAAAACTCATGGAGTTATATATGTATGGATTAACGTTAGCTTCATAGAAGCTCCTCCTTAACTCATTCATAGCAATAAACAATAAAGATATTCAATAAAGTGCATAAACTAAACAAACATATATGCATAAACAAAGATAAAAACATGCATATATAAACTCTCAAAATTCTTTTTGTGCGTAAACTAAACAAACATATATGCATAAACAAAGATATAAACATGCATATATAAACTCTCAAAATTCTTTTTGTGCATAAACTAAACAAACATATATGCATAAACAAAGATATAAACATGCATATATAAACTCTCAAAATTCTTCTCCCCCTTTTTGTAATTCATCAACAAAGGGACGAAGACAAACAAACGATAAAGATGTATATGCGATATACATTCATGAAGAGGAGAGACGTAAAGTTAGCTCCCCCTGCATACATGCATTACGTGGAGAAGGGATGACTAGACCCTAACCCATATAAAACATAATATTCAATGTATAAGCGGAGATATCAAGCTCCCCATACACGCGTGTATCACGTAAAGAAGAGAGGTCACGCTCCTCAATATGAGATACAATAAACATGAATCTATATATAGAAGAGATGTTAAGCTTCCCTTGCATATAGGCAAAATATATCAACAAATTTAAAAAAAAAATTTGAAATCACTTTTAAAACAAAATTTTGATAATATTTAAAACACAAATTTTAAATTTCTTGAGTCAACAAAATAAATTTTGATACTAATAAAATCAAATAGTGGTTGACAAACACAAAAGTTGGTACACACTTGAAAAAAAAATTTAAGACACCAATAGTAGATTTTTGATACCATTTAAGGTGAAACATGAAGCTATTTTGATATCAAATAAATACTAATTGAAATACCAATTTAAAACAATGTATAAGCTTGTATAGATATCAATTAACATTTGGAATAAAATCAAGCTCAACATAAACATAATTTGTGCTTTAAACATGTAAAGATATTGTAAAACAAGCACAATCTATATATATATATATATATATATATATATATATATATATATTATATATGTATGTATGTATGTATGTATGTATGTATGAAAATGGAAATACCAATTGAAATTGATATTAATTGAATTTTGAAGCATACATATATAAGAAACAAATATGAGTATACAAACATAAATTTCCTTGAGGATCAAGTGTATAACTCATACCTACCACCCTTTTCATGCACAAGATAAAAGATATTTATTAATGCATACAAGGCATGGTCACTCAACCATCCGCCCTTAAAGGGTAGAAGTTTTCAAAAATAAGATTTGAAAATAGTTATAGATTGAAAATACTGCCAAATGAAGAATAAATAACTAGTTTAATATAATTTTTGAAAAACTAGTTAAAAATCCTTCAAACATGAAAACAAATCATATATTCCATGAGGCATGCTAAATACACAAGAGTTGACACTCGAAAACTATAAAGCTCATAAATGCTCATGAAATAAGTATATGAATAAATAAAAATAATGTGAGTGTAAAAGAATTATGTGAATAGCATATTCATGAAATAATCAATAAGTCTCAAAGTAAACATGAATTCTTTTATCAAAAATATCAAATCATAAAATTTATTTTTCATTAAAAACAAACTTCAAGGTATATGTATCTTCTATCAAAACTAAATATATACATACATATCCCAAACCCAAACGAGTCCATAATAGAATTTGCATGAAGGCAAATGACACAAGGGTATACATGTATATTTATTAGTTTTAGACAAAAATAACATATACATGAAACAAAACATATACAAAAATAGGGAAAACGAGTGTAAATGAAAGAATCATCAAAAATAGGTTGTACATGTACATGTAATGAGTACAAATGTCCAATGAGGCACAAACATATAATAATCAAGTGTAGCTCACTACTTGTACAAGTATAAACACGAGTTTTAACAAAAACTACATCTAAATAAGTAATCACCACATGAAGTACAAAACATGATTATTTAACATAATGAGCATTAAAATTAAAAACATGCTAAAAACATTTATATTAAAGCATGTAAATAAAAATTAGAGTTAGAGATAGCTACTAAAACCAATAGGGCTTATCTCTAGATTTCAAAACCATGCTGGTCCTCTCACCAAACATCCTTAAAGGTGATGCATCCAAAGTAGTGTCCATCAAGCTCAAACGTATCCACCATCAAGGCACCATATCTCTCCGTCATGTGAGAGCTCACTCCTACATCAAAACAAAAGGTGAGGATTTTGGTACCCATTTCTTTTTGGGTCCACGGGGTTAGTATTATAAGAAACCCAAACATTTTTATTGGCCAAATTTATATGATTTATCTTATGAAAATAAAATCTTGCAAGATGGCCTTTGCGGCTGCAATGTGTACATTTGTATACTCTAGCATGTATATGAGTGGTATGAATGTAAGCATAGTAGGCATATGTATGTTGTGGGTTATGTGCATGAACATGTGGAGCTTGTTTCTTTTGAAACAAGGTTTTCAATCTAGAGTGGTTAAATGTACAATTGCTCAAAGTTGAGCTCAAACAATCAATTCTATTTTTTAAAACATGAATCTCATTTTTATCAAAAGAGGAAGCAACATTATTAGCATGGCAAGAATGACAGTCAACAATCTTTTTCTTTTTAGAAATGTTTTCTTTTGAAATAATTTTCTTTTTCAAGAGTTATTTTCTTCTAGAACAATTTCTTTTTCTTTTTCCACCATAATAATTTTATTTTTCAAAGAATTATTTCCTTCACAAATGTCATTTAATTTTGAGGACAAGAAAATATTCTCCTTTTTTAAAATTAATTTTCTTTTGAAACACATTCAAATTTATTTTTAAAAGAATCTTTTTCTTTCTTCAACAATTCATGTTTTTCTAGAAGTTTTTGGCAAAAAGATGCAAGCTCATCATAAGGCATGTCAATATCTTCTTCTAACTTGGATTCAGAATTTACCTCAAGGGGGTCATCCCTTTGGACCATGTAGCATATGTTGGAAGTATCACTTCCATCATCTGAGTCACTCCCCGCATAGTTTTGCTTTTTTTTTACTAAGGGAGACTAGAGTGTTCCATACTACAAAAGCCGAATCAAAGCTAGTAACTCAAGATAAATATTCATCAGTTAGGGTAGATCTTAAAGCATAAAGGGCTTTTTGCATTAGCCTCAAGGTTTTATCATTTAAACAATAAGAGTCTTTAATAGTGGCAAAATAAACATGAATCCCTAGGGCTTTGAGGTACATTGACATCTTAACTTTCCAAATTTGGAGGTTAAGAGTGTCAAACATAGGAGGTGTCATGAAATCCATATGTGTGTGTATAAATATTGTGATTAGCTAAAATGATGATCTTTAACTCAAGGTTGTTAGACCCAAATCAAGAGCACCAAGCTCTGATACCAATTGAAAATACACCTAGAGGGGGTGAATAGGTGTACTAGCTAATCTAATAAAATGATGCGAAATTAAAAACTATTTAAGCAAATAAAAATTATTAAGCTAAACACACAAGGTATAACACAAGAGTGTAGCCGAATTCCTGGTGATGGGCTCTGGTCTATCTCCTCAGGATTCCTTTAGATTAAGAGTTGAGGTGGCACTATGGCTCTCTTGGTTAAATACAAGTGTGAGCAAACGATCCCAAGTATATAACAATTAAGCACAAGATATATCAAGCATATAAAGAGATAAATAATGTAAGCATGCAAGATATATAAACAAAAGTGAGAGAGAGACAGAGATAGAGCAATCGCAAATACGAGAGAATTGTTTCGAGGTTCGAGCACCCTTACTCTACGTCCCCGTCTTTAACACTATGACAGATTTCCACTAAAAATGATCCACTGGATCACTCGGTGCCGCAACACCTACAATGAGTTCACATTAGAACTCTGGACTCGCAAGTCCCTCATTTGTTCCTGTAAGAACAACACAAGCAAGCACACTAGCCTGTCAAGGCCGCACCTCTACACCGAGCTCCTACAAGAACTCGAAACAACATGAACCCGCAAGTTCGCCTCCTCAAATACAAGAATGAATACTTGGTGATCTCAACACTTTGATCACCTAAAAATACTCTCACAATAAAGCTCCTATAGGATTGATATAGCAATGGAAAGCTCAAGTATGTGTGAGAAAAACAAGAATAGAGTTATGGTGAAAAACTCAAGAAATCACTTTTGAAAACACTTTTGAGAACACTTCTTTTGATATGAAAGTATTAGCTTTAAAACAAGTGAAGAAAACCTCTACATGAGATGGGGATAACTGACTTTGAAACTCTCCAAAAATCTTATCTAAAACAGCCCAAAACAGCCCCTTTTATAGGCCTTAAAAATATAGCCGTTGGGACAAATCTGTAGCCAGGATGACCTGTCGGTCGATCGGCCAACGGTCATATTTCTAACCGTTGTGCCTCCGGTCGACCACCCCGGTCGACCGGGCCAAGCCTGTCGGTCGACCGCCCCGGTTGACTGGCAGCACCTGAGAGTTGGGTGATTACAGTCGATCGACCGTGCTGTCGACCGGCCTTGTAGGTTGGGTCCATACACGTCTGTGTGCACATCGGTCGAAAGGTTTTATTCAAAGATTAGTGAGCCCGAATCCTTTTCAAAATTCAAATCATAGCTAAATTACTCTCAAATCATTTTCTAAAAGATCATCTTCTCCAAACCCTTTTTCAAGATTTTAATTTTTCTTTAAATCACTTCCCTTCTCTCCATTCTCTTTTTCAATATAAAAAAAATACCAACACCATTCTTTGCTTGCTAAACAAAAATACTGAAAATCTTTCATTTGCATTCCTCCTCGTGGACACAACCTGCTGCGCACCGCTCGTTTGTCCCCCTGTCAGCTGCATGTTCCAGTTTCTGATTTTTGGCCTTGGTTTTGACGAAACTGCTCTCCAAAGTTAATGGCTATATTATAGGCCTTTAATCACAAATGAAAAAAAATCTATTAAAATTAAGGGGCTTAGTAAAAATGTCTGATAGTTGAAAATCAGTTGAAACATAATCAATTTCAATATCTCTTTTCTCATAGTAATCTAACAAAGTGATATCGAATTTCTCATAGTTGAAACAGAATTACTTACTGTTCCCTCCCGAGTAACAGCGCCAAAAATTGATTACAAATAAAAGCAATAAGAATTACCGTCTAGCTTTGGGCTAACGGGTCGTGTCCACGAGGAGGAATGCGATAGAAATTTTTCGATGAATTGTTAAATAACAAGATGGTGTTGGTGTTTTTCTTTTCTTTTTTTTATATTGAAAAAGAGAATGGAGAGTAAGAAAATGATTAAAAGAAAAATTGAAAACTTAGAGAAGGCTTTGAAAAAGGTGAGCTTTAAAAAATGTTAAAGATTGTTTGGTTATTTTTAATATAGGAAAAGATCTGGGCTAACTATCTTACTACTCCAACGATGTGTTTTTCTCTTGAAATTCTT
This sequence comes from Agave tequilana, assembly GCA_038442645.1. Classification (NCBI taxonomy): domain Eukaryota; kingdom Viridiplantae; phylum Streptophyta; class Magnoliopsida; order Asparagales; family Asparagaceae; genus Agave; species Agave tequilana. Next base: position 299,468 of record JAVJIF010002473.1, on the reverse strand, counting down.
AGTTCCTCAACTTGATCATAGGCAAAAACTTGAGCTTTAGTTTCAAAATCTTAAGCAAAGCAAATAAGATTGTTTGGAAAAGTTTAACTCTTTTTCTTAAGAAATCCTCTTGAACTGAATGTTAAATCATCAAGTTTTCTTTCAAGTATGAAATAAAATAAGTTCAAGTGATACTTTAAAAGAACACTTTCAAAGAAGAAAAGCTTTAGTTTAAGGCATATATATGATTCCGTTGGGTTCTTTACATCAAAACCATTCAAAACAAGAGGGATCAAAGAGAGGGACGATAGTGATACCAGAAAACAAGTTTAGCTACTCATGAATGAAATAAAACAAGATATATAAAAAAAATAAGACATATCCGTGAATAGTAGTAGAAGAAGAGAAAGTTTGATCCTTTATTGATGTCACTTCAACTTCAGGTTACAATCACTCTATCTCTCTCTCACTAGTATTTGGAATGAGCTACAAATTGAAAAAAAATAGAGATACAACTTCTCAATACTATCTAACAAAGAACCTAAACCCTAAAAAAAAGAGAAAAACTTAAACTAACTTCTGATCCCTTTTCTCTAAAAATGCAGTATTTATAGGCAAAAATCAAATGGGAAAAGGTGTACGAAGATAGGGAGCAAACGCTCCCCCAACAAACACCACAGGCTGCCATGGTGTGGCCAAGTGGCCACACCTGGTTGGTGGGTCTCCCTTGTTTGGTGATACACTTTTATCCCTTGCTAGTTTTCCCGTTGTAGCTCCTGGATTTGACGAAATAGCCTTCGATCTTTGGCTTTAATCACTTGATTTGAGAAGATTCATTTTAACCTGTTTTCAACCTCTCTGATTTGTCATGATCTGCCCTGATTTTCTAATTTCGAATTAATTCTGAATTAAATCAGAATTTGATTGCTTTTGGGCTCGTTTCTCTTCACTTTCCTTTAACAATGGGCCTGCACTTTATAAAGAAAAAAATAAGACTTATTAATGTTGGCCCAAGGTTACAATCACACCCATGATTAGTGTATTTTGATGATTACAAAACATATTAGTTATTTGTACTAATAACATTTGTTGTTTAAGTGTGTTTCAGATTTCTATTCATTCTAGAAGTCTTCTCTCACAAATACAAGGATTTGGACTCAAGTCAACTCCAATTGGGCTCAAGGAACAAGTGTTGAAGATCATATGAAGAAGCCTATTGAAGATCTTGAAGTCTTAGAAATCATTGTAAGAAATAGAATGTTAAAGTTTGAGTATATGAAATTTGGCTCTAGGATTTGCAAAAAAAATTTGTTTCATATATTTCCTATATTTTAAAAATGGTTATTTCTAAGTTTTATGCCTTAGTTTATATATATACATGTACCAAAAGCTTTATATCTTGAAAATCTTATATAAAACATGTGTATAAACTATTTTCTGCATAATACTTAGCTATATGTATTTTTAAAATATTTCTCAATTTTTCTAAACTCTAAAACAAGCGCAGTTTTCTGTTTCAGGCAAATTCGGTCGACCGGCCCGGTCAACCGGCGATGTGTCTGGACATGCACTGTTTGTGCATGTCTGTCGGTCGACCGAACCGGTCGACCGACGGAGAGCAAATTGCTCTCGGGTTATTTCGGTCGACCGGACCGGTCGACCGGAAGAAGGAAACTGTGTTTCCTCTTTTGGGACGGTCGACCGGACCGGTCAACCGGGCGCCAACAGCTCTTTGCAGCTGTGCTGGCGGTCGACCGGACCGGTCGACCGCCAGGCCTGCTGTAGCCTAACGGATCTTTCCTCTTTGGCTATTCTGAAAAACTGTTTTTATTTTCAGCTTTAACAGATTTTTGGAGAGTTGTTGGGGAGCTTTTTCAGAGAAAATAAGACAAAAAGAAATTGTTTTTAACCTATTTTCTAACCCTATAAATAGAGGAGAAGTCTCTCTTGCATATTACTTAGAAAAATCCTCAAGTTTATATTGTTTTGAAAAGAGAAAAGAAAAAGATTAAAGCTTTCATTCCAATTCTTTTTGAGCTTGTTTTTCAGTTGTGTTTGATTACTAATATCACTCTACAACTGAAGTTTCTCTCACCACACTTCATAGAGCCAAAATTCAATACTCATTCTATAGTGAAGTTGTAATTGAAGTGAGAGTGTTTGTAAAAGAGTTTGAGAAAGAGTGTAGTGATCTTGTTGTGATCACTTTGTTCTTGTAATCCTTTCCTTTGTGGAGCAACCTCTTCGGTAGAGGTCCTTTGTACTCGGTGGAGCTCGGTGCTCGGTCTTCGGTAGACCAAATTGTAAAGGCGTCCTCGGTGGATAGTGGAAACCCTTCACGGAGGTGAAGGCGGGGAGTAGAGCGGTGGCTCGAACCTCGAAACAAATCACTTTGTTTGCGATTGCCTTTGCGTCTAATTCTTGCTTTACTTTTCAATAGCTCCTTATTGCTTTCTATTGCATACTTGTGATATTGTTTAATTCTCTTGTGCTACTATTTACTTGCTTGTAATTCTTGCCATATATTATTGTGTTTGCATCATATCATTCATTTCATACTTGTGTGTGCCAATCCCGTACTCATCCAACAAGAGCTTCACATAGCGCCTCAACCCATATCAAGGGGAATCAAGAGGAGTTTAGTCCAGAGCCTCGCAAGGGGAATTCGGCTACACTTGTTGAATTGTACTAAGTTGAGCCTCACTTGTTTTAGGTTTCGCATTTAGAGAGTTAAAATTTTTAAGATTAGCAATCACACCTATTCACCCCCCCTCTAGGTGTTTTTCAATTGGTATCAGAGCTTGGACTCTAGGATTTGGTTTAACAACCTTAGAGATGATCCTAATTTGCTAATCATTTCATTCACATTCATATAGTAAAAATGGCCGATGGAATTAAGACCCCTCCTAAGTTTGATGGACTTAACTTTCCCATATGGAAAGTTAAGATGACCGTGTTTTTGCAATCTCTAGGTAGCCGAGTTGCAAAAGCCGTGACTAAGTCCTTTAGTGTACCCCCGGGTGACGAATCCACTTGGTCCGAAATAGAGACTAAGGAATTCGATGCCAATGCCAAAGCTCACTATGCACTTCTACAAGCCCTTAATGATGATGACATTTCTAGGGTTATTCATTGCAAATCCGCATATGAGATTTGGTCACATTTGATAGTCACACATGAGGGGACCTCACAAGTAAGAAGGCTAAGATTGACCTTCTTCGGTCCCAATATGAAACATTTAGCATGCAAGAAAATGAAACCATAGATGATATGGTTACAAGATTTACCAAGATTACTAATGGACTCTCTTCTTTAGGTGAAGATATCAACAATGATCAAAGAGTAAGGAAGATCATCCGGGCTCTTCCTCCTTCATGGGAAGTTAAAGCAACAACCTTGAAGGAACTCAACGACAATGAAGAGATGGAGCTTATAGGTCTCATTGGGAACCTCAAAACCCATGAGATGGAAAGGAAAGCAAGGGAGGATATGGCTCCTTCCAAAAAGAAGACTATCGCCTTCAAGAGTCAAGCTACACACTCCGATGAAGACGATGAAGAAGAAGATGATGAGGAGCTCTCACTCCTTGTTAAGAATGTCCGGAGGATGTACAACAAGGCGAAGTACCAAGGTAGAAGAAGATGGCAAGGAGGCAAAGAAGAAAGGAAGATTGTGTGCTTCAATTGCCAAAGACCGGGACACATTGTGGCGGAGTGTCCGGACAAAGCTAAGCGCTCCACATCAAAGAAGCCTTACAAGAAGAAGGCTATGAAGGCAACTTGGGATTCGGAGACCGAATCCGAGGAAGAAATAGACACCGCCAACATGTGCTTCATGGCTAATGAAGGCACAAGCAAGGTAACCTCTTCCCCTTCTCATGATAATGAACTTTCTATGGATGTGTTAGAAGAGGCTTTTGTTGAGTTGTCACAAAACTATGATTTCTTAAAGAAAAAGTATCTTAAAATGAAAAAGGATAATGAATCTTTAAGTCTTCAAGTTTTTACTCTTACAAAGGAAAAAGATGATTTGGTTTCCACTTTGGCCACTACCAAAAATGATTTTGAAAAATATAAGATTTCTTGCAAAGGTAAGGCCCCACTAATTGATTCAAATGAAGTTTCTATGCTTAAGAAAAGATTAGACTCTTTAAGTGTTGTTTTGAAAGATTGTGAGTTTAACAAGAAGAAAATTGAGGCTATGTTTCCTAAGAAACAAGCCCCAAAGAAAATGCTCATGCTCATGCTCATGTTCATGCTACACAACCTAAACAACATTAAAAAACCCCAAACATGCTCACACTACACATACACATCATGCATTCATGTATGGTAGAGTGTTCTCATGTTCACATTGTGGACGGAAAGGGCACTTAGCCAATTTTTGCTATGATAGATTAAATGTATCACGTTACAATGTTTGGGTTCGAGGCACTAACTTTAAAGGACCCAAGAAAGTTTGGGTACCAAAATCAACAATTATGTTAAATGATGTAGGTACTTTCCAAATCCCAACGACGTAGAGGATTGTGGTATCTTGATAGCGGTTGCTCAAGGCACATGACTTGGGACATCAACAACTTTGCAACCCTATCAAGATATCATGAAGGTGGTACCGTCACCTTCGGAGATGACGCCAAGGGTAAAATCATCGGTATTGGTAATGTAAAACTTGGCACCTCTCCTTTAATTGAAAATGTAGTTTTAGTTGATGGCCTCAAGCATAATCTCTTGAGTGTTAGTCAACTTTGTGATAAAGGTTTTGATATTGTTTTTGATAATGTTTCTTGTAAAGTAGTTGATAGAACTTCTAATGTTTGTGTATTTTCCGATTTTCGTGAAAGTAATGTTTATATGATTGATATGTTAAATATGTCTTGTAATATTACTTGTTTGAAAGCCCTCGATGATGACTCTTGGTTGTGGCATAGGAGACTAGGGCATATTTCTTTTGATCACATTTCTAGGTTAAACACAAAGGAAATGGTGAAAGGTATTCCTTGTTTGAATTTTGAAAAGGACCGAGTTTGTGACGCATGTCAATTTGGGAAACAAACTAAGTCTTCTTTCAAGTCAATTAAGGATATCATGACATCACGTCCTTTGGAGTTAATCCATATGGATTTTTTTGGCCCTACACAAACCAAAAGTCTAAGTGGGAATAGATTTGCTTATGTTTTGGTTGATGACTTTTCAAGATTTACTTGGGTTTTCTTTCTTGAACATAAAAGCCAAGCATTTTCGTATTTCCAAACTTTTAAGAAAAGAGTTGAAAAAGAAAAAGATGTTTCGATTTTGAGAATAAGAAGTGATAGAGGAGGTGAATTCATTAACCAACCCTTTACCACTTTTTGTGATGAACATGGAATAAAGCATGAACTTTCTTGTCCTAGAACTCCACAACAAAATGGAGTAGTTGAACGGAAAAATAGAACATTACAAGAGATGGCTAGGACAATGCTAAGTGAATATGGTCTACCACATTATTTGTGGGCCGAGGCCGTAAATACATCATGCTACATATCAAATCGTGTTTTCTTATGTAAAAATACTACTAAAACTTCTTTTGAAATGTATTTTTCTAGAAAACCTAATGTTTCCTATTTTAAAGTTTTTGGTTGCAAATGCTTTGTTTTAAACACAAAAGATAATTTAGGAAAGTTTGATGCTAGATCTTATGAGGCTATTTTTGTAGGTTACTCAAACACTAGTAAGGCTTATAGAGTTTTCATTAGATCATCTTTGACTATTGAAGAGTCTATTCATGTTAAGTTTGAGGAATCTAACAAGTTTGTTAAGAATGTTGTAGAAATAGATGCATTGGATGAAGGTTTGGAGAAAGTGACCTTGGAGGATGCTTCTACTATGGGAGACAAACCAAAGGATGATGAAGGAAGCGAAGCTAAGGTGGAAAAGGCACAAGGAAATGAAAATCAAACACATGAGGTGGAGCCTACTCAACCACTACCAAAGGATTGGAGATACAATCCACATCATCCCAAGGACCTTGTCATAGGTGAAGTATCAAAAGGGGTAACCACTCGCTCTAGACTTCATGACTATTGTGGTAACTATGCATTCATTTCTCATATTGAACCCAAAAATGTCCTCGAAGCCGAGGCCGATTCATATTGGTTGCTAGCCATGCAAGAGGAGCTCAATCAATTTGAGCGCAACCAAGTTTAGCACCTTATTCCTAGGCCCCACGATAGACCAACAATTGGTACTAAGTGGATCTTTAAGAACAAGTTGGATGAATCGGGTAATGTAGTTAGAAACAAGGCTAGGTTAGTTGCCCAAGGTTACACTCAAATCGAAGGAATCGATTTTGAAGAAACCTTTGCACCCGTAGCACGGCTTGAAGCCATACGGATGACACTAGCTTTTGCCTCATATAAAGATTTCAAATTATTTCAAATGGATGTTAAAAGTGCTTTTCTAAATGGATTTATTGAAGAGGAAGTGTATGTTGAACAACCCCCCGGGTTTGTTGATCCTACACATTTGGATTTTGTTTTTAAATTAGATAAAGCTCTTTATGGTTTAAAACAAGCCCCTAGGGCTTGGTATGAAAGACTTTCTTCATTTTTGATTTCAAATGGTTTTAAGAAAGGTAAAATTGACACAACTTTGTTTACAAAACATGTAGAAAGAGATATTCTTATTGTGCAAATTTATGTAGATGATATTATTTTTGGTTCTACTAATGAATCTCTTTGCAAAGCTTTTGAGTCATGCATGAAGGATGAATTTGAAATGTCTATGATGGGGGAACTCAACTATTTCCTTGGACTTCAAATCAAGCAAAGGAAGGATGGGATCTTCATCAATCAAGCCAAGTACACAAAGGAACTAATCAAAAGGTTTGGGCTTGAAGGATCGAAAGTAAGCAAACTCCCATGGCAACAACTACAAAGCTTGACAAGGATGAACAAGGTAAAAGTGTAGACATTAAATTATATCGTAGCATGATTGGTGGCTTGCTTTATTTGACGGCTAGTAGGCCGGATATTATGTTTTCCGTTTGTCTTTGTGCACGTTTTCAATCTTGCCCTAAAGAATCTCACATAATTGCGGTTAAACGCATAATTAGATACCTTAAGGGCACTATTGAAATGGGTTTGTGGTATCCTAAAACCGGATTATTTGAAATGAAGAGTTTTTCGGATGCCGACTATGCGGGTTGTAGGGTAGATAGGAAGAGCACAAGTGGAACATGTCAATTCTTAGGTAATTGTCTTGTATCTTGGTCTTCCAAAAAGCAAAATTCGGTAGCCCTATCAACCGCCGAGGCGGAGTATGTTGCAGCCGGAGCTTGTTGTGCACAAGTTCTTTGGATGAAACATACTCTCCTTGACTATGATTTACACTTTGATCATGTTAAAATATTTTGTGATAATACTAGTACTATTCACATGACAAAGAATGCAAATTAACATAGTAAAACCAAACACATTGACATTAGGTATCACTTTCTTAGAGATCATTATGAGAAAGGTGATATTGAGATTGATTATGTTTCTACCGATTTTCAACTTGCCGATATTTTTACTAAACCTCTAGATTATGCGAGATTTTCATTTATTTGTGGTGAGTTGAATGTTTGCATTATGGATTCTTAAAAATAAAATTTGTTTTTCTAATGGTATTTTAACCCTTTTTGATGTATGACAAAAAGGGAGAGAATAAGTTGTAATAAGTTGTTTAAGAGTTGTAATAAGTTTAAGAGTTTGATATTTTGAACTTGTTTGAGAAGTTTGATATATGTTTGAGTTTGTTAAGTTTGTTTATTTAAGTTTTTGACAAAACTATTTTGCCTTGAATGCTTTATGTATTGTGCTTTCAATAGTCCAATTTGTTATACATAGCATTATTTGAGGGGGAGTTTTTCAAACTCTTCTTCCATGTTTATTTAAATAACCTATATGTTTTGTCATCATCAAAAAGGGGGAGATTGTTAGCCCAAGGTTACAATCACACCCATGATTAGTGTATTTTGATGATTACAAAACATATTAGTTATTTGTACTAATAACATTTGTTGTTTAAGTGTGTTTCAGATTTCTATTCATTCTAGAAGTCTTCTCTCACAAATATAAGGATTTGGACTCAAGTCAACTCCAATTGGGCTCAAGGAACAAGTGTTGAAGATCATATGAAGAAGCCTATTGAAGATCTTGAAGTCTTAGAAATCATTGTAAGAAATAGAATGTTAAAGTTTGAGTATATGAAATTTGGCTCTAGGATTTGCACACACATTTGTTTCATATATTTCCTATATTTAAAAATGGTTATTTCTAAGTTTTATGCCTTAGTTTATATATATACATGTACCAAAAGCTTTATATCTTGAAAATCTTATATAAAACATGTGTATAAACTATTTTCTGCATAATACTTAGCTATATGTATTTTTAAAATATTTCTCAAAATTTTTCTAAACTCTAAAACAAGCCCAGTTTTCTGTTTCAGGCAACTTCGGTCGACCGGCCCGGTCGACCGGCGATGTGTCTGGACATGCACTGTTTGTGCATGTCTGTCGGTCGACCGAACCGGTCGACCGACGGAGAGCAAATTGCTCTCGGGTTATTTCGGTCGACCGGACCGGTCGACCGGAAGAAGGAAACTGTGTTTCCTCTTTTGGGACGGTCGACCGGACCGGTCGACCGGGCGCCAACGGCTCTTTGCAGCTGTGCTGGCGGTCGACCGGACCGGTCGACCCCCAGGCCTGCTGTAGCCTAACGGCTCTTTCCTCTTTGGGCTATTCTGAAAAACTGTTTTTATTTTCAGCTTTAACAGATTTTTGGAGAGTTGTTGGGGAGCTTTTTCAGAGAAAATAAGACAAAAGAAATTGTTTTTAACCTATTTTCTAACCCTATAAATAGAGGAGAAGTCTCTCTTGCATATTACTTAGAAAAATCCTCAAGTTTCTATTGTTTTCAAAAGAGAAAAGAAAAGAGTTTAAAGCTTTCATTCCAATTCTTTTTGAGCTTGTTTTTCAGTTGTGTTTGATTACTAATATCACTCTACAACTGAAGTTTCTCTCACCACACTTCATAGAGCCAAAAATTCAATACTCATTCTATAGTGAAGTTGTAATTGAAGTGAGAGTGTTTGTAAAAGAGTTTGAGAAAGAGTGTAGTGATCTTGTTGTGATCACTTTGTTCTTGTAATCTTTTCCTTTGTGGAGCAACCTCTTCGGTAGAGGTCCTTTGTACTCGGTGGAGCTCGGTGCTCGGTCTTCGGTAGACCAAATTGTAAAGGCATCCTCGGTGGATAGTGGAAACCCTTCACGGAGGTGAAGGCGGGGAGTAGAGCGGTGGCTCGAACCTCGAAACAAATCACTTTGTTTGCGATTGCCTTTGCGTCTAATTCTTGCTTTACTTTTCAATAGCTCCTTATTGCTTTCTATTGCATACTTGTGATATTGTTTAATTCTCTTGTGCTACTATTTACTTACTTGTAATTCTTGCCATATATTATTGTGTTTGCATCATATCATTCATTTCATACTTGTGTGTGCCAATCTCGTACTCATCCAACAAGAGCTTCACATAGCGCCTCAACCCATATCAAGGGGAATCAAGAGGAGTTTAGTCCAGAGCCTCGCAAGGGGAATTCGGCTACACTTGTTGAATTGTACTAAGTTGAGCCTCACTTGTTTTAGGTTTCGCATTTAGAGAGTTAAAATTTTTAAGATTAGCAATCACACCTATTCACCCCCCCTCTAGGTGTTTTTCAATTAATAGGTTATTAGATAATAAATATGGTAATGTGACAATATATATGAAATATATGTGGCCGATCATTTACCATGCTATTCCTATCTCTTCCATTTTTACTATTCCTGTTTTCGTAGCCTTTATGCCAACTTAAGATATGGGTTGACTAGTGATGTAGCGGCAGGATAGATGTCATTGTTCTCATTCTATTATAGCATTCTTTGATTCTACTGCATCATATTATCTTATATTGTTCAGTTCTTTGGCTCTACATTCTATTATATATATATATATATATATATATATATATATATATATATTATATATATATATATATATATATATATTATATATATATATATATATATATAGGTATTCTATGAAGATCAGTACAGATTATAGGGTAGTCATTATGTCGGTAATCAGATAGACTGAACTACTACACGTAGAGTGTCAGTAGGAAACAAATTTTTAGATTCAGAATTTTTGTCAGGAAGAGTTATTGTATTTTCGATATTACCCCAGTAACAATCATGATCTCTTTTATCGACTTCATTGAGTTTAAAGCCACAATACTTAGCAGTCTTCATGGATTTGATGAGCCATGGACTCCGCTAGCCTCGCCATTCGAGAGTCGTGCTCTAGCTATGCGAGCTCGACCAGGTGGACCTTACTGCACCCTGGAGCTTAACATTTAGTGATGTATTACGCGCTGGCTTCGCCAAATGAGCTCTACCAAGTACGAGTCTCGCAGAGCGTTAGCTCTGCCGCACCCTTGTGTTTAGCGCCTGACGTTGTGTTATACAATGGCCCCACCTAGGTTTCACTTCACTCGTGGCTAGTTCCGATATTATTTAGCACTCTAGCCTTGTTCCTAGGTTTCCCCACCTGATTTGTTATCGTGGATTTAATGAACCGGTTTTTCTTTCTGTGTCTGAATAAGCTTGTCATAGTCTTTACCGACGATCTATTCGGCCAACCATGCAGTTCTTAGGTATTTGCTATATATTTAATTTACTGTTGGGTTAATATTAAGAGGATCGTTATTGTGAGTTCTTAGTTATGCTTCTCAGAATGATTGACGCCCAATATTCAAAACTTATTATTATTTGTTGTTCTCTATTTATGTATCTGCAATAAGTTTATTAGGTTTTCTTTATCTATGATATTATGATCTATTTCTAGAATGACAGAGAACAGACAGAATATCTAGTAATCTTATTACAGACTCTCCGTCGGGAATAACATCACGCCACGTAGAGTAAGTATGAGTCCTGAAAAGGTAAGAATCGTATTTTTAGCGATCTCATTTATTTGAGAGAAGTAATCTCCATCGATTCTAGCAGAATTCAAGCAGTGAAAGTTGGCCAGTTCTGAAGTCAATTTACTTTATATTATTCTGAATGAGTCAGTGTATAGAAGTTCTGGTGGATAATTATGTGAGAGAGATAGTTCAGCTACATGGTATTCCAGTTATTATTGTGCCAAACAGAGACACAGGATTTAGATCGCAGTCTTGTTAAAAGTTTTTAGAGAAGTTTAGGAACTCTTCTTATATTAAGTTTATCTTATCACTCTCAGAAAGACCGGGTAGTCCAATTGGACCATTCAGAATCTTAATTATCTTCTGCTAGCAGAATTCTCTTATTAATTGTTTTTAAGACTATATTGATATGGCACCGTCCGATGAATTTTATGGTAGAAAGTATAGAAGACACTAGGCCCAGAGTTATTGATCAGTTGTTTATGAGCATTATCCTTAGCTAGTCATATCATAATTGGTATAATCCTCATTCCTGTTCCTCCTATTTTCATCTTCCCCCTTATCGAAATTTCGAGGATAAATTTTTGTAAGGTGGATAGAATGTAACACCCCACTCCCGAATACGTATCTAGTTACGTATTCAGATTCTTAATCATAATTTTCAATTTACTTTCTATACTTGTTTTTGTTTTATGAATATTTATGCGATCGATTTGCATTGGATCCAGATTCGTAAACTCAGAGTGAGCCCTAATCTAAACCGAGGACCCGATCCAAGTATACTAATCGATTTAACCTTTCTAGTAGCCAGATTTAATTGATTTTAGTTTCAAATATTATTTTCTAATATTTTTGACTTTTCACATTTTTTTTTGAATTTTTGTTAATTAAATTGTAAAATCTTCAAAACTAGTATCGACCGTTGCTGCCAGTCGATTCTCAAATTTTTAATTTATAAATGGAGTGGAATTTCTGAAAACTTATTTCACATTATTTCTCAAAATCATATTTGCTATCTTAATTCATTTTTGGAGATTTTTCTGAATATATCAAAATTCTACCAGATTTACTGTCGGACAGTATCGCTGGTTGATTTTAGGAGTTTTAATTTATAATTGGAGTTGAATTTCTGATTTTCGCTTTCACATTCTTTTTAGATTCATATTTTCAACTTTAATGCATTTTCTGACATTTTTTCGAATTTATTAAAATTCGACCGGTTTTGGTATCGACCGCTATCGCTAGTCGATTCAAGGATTTTTAATTTTTTCTTTCACATTATCTCTTAAAAATTATATTTTTAATTTTAATATATTTTTCGTGAATTTTCTAAATTTATCAGAACTCAGCCGAATTTGGTGTCGGCCAGTATCGCTGGTAGATTTCAGGATTTTTATTTTGAAAACAGGATTTTATTTCTAAAAATTAATTTTATATTATTTTTCAGGAGGATATTTTCTACCTCTAGGTATTTTTGTGGATTTTTCTAGAACATCGATATTTTCTGACATTAGTAACATATTATTATTTTATGGAATCTTTCATTTCTTTCGTTCTTTTACTTTTTCTTCCCCCCGAACTCCACCTGTTTCCCATTCCCCTTTATTTAACACACCTCTCCTCCATCACTCCCATTCAATCTCTCTCTCTCCTCTCTCTCTCTCTTTCCTTTTCCTTTTCCTGTTCTTTTTCTTTTTCCTTTTCTTTCCCTTCTCATTCCTCTCTCCCTCTCTCTTCTCCACTTGGACAATACGGCCCCAACTCCGGCGCCCTCTTCTGGTGACCCTTAGGCCGGCAGCGGTCTCCCATAACCCCAATTCTCCCTCCTTCTCTCTAATCTTTACCGTCTACTTCCTCCTTTTCCAAACCATCACCATCACCTTCTAATTCCTCAAAATCAACCACAACCACCACCATCTTCTCCACTCCAACTCCACACCATGACTACCTACTCCTTCTCTTCCTTCTATCCCCTCCGATTTCACCCTCCTTCACCTTCTACTCTATCACCAAATTCACCATCATCTCCACCATCACACCTCCAACACCATCATCACCCCCACTTCCTTGCCCCCTCTCTCCTCCTGGGGTTGATGGCGGCCACTCCTAGGCTGGCAGCCATGCGTGACCAAGGGGCTTAGGCCCCTTGTGCGTGAGCAGAGCCGGGGGCAGCAGCCCTCTTTTCTCTCTCTATTGTTTCTCTATCTGCTGTATCTCTTTCTCTTCTACTGTTTCTCTCTCTACTGTCTCTCCACTGTCTCTCTCCTTCTGTCTCTTCCTCTATTTCTCTCTCTTATTCTTGTTCTCTCTAGCTCTCTCTTTTTCTCTCTCTAGATCTTTCTCTCTAGCTCACTCTCTCTTTCTCTCTCTAATTCTTTTCTCTCTAGGCATCTTTCTCTCTAGCTCCCTCTCTCTTTCTCTCTAGATATTTATCTCTCTAGGCCTCTTTTGCTCTAGCTCCCTTTCTCTTTCTTTCTCTAGATCTGTTTCTCTCTTCTGCACCCTCACCTATTTTTCTCTCTAAAAGAATATATAATCATAAATATTTTAATATATTATGGCGCATGCACGAGTTTTTAGGATTTCAGATTTGCAGTAATTTTCTAAAGACTTTTATAGCGAGTGTCCTTGCCTCGTTTTGGGTTTCCTTACTTCGTTGAGTCGACTTGTATTTTGTTATGTATTTGTATTTGTATTCGTATTTTGTATTGGGTATGCCCTTGTATTTGTATATGGCCGAGTGCCTAGTATTCTACATGTATATGCCTGTAATGAATGTCTGAACCAGGTAGTTTATTTCCTGTACATATACAATGCCTGTGATGTGTTTTATCGTGCATTTATACCATGTGTGGCTGACCCTTCGCGGTCATTTAGCCTTCGGGCTCTCTACTCAACCTCCGGACTTCCCCACTCCATGGTAGTCTAGTTATTATCACGTTTATATGTATGCTCGTGTGGTACTAACATCTCGTGCAGGTACCCTTGTACCGACTTTAGGTTTCTATCTACTCCCGGGCTAGCTACCCAATTGGTTTTAGGCTTGCACTCTTACGGGTTTCATGGTAGCTACCGAGAGTGCGCCTAGATCCCGAGCGTACTTTAGCCCTCAGGCTCTCTCGCCCACTTCCTCGAAAGAGGAGTGTGCTTAGACCCTCAGGTTTCTTATTCTCCGCCTAGTAAAAATGCTTAGCGCTCAACGCTTTATCAGTAGATTCGTCTAGACGGAACTCTGTCGGATTTTAGACTCGCCTTCTAAGCCGAGTCATTTCAGTAGCATTTTTTGCTATCTGTACATCCAGCTTGCTTAGCTCCGCTTGGATGATCGTTTGCTTGCTAATTTTCTACTTGCCAGTTTATTAATTCTTCTATTAATGGTTGTGAAGAGTTTGAAATCTTATTTACACTATTTTCCTTGAGACTGCATAGTTTTTCGGTATTCAGACTAATCTCTTATATCGGTACAAATTTCTCATATCGCTTAACGTGTTTCACTTGATGCGCTAACATTTACCATGCTGTCGCTTCTCACCTGCCTGATATCACCCTCCTGTCATGCTATCACCTGACATCTGACATGATATACCGACTCTTATAATTATCACGATAACGGAAATGATGACCTGACATCTTGACTACATCTTAATATATCTTGATATATTCTAATACAAACCGTACTCCTGGTACACCTGTACTCCTGATACTCCAGACATGTTCCTTCTCATTCTCGTAATCTGATATTTATCTAATAAAATACAAAAAGACTAACTTACACAGGGTAGGGGAAAACTTGCAAATATCAATATTTGTTTGTGTTACAGTGGAATTAGGTATGTTATGAAATTAAAACTTTCAGTTCGACCTGAGGGCCTCCAGGTGACCGAGAGGAGCGCTGAGTCCCTCCTTCTTGGTACCATCGTGAAATGGGCATCATATAAGACCCATTTGTATGCCTCGCGGTAGGTTCCGTACACCAGCAACAGAACATCCTGGGTCATGGTCCCGGGTATACACGGGACCCACTGTAAACATTGTTCATTGATACCCCCGTTGGTTTCCAATAACAACCTTGCTTACTCAGATGTGGATATATGTGTACTGGGACGCTAGTCCACATACCTAGACATCTGGGTAGGATGAGTAATAACAATAAAAGATGCCAACTAATAATTCATTGTATGTTTTGCAATTCGGGTCGTATGGACTTAGTTTACGATAACGTGAGATATATGGTATATAGGCGAGGGTTTCTTTATTTGGGTTATTCCTTCGATGTATGTACTTATCTCATTAATCAATAAACCAAGTTTGTACCGCTAGTTCTGCCATTTTAGTTTTCATCATATTTTACTTCAGATTTCTGGTTTTATTATTATTATTATATTATATCTGTTTATATTTTGCCATCCCATTTGTGTTCTATTCCACCAGTCTCCTGCTCTTATCACATTATACCATGCATGTACCCTGCTTAATATAACTTACTATCTCTCTACCTGCTCCTGTATGTCTGTGCTCATGACACGGTTTCAGTACATGCTCTTTTTATTTGTATTTATTGATACAGTGTGCTTATCCCTGAACGCCACTTAACATTCACCACACTACTCGTTGGGGAGTTTCTGACTCCCTTGGATCCTCATGTCCAGATCCCTAAGCTTGGAGCGTGTGGATTCTCCTAGTTGCTGATCAGAGATACGCAGAGGAGTGTGCATCATTGGTAGACCGTCTGAGACCCTATCCTTCCAAGGCCCCTACTCATCCCTCGAGTTTTCACTTTGTAACTCGTAAGGACATTTTGTATTATTCATCATAATATATCTCTTTGTATTTTCGCATTTGCGCCATCGGTGACGTAATATTCTTGTAATATTGTGTCACATCTTGTGATAACTTTGTAATTGTACTTTTATATTGGAATGTATAATGCACCATGTGCTTTTGTACTCTGACTCTTGCCTATACTGATGCTTAGCGCATATATGTGAGGGTATTTTGACCTACATTTATACATTGTTGTATCGTGGGATTGAGGCATTGCACCAGGCATTTCTTCACGTATTCCTTGGCGTCATTGAGCACCATGGGCCAGTAGTATCCTTAGTTGATGGCTTTGTAAGTGAGGAATCAACCTCCCGTGTGATTCCTATAGTCACCATCATGGATCTCTTGCATCATGCTCCTGGCTTCTCCCGGCTCAAGGCACCTTAAGTATGCATCATCGTGCAGCCTAGATTGTTACTTCTTGTATTGGAGTCCCTCAAAAAGTATATATCTGGTGGTAAGATGTTACAGCATCTAAGCTTTAGCATTGTCCCTGGAAAGCATACGATCTTTGAGAAATAATATGATGGGGTCCCTCCACTTGAGGAAGAATCTAGACATAAGACTTCCTCGTTGGGTTTGTGAATGCTTGGCTTTAGGATGTACTCGACAGGAATCTCGCCCCTCAATTGGAAGTCAACGGCCGAGGCTAATGTGGCCGGGAAGTCTGCATGGTTGTTCTCCGATCTCGGAATATATTTGAAGTCACAGTGGAAGAATTTGAATTTCCAAGTTATGACAATCTTCAAGTACGCAGCCATCCAATCGTCTTTGACTGTGCATTCTCTGTTGATTTGGCTCACTATGAGTAGTGAATCACGTCAAACTTCGATGCCTCGACCCCGAGGGTGGTTGCCATCTTAAGGCCTGCAATGACTGCTTCATACTCGGCCTCGTTGTTGGTGTCTCAAAACTCGAGAGTGTAAGACTATTCCATAATGGACCCATCTAGGCTAGTGAGGACTGCCCCGACTCCAGCTCTTCTGATATTTGATGCTCTGTCCTTGCTCAGGATCCACCCTATCATGGAGTTGTTCTATGATGGGAGTTCTGGAGTGAACTTGGCGATGAAGTCCGCCAAGATTTTCCCTTTGATTGCGATCTTGGTTCAAAGGTGATTCCGAGTGGTCTGATCTCCATGACCACTTTGTGATTCTGCTATTGGCCTTGGGGTTCTCACAATGGTCCTCAGGGGGTACTCTATCAGCACAACGATGGGGCAAGATTGAAAGTAGTGCTTCAACTTTCTCGTGCTAATGAAGCGAGCAAACACTATCTTCTCAATCCTCCTATATCTCGTCTGGGTATCAATTAAAGCTTTGTTGACATGTAGATCGGCTTTTGGATGCCCCCGAATCAGAGCCAAAAGAGGTCGGGGTGAAATATGGATTACTATTAAAGTTGAAAAAATTATCATTATAATCCATTTCACATAAAATGACAAAAACAAACAAACAAAACAATAGAAAACTCTAGCCTATGTTTTGGTAGACCTTAAACCTAGATGACTCCTAACTGGTTTACTGTCCATTGGAGGTATATTGCAGTAGTCTAACCACAAGTTAATCGGCCAAATAGAGACATTATCAGTGAGTGGTATCTGTGCCTGAGCAACGGGCCTATGTATATTAAACAACTATTCTTTGAGGTTTCGCCTCTTACTCCCTAACCTTTGACACCGATTTGACTTGAGCCAAACTTTAACAACTTCCTCTTTAGGTTAGTCTCCTATTGAACCCGAGATGTCCCTAGGGCTAACATCTACTCATTTTTAGTTAGGCTGGGTTAGTGAGTGAGGAGATGGTTTTTGAGCTAAGGAAGGTTAATAACTTTCCCACCTTATGTTGCTTATAGGACAAGCCCTTAATTCTTTTTGTGCAACGTGCACATGTATATAGCAAAATGAATACTGTTAAGCAATATATATCACCCAAATGTGTATCCTAAGTTACATGCAATGTACACATACCTTTTCTCTAGCATTCTTTAACAATAATGTGAAGGTAAACGAATGCCTAAATGCAAGTCTAATCATTTTTTAGCATCTACAAACAACAAGTTAGTGTGCAGTATTAAATAAACGAGAAAACTAATAGCTGTAGAACCTTTAATGTGCACTGAAGCGACCCTGAACGAAAACACAGTCAATAATTTGACTGCATTGTCACGAAAACGCGACTTTTGCCACGTTTTCACGGAAATCCAGAGAGCCCTGTGCTCTGCTTTATTGAGCAAAGGCACAAGGCAACATGTATTTTTCTGCAACCTTTAGATTTTTTAACTTTGTACCTGCATGCCAGAATAGAGAAGAAAGAAGTTAACCATGAAGTAAATTAAAAAGAAAACATACCATTCCTTCCCGGCAACGGTGCCAAAATATTGATTGAGGGTAAACTTGCACAAAAAATTAGAGTTAAGGAATGAAGATTAAGAACGTGCTAGGTTGCTCAATACTATCGCTATAGCAAGTGGCTATGTGGGTCGTGATCCAAAAGGAGGGACCGCGATGGAAGCATTAAGTTCTGTCTAAGTTACTAACTCCGATTAAATTGTTTCTTCTTAATTTTTAAAATAAAAAGAGTTAGTGTTAGAAGAAGAGAAGATAGAAGAAAGTGATGTTGTTGGTGTTTTGAAGTGTATCTAAACTAAGTTAAAAAGAAAAAATAATAATGAATAAAAAGTGTTGGTTTTAGAATAATTCTAAACTAGAAATTAAAAGAAAGAAAAGAAAACAAAAATTCACTTACCTCTTCGGTGCTTGCTTTACCTTGGATCCGTTGTAGCAACTTACCTTGGTTTGAAGGCGATCACAACACGGCATATAGGATCTTCCCTATTACAAATCGATCTAACAAAATAAAAGTGCAAGCAGAAAGGAATAGTAAACTATTGCACAATTAGAAGTAGATATCCATCACCATAAGCCATCAGTGGCACTTGCAAAGGCAAGGCAGATTCGAGGCTATAGGAATCACTTGGATTACAAGTCACAAAAGAGGCAAGTAGAGCAAAATAAAAAAAAAATCTTTTGATTAAATCAAAAAATGATGAAAGAAAAGAAGAAGTTTTACATCGGTGTCACTCTCAATATAAATTTTCTTCTCCTTCTCTCATGAATCTCTTCTCTAATCAAAACTATAAAGAAAACAAAAAATTACATAAAAAACATAAACCTATGTTAAAATCACATAAAATCCGCAAAAATCACATAAAATCCACAAAACATGGTCTTTTAACATCCTATAAAATCCCATAAAATCTCATAAAATTCACAAAAGTCAGTTCATTGAAATACTTTAAAATTCAGATATGTGTGATCAAAAATCAAAACATATTACAAACAAGTTGAACTATTTTTGTGGTATACGAAAAAAAGCTTTAAATAAAAACGGTATTTTTCGAAAACCAAACTTCTAATGAAAAATACGATTTTTTTCAAAATCTATTCAAATGCAAAACCAAGATATTTTAAATGCTTTTGAAGCTTAGTGTGTATGGATATTATCCAAAGATGAAATATCTATATTTTTGACAATAAGCTCTAAAATAAGTTTTGATAAATACAAAACTTAAACACATGATATAGAAACATCAAATAAGTTATTCTAAACATTTGAACCAACAATGTATATAGATGAAATCCAATATACATATAAAATATGTGAACTTATTTTGATGAACTATATTCATGAAACATAAAGATATCTTCTTTGAAGCTCAAAACTAAAACGGTATTTTCTAAGATCAAAATTATTCTTATGAAAATAAATATAAATTTGTGTGTGTGTATGTGACCTTGAACAATCCACAACTAATTGATCAGTCACATATATTGCATATATTGTCACAATACCATGTGTACTATCTAAATAAATCATATTAATAAGTCCTTTTTTTCTTTATAAATGCAGGTCCATTGCTAAAGGATAAGAAAGATAAACGTGCCCAAAAGCCCATCAAATTCTGATTTAATTAAGAATTAATTTGAAATCAGGAAATCAAGGCAGATCATGGCAAATCAAAGAGGTTAAAAACTGGTTAAAATGAATCTTCCCAAATCAAGTGGTTAAAACCAAAGATCAAAAGCTGTTTCGTCAAATCCTTGAGCTGAAACAGAAAACCAGCAGGAGATAAAGGGGAATCAGCAAACGAGCAAGACTCACTAACCTGGTATGGCCACCTGGCCACACCATGGCCACGAAAACACAGCAATAGACGCGTTTCTGTGGCTTGTTAGGGTTTGTTGGGGAGCGTTTGCTCCCCTATCTTCGTACGACCTCCCCCATTTGGTTTTTACCTATAAATACTGTATTTTCAGAGAAAAAGGGACCGAAAATTAGTTTTAGTTTTTCTCTTTGTTTTTAAGGTCTTGTTCTTTGTTAGATAGTATAAAGAAGTTGTATTGCTGTTTTCTAATTTATAGTTCAGTTCAAATACCAGTGAGTGAGAGTAATAAAGTGATTGTAGTTTGAAGATTAAAGTGACATCAATAAAGGATCAAGCTTTCTCTTCTTCTACTCAAATTCACGGGTATGTCTTGCTTTATTTACATGTCTTATTTTTCATCTTCCATGAGTAGCTAAATTTGTTTTCTGGGCTCACTATTGTTCCTCTCTTCGATCCCTCTTATGTTTAAATGGTTTTGATGTAAAGACCCAATGGAATCATATGCATGCCTAAACTAAGCCTTTCTTCTTTGAAAGTGTTCTTGAAGGCACATGAGGATGGGTTTGAATTTCTAAACTTCTACTTCTTTTAATACATCTCTTGAACTTGTTTTTATTTCATACTTGGAAGACTTGATGATTTAACATTCAATTCAAGATAATTTCTTAAAGTAAAGAGTTAACTTTTACAAACTATCATATTTGTTTTGCTTAAAACTTTTTAAACTCAAGCTTAAGTTTTTGCCTATGATCATGTTGAGGCACTAAGATTTTAAGAGAAGAACACATCGTTGAGTAGTGAGATAGTGAGCCCAGGTCTTCTTCTTATATTAAAATCAACAAAATAATTTTCAACACTCTTTAAAGATCACCTTTTCCAAAGCCTTCTCTAAGTGTTTCAATTTTTCTTTTAATCACTTCCCTTCTGCCCATTCTCTTTTCAACTAAAAAGGAAAAAAAAGAGAAAACACCAACTCCATTCTTTGTTACTTAACAAAAACACCAAAAAGCTTCTATCCATTCCTCCTCGTGGACATGACCCGTTAGCCCAAAGCTAGACGGTAATTCTTATCACTTTTAGTTTATAATCAATTTTTGGCGTCGTTGCCGGGGAGGGAACGATGTAATTGTTTTCTACCAAGTTTGGTGCCTTGTTTCAGGGATGTCAAGATTTAGATTTAGCACTCAAACTTTGCAGAAGAAGACTTGCTATTCTATGCCCCTATTTTAAAAAGTAGGAAACAGAATTTTAAGAAATTGCATCGCAAGTTTGAAAATTTGTGGACTACTAAAAAACTCTTTTTTGCAGGACATATTGCTTGCAAAAATAAAGTTTTTTTTGTGTTATTATTCTTGCTATATCTGATATTCACAATCCCGACTTTTAATCAAACAGTAATATGAGTGATTGTTAATTGCTTAAAAAATATTTAGACTTGCATTCTAAGCATTTGTCTAATTACGTTTATTTTACAATTACTATTGAAGATAGCTGGAGACAAGGTACATATGCATAGTATATAGTTTAGGAAACATTCTTGGGTGATATTTGCTTTTGAATGTTACTTTTCTATATCTTGCACACTCTACACAATCAATTCTAAGGGCAAAACCCAAATCAAGATAAGGTGGGGAAGTCATTACATTTTCTTAGCCCACAAACCATCTCCAAGCACGCACAACCTAAGCCTAAGTAAAATTTAATAGGTGTTGGCCTTAAGGACATCTCGAACTCACTAGGAGATTATCCTAAGGGTGAAGGTGTTAGAATTTGACTCCTGCCAAATCAGTGTTTAGGAAAGGGATTGAGGGGCGAAACCTCGAAGGCTGGTGGTTTGGCTTAATTAGGCCCATCGCTTTTGCTCGGATACCTCCCACCAATCTGGCCCTGACCTGGTTGATTAGCTTATGGTCAAAGTTTGCATTATACCTCCTGTAGACAATCAACCAGTTAGGAGTTGTCAAGGTTAATGTTACCTTAGACTAGGCGTGGTTGTTTTCTCTTGTTGACTATAGGTGAGCTTGTTTGTGATTGTGTTTATGTATTCAAGTGTGGTCAAGAGACCCTAATTCATCTATGTTGACTAGAAACACATCACCACCCAAGTTTGAACCAAGACCAGATCCGGTTACGGCTCAACTGACATCTTTACAGGATAGGTTCTATCCCATTAAAACCTCACATCCATCTTGTATCCAACTGTCATCAGTTGGTGAATACAATTTTGAGCTCAAGTCTCAGTTCATCAACACACTGCCCAAGTTTCATGGCTTAGAGTCCGAAGATGCTTATTTCTTCATAAGAGAATTTGAGGAAGTATGTCTAATGATGAAAATCCCACACCTTGTAAATGATGCTATTAGGTTAAGATTTGTCCCTTTCGCTCTTAAGGACTTAGCCAAGAAATGGCTTTACAGCTTAGCGGCCGGCTCTATCACATCTTGGGATGGTTTCATCAAGATCTTCTTGAAGAAATTCTATCCAATTCATAAGACCTCTCTCATTAGGAAGAACATCATGCAATTCAAGTAAGAACCTAGTGAACCGTTTTGGAGGTACTTTGAACGCTTTAAAGACCTCCTTGTCCAATGTCCTCATCATGGAATTGAGAAATTGTGACAATGCCAAATTCTTTATGATAATTTAGACTACTCAACCGAGACCCTCTTTGAAAGCATGTGCCATGGGGATTCTTACAGAAGGATGAAAATAAAGAATGAGATTTATATGTGAATCAAGCTGAAAAGATCATCCAATGGGAACCTACTAGTGAAAACTCGAGGAATTCAAACACTATCTCTTCAAAAGGAGGTCTTCATTCAATTGAATCATCCATAGCTAACAAGGCTATGTTAGCAAACCAAGCGAGAAGACTGAAAGCTTTAGAAACTAAGGAACCAAGTTCAGTCAATCAAGTCAGCCCAAATCAATTTCCAACTCCGGGCTGTACTTACTATCAAGACATGAATCATGTGTTTGAGGAGTGTCCTATGTTTCAAGCTCAATATCATTTTTTAGAACCGATGAATGTGACCTTTTCAAGGCCGAACAATAATCCTTATACACCAACATGCAATCCTGGCTAGAGAAATCATCCAAATTTCTTATGGAGCCAAAATAACAAGGATCACTCACGGTCAAATCATGCAAGCCACTTCCATCATGCCAATAATTCTTCCAATCATTAACCCAACTTTTCCATTTTCATCATAATTCTCCCAACCATCCACCTAACTTTTCAAACTATCAACAAAACTTTCCAAACCAAACTCCACAATCTTTCTTCCAGAATCCTCAACAAGAAAGGAGAATGACTGACTTTGAGAGAAACATGGAAAGATACATGAAGAATCAAGATTCTCTCATGTAAACGATACAGAGGCTAGAGGTTCAAATGAGCCAATTAGCCACTCCACAGAATGAGAGACAAAAGGGTACCTTGCCTATTCAGCCAATAACCAATCCTAGGAATTCTCAACAAGCTCATTTGGCTAAGGATCAATCATTGAATCAATGTAATGTTGTTCATACATTGAGATCGGGAATGAAAGTTGATAATCAAGTGTCAACACTATCTAATCCCATTCAGCACAACCACAGTCAAGCATCCACCTCATCTAATCCCAATCCTTCCAAATCTGACGAATCTGAAATAGATAAGTCAACCAGTCAGGTACACCAGCCTATAGTACCATTTCCTAATAGGCTAAAAAATAACAAGGAAAATTCACACATGGATAAGATAATTGAGATCTTTAATCAAGTAAAAATAAATGTGCCACTTCTTAATGCCATCTAACAAGTCTCATCCTATGCTAAGTTTCTTAAGGACATGTGTACCATGATTAGTCACATATGTTGCATTTACTTTGTCACCTTACCATGCTTTTTAGCTAATAAATCCTATTAATAAGTTTTCTTTTTCTTTGCTAAATGTAGGCTCAAGTGCTTAAAGAAAGAAAAGAGAAACAAACCCAAAAGGCCACCAAATTCTGAATTAATTCAGAATAAATTCGAAATGAAGAAATCATGGCTAAATCTTCGCATATCAAGAGGTTGAGAAGAATCCTCCCTGAATCGAGCAATTGAAGCCACACAATCAAGGCTGTTTCGTCAACATTTTGGAGCAGAAATAAGAAAACCATCAACAAATACGGCCAAACACCAAATTAGGAGCTCCCCCCTTTGGGTGTGGCCACCTGGCCACACCAGGGCCGCGGAAACGCGGCCCTAGCCGCGTTTCCGCAGCTTGTTAGTGTCTGTTGGGGGAGCGTTTGCTCTCCCAATCTTCCCGGGATCCTCCTCGTTTGGTTTTTGACTATAAATATGGGTTTCAGCAAAGAAATATGTAGCGAAGACAAGGATTAACTTTTTGTGTTTATTTTCTTAGGATTTAGGTTCTTTGTTAGCTAGCACAAAAGTTGTAATCTTGTTATTTACTTTGTAGTCCAGTATCAAAACTTGTGAGAGAGAGGAATTGAGTGCTTGTACTTGAAGATTGAAGTGACGTCAATACAAAAGTCGAGCCAAGTTTTCTTCCACTTGCAGTACGGTATGGTTTGCATTATTTCTATGCTTTCTTCTTCATTATATTCTATGAGTAACTAAACGGTTTTCTGGGCTAGCTATCATAATTCTCTCTTGTTCTTCTTCTCTTCTGTTTTTAAAAGAAAAAGACCCAATGAATCATATGCATGCCTCACTTAAAAGCCTTTCTTTTTGAAAGTGTTCTTGAAGGCACATGAGGATGGGTTTGGATTGTTGAACTCTCACTTATTTCATGAAAATCTTTTGAATTATTTTTACTTCATTCTTGCTTCTTCGCGCTTGATGATTTAATATTCAAATTCTAATGATTTCTCGAAGAAAAGACTACACTCTTCCAACCATCTTATGTGCTTTGCTTAAAGCTTTCTAAAAATTAAATTTAAGTTTTGCAAATGATCACTTTGAGGCACTTGATATTTTAATGGAAGAATGAACAATTGAGTAGTGAGATAGTGAGCCCAGATTTGCTTTCTTATTATAAAACAACAAAACAATTCTCAAGCTTTCTAAATCACCTTCTCCGAAACCTTTTCTAAAAGTTGCAATTTCTCTTTTAATCATCTCTTTCATTCCATTCTCTTTTTCATAAAAAACAAACACAATTCCTTGTTTTTAAACGATTCACCAAAAAGCTTCCATCGCATTCCTCCTTGTGGACACGACCCGTTAGCCACAAGCTACACGGTAAATTCTTAAACTTCTTGATTGTTCTTTCTTTTAGCAATCAATTTTTGGCGCCGTTGCCGGGGAGGAAACGGTGTATTTGTTTTCTAACAAATTTTGTGTGTTGTTTCAGGGACTTGAAGATTCAAGATCTAGCATTCAAGCTTTGCAAGAGAAGACTTGCAAATTCTGTGCCCCTACTCTCGAAAGTAGGAAACATAATTTCAAGAAATTGCGTTGCAAAACTGAAAAAAATTCATTGGACTACTAAAAACTTTTTTTTGCAGGACATATTGCTCGCAAAAATTTAAGTTTATGTATGTTATATTTGTGCTATTTCTGCTATCCACCATCCCTGTTTTAAGCCAACAGTAAAACACTTGTTGAAAAGTTTAAAATTGATTAGACGTTTGCATTCTAGGAACGAGTCTTTTCAATTCATTTACTTTACTGTTGAAGAGTGCTGGAGCAAGGTACGTACGCATTGCATTCAGAATAGGACTCATTTCTTGGTTGATTTATATCGCTTTAAGTGAATCTTGTTTATTTTGTACACTTGCACAAATTGATTTTAAGGGCAACACCCAATAACAAGATAAGGTGAGGATTTAATTACCATTCCTTGGCCCAAAAATCAGATTCCAAGCACTCACAAACCTATGTCTAAGTAAAATCTGATAGACGTTGGCCTTAGGGACATCTCGAACTAACTAGGAGATTATCCTAAAGAGGGAAGGTGTTGGAAATTGACTCCTGTTAAATCAGTGTCTAGGAAGGGGATTGAGGGCCGAAAGCCCGAAGATTGGTGGTTACTTAATTAAGGAACGTCTTTGACGGATAACCTCCCACCAATCTTGCCCTGACCTGGCCGATTAGCTTGTGGTCAAAGTCTACATTCTACCTCCTGTGGACAATCAACTAGTTAGGAGTTGTCTAGGTCAAGGTTACCTTAGACTAGGCTTGATTGATTACTATTGTTGACTGTTGGTTGAACTTGTTTGTGATTATGATTGTGTTTGTGTATGCAAGTGTGGTCGAGAGACCCTAATTCATCTAGGTTAACTAGAAACACATCACCACCCAAGTTTGAACCAAGACCAGATCCGGTAATGGCTCAATCAACATCACTGCAGGATAGGTTCTAGCCCATTAGGACCTCACTTCCATCTTGCATTCTACTTCCATCAGTTGGTGAATACAAATTTGAGGTCAAGCCTCAATTCATCAACACACTCCCCAAGTTTCATGGCCTAGAGTCCGAAGATGCCTACTTCTTCATAAGAGAATTTGAGGAAGTATGTCGAATGATGAAAATCTCACACCTTGTAGACGATGCTATTAGGTTGAGATTTATCCCTTTCGCACTTAAGGACCTAGCAAAGAAGTGGCTCTACAGCTTAGCGGCCGGTTCTATCACATCCTAGGATGGTTTCATCAAGGTCTTCTTGAAGAAATTCTATCCAATCCATAAAACCGCTCTCATTAGGAAGACGATCATGTAATTCAAGCAAGAACCTAGTGAACCATTCTGGAGGTACTTTGAACGCTTTAAAGACCTCCTTGTCCAATGTCCACATCATGGAATAGAGAAATGGCGACAGTGCCAAATTCTTTATAACGGTTTAGACTACTCCACCAAAATCCTCTTAGAAAGTATGTGCCAAGGGGGTTTCTTGCAGAAAGATGAAGATGAAGGATGGGATTTGTATGAAAATCTAGCTGAGAAGACCATCCAATGAGAATCTGCTAGTGAGACCTCTAGGAATCCTAACTCCATCTCTTCAAAAGGAGGTCTCCATTCTATCGAATCGTCCATCACTAATGAGGCTAAGTTAGCTAACCTGGCTAGAAGACTGGAAGCTCTAGAAACGAAAGAACCAAGTCCAGTCAATCAAGTCAGCCCGAACCAATTTCCAACCCCGGGTTGCACTTACTGTCAAGCCATGAATCATGTGTTCGAGGAGTGCCCTGTGTTTCAGGCTCAGCAACCCTACCATGAACCGATGAATTCGGCCTTTTCAAGGCTGAACAATAACCTTACTCACCAACGTACAATCCTAGCTGGAGAAATCACCCTAATTTCTCATGGAGCCGAAACAACAATGACCATTCACGATCAAATCATGATAGCCACTTCCATCATGCCAATAATTCTTCCAATCATCAACCCAACTTCTCCAATTTCCATAATAATTCTCCCAACCATCCACCAAACTTTCCAAACTATCAACAGAACTTTTCGAACCAAGCTCCACAATCCTCCTTCCAGAATCCTCAATTAGAAAGGAGAATGACTGACTTCGAAAGAAACATGAAAAGATATATGTAAAACCAAGATTCTCTCATGCAAACTATCCAGAGGTTAGAGGTTCAAATGAGTCAACTAGCCACTCCACAGAATGAGAGACAAAAGGGTACCCTGCCTAGTCAGCCATTCACCAATCCGAGGAATTCTCAACAAGCTCATTTGGCTGAGAATCATTCATTTAATCAATGTAATGTTGTTCACACATTGAGGTCAGGAAGAGAGTTGATAACTAAGTGTCAACACCAACCAATCCCATTCAGTACAACCACAATCAAGCTTCCACTTCATCTAATCCAATTTCTTCCAATTCTGACGAATCTGAAAAGGACAAGTCAGCCAGCCAGGTGCACCAGCCTATAGTACCATTTCCTAATAGGCTAAAAAACAACAAGAAAAATCCTCACATGGACAAGATAATCGAGATATTTAACAAAGTGAAGATAAATGTGCCACTTCTTGATGCCATCCAACAAGTTCCTTCCTATGCTAAGTTTCTTAAGGACATGTGCACCAAGAAGAGAAAGACTAATGTTCCAAAGAAGGTCTTCTTAGCCACTAACATTAGTGAGCTATTATCGGGTCCTATCCCTGTCAAGTACAAGGATCCAGGTAGTCCCACCATTGCCTGCACAATAGGACAAGCTGAGATTAGTCGTGCACTTCTTGACTTGGGGGCAAGTATCAACTTGCTTCCATTCTCTGTTTATCAACAACTCGGGTTGGGCGATCTTAGTCCAACTCGAGTCACCATCCAACTGGCTGACCGTTCTGTTAAAGTTCCAAAAGGGGAGATTAATGATGTCCTGATCCGGGTAGGAGAGTTCATTTACCCTGTCGATTTCATAGTTCTGGAGACACAACCTGTGTCCAACTCTAATCATAGGCTCAAACTCCTGTTATCCTAGGGCGACCATTCCTTGCTACTGCTAATGCCATCATCAATTGTAGTAATGGGTCTATGAGGTTAACCTTTAGAGACATGACTAGAGAAGTCAATGTCTTCAATCTAGGAAAACTACCCCGCGATATCGAGGACCAAACATTTGAAGTCAACCTAATTGAGAACTTGACAAGTGAACACGAGGAAGAATTGGAATTAGAAACAGAGAGTGACTTCGGGTTAGAGTCTGACGACTTTAATCTTGATCAGGTTGTAGATTCAGCCGTGAATTGGGCCTCAAACCCTATTTCACCAACAATGGAGCCAACAGATTTGACTAGTCCTTTCAGTGAGCCTTCCTCTTCCTTAGAATTGAAAGCCCTACCTGCGCATCTCAAGTACGCCTATCTAGGCGAACAAGAGACCTTTCCTGTCATCATTGCCTCCCATTTAAATGACGGGGAAGAAGAAGATCTGAAAGCTATTCAAAGAAAACATAGGGAAGCCATTGGGTGGACTATGACTAATATCAAGGGATTAAGTCCGACCCTCGTTCAACATCGCATTCATCTCAATGAAGACGCCCACCCAAAAGAGACCCGCAACGTAGGTTAAACCCTATAATGCAAGAGGCTGTTCATGCTGAAATCATAAAACTCTTAGACAATGGGATAATTTATCCCATTTCTGATAGCCAATGGGTCAGTCCTGTCCACGCGGTTCCGAAGAAATCCGGTTTCACCGTAGTGGAAAACGAGAACAAAGAGTTGGTTCAAACTCGACTTCCCACGAAGATCCGAGTTTGCATCGACTATAGGAAACTGAATGTTGCAACTCGTAAGGACCATTTTCCACTTCCCATTATTGATCAAATGCTTGAACGTTTGGCGGGTCACGAGTATTACTGTTTCTTGGACGGTTACTCAGGCTATAATCTGATCCCTATCACTCCTGAGGACCAAGAAAAGACTACGTTTACATGTCCATTTGGGACATTTGCTTATCGTCGAATGCCCTTCGGCTTATGCAATGCCCCAGCAACGTTTCAACGTTGCATGTTGAGTCTTTTCTCTGATATGGTAGAACGATTCTTAGAGATCTTTATGGATGATTTCTCCATCTATGGAGATTCATTCACTCAATGTCTCCACCATCTAGAACTCGTCCTCCAACGTTGTGTTGAGAAAAATCTGACACTGAACTGGGAGAAATGCCACTTCATAGTAAAACATGGAATTATCTTAGGTCATGAGATCTCCAAGAAAGGAATTGAAGTGGATAGAGCCAAAATTGAGGTTATTGCTAAGCTTCCTATGCCCAAATGCGTTAAGGACATTAGATCCTTCTTAGGACACGCTGGTTTCTACTGAAGATTTATCAAGGATTTTAGCAAAATTGCTAGGCCCTTGACTAATCTGTTAGCTAAGGATGTGTCCTTCACTTTCGATGCTGAATGCATAAATTCTTGGGAGAAGCTTAAGAGAGAGCTTATTTCTGCACCAATCATATCTACACCGGATTGGTCTAAGCCGTTCGAGATCATGTGCGATGCTTCCGATTTTGCCATAGGCGCTGTCCTAGGACAACGCATTGATAACAAGCAGCATGTGATCTACTACTCTAGTAGGACTCTCAATGATGCTCAACTGAATTACACTACGACTGAGAAGGAATTATTGGCAGTAGTGTTTGCCTTAGAGAAGTTTCGTCCCTACCTACTAGGGTCCAAAATCACCATTTTCACCGATCATTCTGCACTTAGGTACCTCATGATGAAGAAGGATGCCAAGGCCCGACTCATTCGTTGGATCCTCCTTCCTCAAGAATTCGATCTTGAGATTCGAGATAAGAAAGGCGTAGAAAATGTCATTGTTGACCACCTCTCACGGATCCCTAATTCTCCATGCAACGAATTACCCATAAATGAGGATTTTCCTGATGAACATCTCTTAGCTATCTCTAGGGAACCTGGTTTGCTGATATAGGAATTACTTAGTCACAAACCAAACTCCGTCTCATTGGTCCAAAAATGATCTTTACCGGTTCTTATCCCAAGTCCGGTATTTCTTTTGGGAGGAACCGTATCTTTTCAAGTACTGTTCTGACCAAATTATTAGGAGATGCATTCCCGATGAGGAGGTTAAGAGTGTTCTATCTTTCTGTCACGAACTTGCATGCGGTGGACACTATGGTTCCCGCAAGACTTCTGAAAAAGTGCTACAAAGTGGGTTTTATTGGCCCACTCTGTTCAAGGATGCTTATGAATTTTGCAAGACGTGCCCTAGATGCCAAATGGTAGGAAGGATTTCAAACCGAAATATGATGCCCCTAAACCCAATTCTAGAAATAGAACTCTTTGATGCTTGGGGCATCGACTTTATGGGTCCATTTCCTAATTCATTTGGGAACCAATACATATTGGTTGCTGTGGATTACGTGTCCAAGTGGGTAGAAGCCATTCCTTGTAAAACTACTGATAACAAAGTTGTCATAAAGTTTTTGAAAGAGAACATTTTTTCCCGCTTCGGAACCCCTCGTGCTATCATCAGTGATAATGGCACTCACTTTTGCAATAGATCTTTTGAAGCTCTTATGCAAAAGTATGTCATAACTCACAAGTTGTCCACACCTTATCATCCTCAAATCAGTAGGCAAGTTGAGGTTTCAAATAGACAAGTCAAGCTTATATTGGAGAAAACTGTGAACCAAAACCGGAAAGATTGGTCCATCAAACTTGTAGATGCTCATGGGCCTACAGGACCGCTTTCAAGATGATTCTAAGAATGTCTCCCTATAGGTTAGTCTATGGCAAACCTTGTCACTTGCCCGTTGAGCTAGAGCACCGAGCCTTATGGGAAATCAAACAGTTGAATTTCGACTTGACTAAGGCCGGTGACCTTCGGAAATTACAAATTTTCGAATTGGAGGAATTGAGAAATTAGGCCTATGAAAATGCTAGGATCACTAAAGATAGAGTCAAGATTTTTCATGACAAGCACATCATAAGAAAAACCTTTGTCCCTGAATAAAAGTCTTACTCTATAATTCTAGGCTTCATCTTTTTCCAGGAAAATTGAAATCGAGATGGACTGGGCCATTGGTTATAAAAACTGTGTTTCCACATGGTGCAGTTGAGATCAGTGACACCAAGAATGGAAATGACTTTAAGGTAAATGGTCAATGCCTTAAACCTTTCTTGGAATCGGTGCCGGTAAATGAAACGGCAATGAGTCTTTTCGACCCAGTGTATCGGTAACTTTCCTCCTTTCCATTTTATTTCATGCAATTATACATTTCTTTCATACATTGGGGACAATGCATGAGATAAGTGTGGGGGAGGGTTCTAACATGACTGATATAAAAAAAGAAAAAAAGATATATATAAAAAAAACTTTTTGAAAGGGGTAGACAATATTTTGATATATTTTTTGTAAGAAATTAAGTCAATTTTAAGGAATAGGAGAATCATAATTAGGATTTCTTACACTTGGTCAAAATAAGATAACTTGTTTGATTTTTAGGGTCAAGAAGAAAATTTGTGAAAGTAATTTAGTCTTGATATTTACCTTGATGACATATGCACACAAAATACACTTACACACTAAGGGTTTAAAAACAGAGACTCTTATGTCTTATAAAAAAAATATGATGATAAAAGGAAAAAAAAACAAGTTTAATTATTGATTAGCTAGGTGCTTTGGCCTAAGCAAGCCTTTGTATTTATGCAAAAGATAATTAGATAAGTTTGGAAAAAAAATGTGTATATACATCCTCTGATTAAGCTGGGTATTTACGACTCATGAAGCATAAGTATTCACGCCTAAAAGGGGTACATCGTATAAATAAAAACCTTGGTTTCGTGGCCTTATCTGCTCGATTGTTTAAGTCCTTAGGGGTGTTTTCTCACCTGTTGCCCTAAAACTGTCCGGTTTGGGTGTCACCGACTGAATGCTCGTTACATGGGAAGATTAGAAAGCCTAATGAAATTGAGGAATAAATTTCACTAAAAATAAATAAATATAAGGCATAGGAGTTAATGTTAAAGAACCCTTAGTCAACTTCATAGTCACGATGGTGCATACGACTCAGGGTAAATTAATAGACTAGATGAGAAGTACAAGTCGACTCCTTACTTTAATTGATGACATGTTTTTGAATAGAGACTAAGTTTAGGAATGAAAATTTTGATATTCCTATAACTTATAGATTACTTAAAGCCTTACAAATATACTTCAAATATTTTCTCCTTTAAAAATGCTTTTCGAAAATACTAACCTTTTTTCTCTTTCTTTATGGATTTTGTGGGTGCAATCCACTGAAAACCCTCACGAGACAAAACTCGTCCTCTAGGGGTAACCTAAAGGTTTAACGGCTTGTTGCACATGCTCAGTGCAATTGAGTGACCTGCGAAAGTGGTCTAATAATTGATTAGAATTAGTCTGATATTTTACTCGAGGGCGAGCAAAAGATAAGTGTGGGGGTGTGATTAGTCACATTGTTGCATTTACTTTGTCACCTTACCATGCTTTTTAGCTAATAAATCCTTTTAATAAGTTTTCTTTTTCTTTGCTAAATGTAGGCCCAAGTGCTTAAAGAAAGAAAAGAGAAACAAGCCCAAAAGCCCACCAAATTCTGAATTAATTTAGAATAAATTCGAAATGAAGAAATCAGGGCTAAATCTTGGCATATCAAGAGGTTGAGAAGAATCCTCCCTGAATCGAGCGATTGAAGCCACACAATCAAGGCTGTTTCGTCAACGTTTTGGAGCAGAAACAAGAAAACCAGCAGCAGATACGGGCCAAACACCAAATCAGGAGCTCCCCCCTTTGGGTGTGGCCACTGGCCACACCAGGACCGCGGAAACGCAGCCGTAGCCGCGTTTCTGCGGCTTGTTAGTGTCTGTTGGGGAGCGTTTGCTCCCCCAATCTTCCCGTGATCCTCCTCGTTTGGTTTTTGGCTATAAATATGGGTTTCAGCAAAGAAAAATGCAACGAAGACTAGGATTAAGTTTTGTGTTTATTTTTTTAGGATTTACGTTCTTTGTTAGCTAGCACAAAAGTTGTAATCTTATTATTTACTTTGTAGTCCAGTATCAAAACTTGTGAGAGAGAGGAATTGAGTGCTTGTACTTGAAGATTGAAGTAACGTCAATACAAAAGTCGAGCCAAGTTTTCTTCCACTTGCACTACGGTATGGTTTGCATTATTTCTATGCTTTCTTCTTCATTGTTTTCTATGAGTAACTAAACGGTTTTCTGGGTTAGCTATCATAACTCTCTCTTGTTCTTCTTCTCTTCTGTTTTTAAAAGAAAAAGACCCAATGAATCATATGCATGCCTCACTTAAAAGCCTTTCTTTTTGAAAGTGTTCTTGAAGGCACATGGGGATGGGTTTGGATTGTTGAACTCTCACTTCTTTCATGAAAATCTTTTGAATTATTTTTACTTCATTCTTGCTTCTTCACGCTTGATGATTTATTATTCAAATTCTAACGATTTCTTGAAGAAAACACTACACTCTTCCAACTATCTTATGTGCTTTGCTTAAAGCTTTCTAAAAATTAACTTTAAGTTTTGCAAATGATCACTTTGAGGCACTTGATATTTTAATGGAAGAATGAACAATTGAGTAGTGAGATAGTGAGCCCAGATTTGCTTTCTTATTATAAAACAACAAAATAATTCTCAAGCTTTCTAAATCACCTTCTCCAAAACCTTTTCTAAAAGTTGCAATTTCTCTTTTAATCATCTCTTTCTTTCCATTCTCTTTTTCATAAAAAACGAACACAATTCCTTATTTTTAAACGATTCACCGAAAAGCTTCCATCGCATTCCTCCTCGTGGACACGACCCGTTAGCCACAAGCTACACGGTAAATTCTTAAACTTCTTGATTGTTCTTTCTTTTAGCAATCATACCAAGAAGAGAAAGACTAATGTACCCAGAAAAGGTCTTCTTAGCCACTAACATTACTGAGCTACTGTCGGGTCCGATCCCTGTCAAGTATAAGGATCCAGGTTGTCCTACCATTGCCTGCACCATAGAACAAGCTGAGATTAGTCGTGCACTTCTTGACTTGGGGGCAAGTATCAACTTGCACCCATTCTCAGTTTATCAACAACTCGGGTTGGGCGATCTTAGTCCAACTCGAGTCACTATCCATCTAGTTAACCGTTCAGTGAAAGTTTCAAAGGAAAAAATTAATGATGTCCTTATCCGAGTCGGGGAGTTTATTTACCCCGTTGATTTCATAGTTCTAGAGACACAACCTGTGTCCAATCCTAGGGCTCAAATTCCTATTATCCTAGGGCGACCATTCCTTGCTACTGCCAATGCCATCATCAATTGTAGTAATGGGTCCATGAGGTTAACCTTTGGAGACATGATTAGAGAGGTCAATATCTTCAACCTAGGAAAACAACCCTGTGATGTTGAGGACCAAACATTTGAAGTCAACCTCATTAAGAACTTAACAAGTGAACACAGGGAAGAATTAGAACTAGAAACTGAGTGTGACTTCGGGTTAGAGTCTGATGACTTAATCTTGATTAGGTTGTTGAGTCTGCTGTGAATTGGGCCTCGAACCCTATTTCACTAAATATGGAGCCAACAAATTTGACTCATCCTTCCAGTGAGCCTTCCTCTTCCTTACAATTGAAAGCCTTACCTAGCATCTCAAGTACATCTATCTAGGCGAACAAGAGACCTTTCCTGTCATCATTGCCTCCCATTTAAATGACGGGCAAGAAAAAGATCTTAAAGCAATTCTAAGAAAATATAGGGAAGCCATTGGTTGGACTATGACTGATATAAAGGGATTGAGTCCAACCATAGTTCAACATCGCATTCATCTCAATGAAGATGCAATACCTAAAAGAGACCCGCAGCGTAGGTTAAACCTTATAATACAAGAGGTTGTTCAAGCTGAAATTGTGAAACTCTTAGACAATGGGATAATCTATCCTATTTCTGATAGCCAATAGGTCAGTCCTGTCCATGCGGTTCCAAAGAAATCCGGTTTCACCGTAATGGAAAACGAGAACAAAGAGTTGGTCCAAACTCGACTTCCTACGAAGATTCGAGTTTGCATTGACTATAGGAAGCTTAATGCTGCAACTCGTAAGGACCATTTTTCACTTCCCTTCATTGATCAAATGCTTGAACGTTTGGCGGGCCACGAGTATTACTGTTTCTTGGACGGTTACTCAGTGTATAATCAGATTCCTATTGCTCCTGAAGACCAAGAAAAGAGAAAAGACTGCGTTCACATGTCCATTTGGGATATTTGCTTATCATCGAGTGCCTTTCAGCTTGTGCAATGTCCCAGCAACGTTTCAATGTTGCATGTTGAGTCTTTTTTCTGATACGGTAGAACGATTCTTAGAAATCTTCATGGATGATTTCTCTATCTACGAAGATTAGTTTACTCAATGTCTCTACCATTTAGAACTTATCCTCTAACATTGCGCTAAGAAAAATCTGACACTGAACTGGGAGAAATGCCACTTCATGGTAAGACATGAAATTGTCTTGGGTCATGAAATCTCCAAGAAAGGAATTAAAGTAGATAGAGCCAAGATTGAGGTTATTGCTAAGCTTCCCATGTCCAAATGCGTGAAGGATATTCGATCTTTCTTATGACACGCCAGTTTTTACCGAAGATTTATCAAGGATTTTAGCAAGATTATTAGACCCTTGACTAATCTGTTAGCTAAGGACGTGTCCTTCACTTTCGATGTTGGGAGAAGCTTAAGCGAGAGCTTATTTCTGCACCAATCATATTTGCATCGGATTGGTCTAAGCCGTTCGAAATCATGTGATACGCTTCTGATTTTGCCATGGCGCTGTCCTAGGACAGCGCATTGATAACAAGCAGCACGAGATTTACTACTCTAGTAGGACTTTCAACGATATTCAATTGAACTGCACTACTACTGAGAAGGAATTCTTGGCAGTAGTGTTTGCCTTAGAGAAATTTCGTCCCTACCTACTAGGGTCCAAGACCACCATTTTCACCGATCATTCTATGCTTAGGTATCTCATGATGAAAAAGGATACCAAGGCCCGACTCATTCATTAGATCCTCCTTCTTCAAGAATTCGATCTCGTGATTCGAGACAAGAAAGGCGTAGAAAATTTCATTGCTGACCATCTCTCACGAATTCCAAATTCTCCATGCAACGAATTGCCTATAAATGAGGATTTTCCTGATGAAAATCTCTTAGCTATCTTTAGGGAATGTTGGTTTGCTGATATAGTGAATTACTTAGTCACAAATCAAACTCCATCTCATTGATCCAAAAATGATATATACCTGTTCTTATCTCAATTCTGGTATTTCTTTTGGGAAGAACCGTATCTTTTTAAGTACTGTTCTACCAAATTATTAGGAGATTCATTCCCGATGAAGTGGTTAAGAGTGTTTTATCTTTTTGTCACGAACTTGCATGCGGTGGACACTTTGGTCCTCGCAAGACTGCTGAAAAAGTGCTAGAAAGTGGGTTCTATTAGCCCACTTTGTTCAAAGATGCTTATGAATTTTGCAAGACGTGCCCTAGATGCCAGATAGTGGGAAGGATCGCAAAATGAGATATGATGCCCCTCAGCCCAATTCTAGAAATAGAACTCTTTGATGTTTGGGGCATCGACTTTATGGGTCTATTTCCTAACTCATTTAGAAACCAATACATATTGGTTGTTGTGGACTATACGTCCAAGTGGGTAGAAGCCATTCCGAGTAGAACTAATGATAAAAAAGTTGTCATAAAGTTTTTGAAAGAGAACATTTTTTCACGCTTCGGAACCCCTCGTGCTATCATTAGTGATAATGGTACTCACTTTTGTAATAGATCATTTGAAGCTCTTATGCGAAAATATGCCATAGCTCACAAGTTGTCCACACCTTATCATCCTCAAAGCTGTGGGCAGGTTGAGGTCTCCAATAGACAAATGAAGCTTATTTTGGAGAGGACTGTGAACCAAAATCGAAAAGATTGGTCTACCAAACTTTTAGACGCCCTATGGGCCTACAGGACCGCTTTCAAGATGATTCTAGGTATGCCTCCTTATAGGTTAGTTTTGGGAAGGCTTGTCACCTACCCGTTGAGTTAGAGGACTGGGCCTTATGGGCAATCAAGCAGTTAAATTTCGACTTGATAAGGCCGATGACCTTCGGAAATTACAAATTTTCGAATTAGACGAGTTCAGAAATGAGGCCTATGAAAATTCTAAGATCACTAAAGATAGAGTTAAGTTTTTTCATGAAAAACAAATCATAAGAAAAACTTTTGTCCCTGGACAAAAAGTCTTACTCTATAATTCTAGGATTCATCTTTTTTCAGGAAAATTAAAATCAAGATGGACTGGACCATTCGTTATCAAAACCGTGTCTCCACACGGTGCTATAGAGATCAGTGACACCAAGAATGAAAATGACTTTAAGGTAAATGATCAATGCCTTAAACCTTTATTGGAATCGGTGCCGGTAAATGAAAGGACTTTGGGTCTTTTCGACCCAGTGTATCGGTAACTTTCCTCTTTTACATTTTATTTCATGCATCTATACATTTCTTTCATACATTGGGTACAATGCATGAGATAAGCGTGGGGGAGGGCTCTAACATAACTAATATAACTAAAAAAATGAAGAAAACAAAGAAATATATATATATAAAAAAACTTTTTGAAAGGTAAGAACAATATTTTGATATAAATTTTGAAAGAAATTTAGTCAATTTTAATGAATACGAAAATCTTAAATAGGATTTCTTATATTTGATCAAAATAAGATAGCTTGTTTGATTTTCAGGGTTTAGAAGAAAATTGATGAAAGTAATTTAGTCTTGATCTTTACCTTGAAAAAATATGCACACTTTATACAATTACACACTTAGGGTTCAAAGACAAAATTCTTATGCCTTATATAAAAAAAGAAATATATATATATATATATATATATATGTAAATCTAATTATTGATTAGCTAGGTGCTTTGGCCTAAGCAAGCCTTGGTATTTATGCAAAAGATAATTAGATAAGTTTGAAAAATATATATATATATAAATCCTCTGATTAAACTGGGTATTTGTGCCTCATGAAGCATAACTATTCACGCCTAAAAGCGGTACATTTTATAAATAAAAACCCTTGGTTTTGTGGTCTTGCCTGCTCGAGTGTTTAAGTCCTTAGGGGTATTTTCTCACCTGGTGCCTTAAGACTGTCCGATTTTGGGTGTCACCGACTAAAGGCTCGTTACATGGGCAGATTAGAAAGCCTAATGGAATTGAGGAATAAATACCACCAAAAATAAATATAAATAAGGCATGGGAGTTAACGTTAAAGAACCTTTAGTCAAACTTCACGGTCACAAGGTGCATATGACTCAGGGTAAAGTAATAAACTAGATGAGAAATACAATTTAACTCCTTACTTTGATTGATGACTGTTTTTAATTAGAGACTAAGTTTAGAAATGAAAAGTTTGATATTCCTATAACTTATAGATTACTTGAACTCTTACAAATATACTTCAAATATTTTTTCTTTTCAAAATTCTTTCCAAAAATACTAACATTTTTTCTCTTTCTTTATGGATTTTATGGGTGCAATCCACTGAAACCCCTCACGAGACAAAACTCGTCCTCTAGGTGTAATCTAGAGGTTTAACGGCTTGTTACACATGCTCAGTGCAATCGAGTGACCTGCGAAAGTGGTCTAATAATTGATTAGGAATAGTTTTGATGTTATGCTTGAGGGTGAGCAAAAGATAAGTGTTGGGGTGGATCGGTCACATATATTGCATATATATTGTCACATTACTATGTGTATTATCTAAATAAATCATATGAATAAGTCCTATTTTTCTTTATAAAATGCAGGCCCATTACTAAAGGATAAGAAATAGAAACGAACCCAAAAGCCCATCAAATTCTGATTTAATTCAGAATTAATTTGAAATCAAGAAATCAGGGTAGATCATGACAAATCAAAGAGGTTGAAAATCGGTTAAAATGAATCTTCCCAAATCAAGTGGTTAAAGCCAAAGATCAAAGGCGATTTCATCAAATCCTGAAGCTGAAACGGGAAAACCAGCAGGAGATAAAGGGGAATTACCAAATGAAAGAGACCCACCAACCTGGTGTGGCCACCTGGCCACACCATGGCCGTGGAAACGCGGCCATAGCCGCATTTCCACGGTTTGCTAGGGTTTGTTGGGGGAGCGTTTGCTCCCCCTATCTTCGTACGACCTCCCCGTTTGGTTTTTGCCTATAAATACTGTATTTTTCAGAGAAAAAGGCACCGCAAATTAGTTTTAGTCTTTCTCTTTATTTTTAAGGTTTAGATTCTTTGTTAGATAGTATAGATAAGTTGTATTTCTATTTTCTAATTTGTAGTTTAGTTCAAATACAAGTGAGAGAGAGGAATGGAGTGATTGTAATCTGAAGATTGAAGTGACATCAATAAAGGATCAAGCTTTCTCTTCTTCTACTCAAATTCATGAGTATGTCTTGTTTTATTTACATGTCTTGTTTTTTCATCCTCCATGAGTAACTAAATTTATTTTCTGGGCTCACTATTGTTCCTCTCTTCGATCCCTCTTATTTTTGAATGGTTTTGATGTAAAGACCCAATGGAATCATATGCATGTCTAAACTAAGCCTTTCTTCTTTGAAAGTGTTCTTGAAGGCACATGAGGATGGGTTTGGATTTCTAAACTTCTTCTTCTTTTAAAACATCTCTTGAACTTATTTTTATTTCATACTTGAAAGACTTCATGATTTAACATTCAATTCAAGATGATTTCTTAAAGAAAAGATTTAACTTTTCCAAACTATCTCATTTGCTTTGCTTAAAACTTTCTAAACTCAGGCTGAAATTTTCGCCTATGATCAAGTTGAGACTCTAAGAATTTCAAGAGAAGAACACATCATTGTGTAGTGAGATAGTGAGCCCAGATCTTCTTCTTATATTATAATCAACAAAATAATTTTCAACACTCTTTAAAGATCACCTTTTTCAAAGCCTTCTCTAAATTTTTCAATTTTTCTTTTAATTACTTACCTTCTCTCCATTCTCTTTTCAACTAAAAAAACACCAACTCCATTCTTTGTTACTTAACAAAAACACCGAAAAGCTTCCGTCGCTTTCCTCCTTGTGGACACGACCTGTTAGCCCAAAACTAGATGGTAATTCTTATCACTTTCAATTTACAATCACTAATCTATCCTTTACATTTTATCTAAAAAAAAAAATCTTAACTCTTACAAATATGACACAAGTCTTGAAAATTTTCTCTTGAAAATCTTCTTCTCCGTCATGACTTGGTCTAAACCTCGATCCAAAGAGTTAGACTCCTCTTGAGTACTTGATGCGATCTTGACGCACAGCTCTTGACTCAATACATGCTAGCTTCAAATCTGGACTTCGAATCTTTTGTTGAAGCTAAATACCGACTCAGATCTTGATCAAATATCTGAAACTGAATAGATACAATATCATTAATGCTATAACTACATGAGTTAAACATCACCAAAACTAGGGTAATGGGCCTTTGGGCCAATAATCTCCACCTTTTTGATGATGACAAAACTCATGAAGTTATATATGCATGGATTAAAAATAAGCTTCATAGAAACTCTTCCTTAACTCATGCATAGTATAAAATAAATAGATATTCATTACAAAGCTCATAAACTAAACACTCATAAACTAAACAACCATATATGCATAAACAACAAATATTAAACATGCATATATAAACTCTCTAAATTCTTCTCCCCTTTTTTGTCAATCCATCAACAAAGGGGCGAAGAAAAATAATCAAGAAAGATGTACATGTGATATACATTCATGAAGAGGAGAGACATTAAGTTAACTCTCCTTGCATACATGCATTACATGGAGAAGGGATGACTAGACCCTAACTGACATAAGTTAATATACAATGTATAGACACAGATGTTAAGCTCCTCCTACACACATGTATCACATAAAAAACAAATGTCAAACTCCTCAATATACAAAATACACTCAACATGAATCTATATATAGAGGAGTTGTTAAGCTCCCCTTGCATGTAGGTAATAGATATCAAAAACATTTTTAAAAATAATTTTGACAACAGTTAAAATAGAATTTTGAAATTTCTTTGAAGTCAACAAAATAGATTTTGATATTAATTGAAATCAAATAGTAGTTGATAAACTAAATGTTAATGTTCCTGGTAGACAAACCAAATTTTTATTATACCTATAGTAGATTTTGATACCAATCGAAGGTGAAATATGAAGTACATTTTGATACCAAAAAAATTACCAATTGAAATTAATGTAAAAGCTTGTAAAGATATCAATTAACGTTTAAGTTTAAATCAAGCTTAGCATAAAATAATTTGTGTTTTAGAACATGTATGGCATTATAAAATAAGTACAATCAAAATCAAATATATGTATGTATGATCAATTTAAGTAACAACTTAAAATATGATTCATACATATATAGAAAACACATATGAGTATACAAAAATGAAATAACATGAAGATTATGTGTATAACTCATATCAATCCACCCTTATCATACACATGATAAAAGATA
Organism: Agave tequilana; assembly: GCA_038442645.1. Taxonomy (NCBI): domain Eukaryota; kingdom Viridiplantae; phylum Streptophyta; class Magnoliopsida; order Asparagales; family Asparagaceae; genus Agave; species Agave tequilana. The sequence goes on along the minus strand of JAVJIF010002473.1, from coordinate 257,525 downwards.
GTCAATAAGGCAAACAAGGCATGATCGCCCAACCAACCGCCCTTAGGTTGGTTGGGGTTTTCAAACACATATGATTTGAAAATATTTTAATATTTTTAAAATCTACCAATTGAAGAATAACAAAACTAATTTTAAGATAATTTTGAAAAATGGTAAAAAATCCTTCAAGTAAGAAATAAAAATAAATATACATCTATAAAACATGTATATCACACAAGAGTTGTCACTCAAAATCTATAAAACTCAAAAATATACTCATAAAATAATGTCATGAGTAAACAAAAGTAATATGAGTGCACAAGAATCATGTGAATAGCATATTCATAAAATAACCAATAAGGCTCAAAATAAACATGAAAATCATCAGAACTAAATTTTCATAAAAACTAAATAAGCTTCTAGGTACATGAATGTTTTGTCAAAACTAAAAGTTTATATATCTCAAACAAAATCGAGTCCATAATAGAATTTTACATGAAGGCAAGTGACTCAAGAATATACATGTATATCTACAAAAATAACATATACATGAAGCTAAACATGTATAAAATTAGGAAAAACAAGTATAAATGCAAGAATCATCAAAATTAGGTTTTACAAGTAAAGGTAATGAGTACAAATGAGCAATGAAGCACAAATACATAATAATCAAGTGTAGCTCACTACTTGTACAACTATAAGCACAAGTTTTAATAAAAACCACATCTAAACACGTAATCTCCACATAAAGTATAAAACAAACATGATCATTAGGCTAAATGCATATGTTTTTAGAACTAGTATATACATAGCAGTTAAACTAAAGTGAGAATACAAAAGTATGAATCCATATAAATATGGGTGTATCTCAAAGACTATCTGTGTATATCACATGTCAAATAACATTGCATTTAACAAATGAGCATTAAAACTAAAACATGCTAACAATTAATGATGAAAAACATGTAAATAAAATGGGAGTTAGAGATAGTTACCAAACCATATGGACCAATCTCTAGGTCTCCAAAATATAGCGGTCCTCGCACCAAACATCCTTAATAGTGATGCATCAATTTTAAATGTCCATCTAGCTCCATATGCATCTACCACCAAGGCACCAACCCTCTCATGTTTTGTGAGAGCCCACACCTACATCAAACACAAGAGGTGAGAATACACAAGAGGTGAGAATTTTGGTACCCAATTCTTTTTGGGTCCACGAGGGTTAGCATCATAAGGAACCCAAACTTTTTATTCGCAAAATTTACAGAATTTAATCTATCAAAGAAAAATCTTACAAGATGGCCTTTGCGGTGACAATGTGTACATTTGTACACTCTAGCATGCATATTAGTGATGTGAGTGTGAGCAGGGTGTGCATATGTATGTGGTAGGGTGTGTGCATGATCGGGGCGGAACCAGCACTCGAAAATGTATATTTATGAAATCAATGTAAAAGCTTGTGTGTGCTAATGTTCCCTCGATACTTCCGTTATAGCATTGGCTCAACGGGTCGAATCCATAGGGACGAGAGGCGATAGAAGCATTAATAGTTTTTATTCATGTCGGTTTGTTAACAAGTCTTCTTTGTTTAAAAGAATTAGAAAAAGAAAATAAAAGAAAAGAAATCGGAAAGTGATAGGTGAAGAAGGCGATGAAAGCGATGTAAAAATAAAATAGACGTGGTTTGGAAAATAAATAGAAAAGAAGATGAAGACAAATATGAACAAAGAAGATGGTGAAAACAATGATGAAAAGATAAAAGAAGTGTTTTGAAATCGATTTTTGAAATAAAGCAAAAAGAGAGGAGAATACTATGAAAGAAATCTCATGGTTTCTAACTACAAATTACTCCACAAACAAGCTACCCTCTTAGTGATAGTTGCCTCACATGGATCCGGTCATCACTAGTCCTTGGGTTCAAGAGACGATACAAAGCATGACGAATAAGATGGTTCTTCACAATCAAACTTGCATCAAGAGCAAGCTAATACACACATTAGATCATCAAAACTATTAGGAGAAAGGATGAGTTAGCTTGGTTAGCAAGTTAGCAAGTTAGATGTTAAAACCCATCATCATGAGCCAACAATGGTTCTTGCAAGACTAAGGCCTTGTAGAGGCTATTAGATTCATGTGGATTATCAAGTAAGTGGCTATCTAGTTAGTGGTTAGTAGTTAGTCACCATGAGAGAAAAGTTAGCTAAGCATCCATCATGTAAAAGATGGAGAAGATTACAATAGAGAAGAAAGGAGACACCTTTATATAGATTGTCACCATCTATTACATCAATATCTCTCTATCTCTCTCTGAATCTCTCAGCCCTAATGCATGATCTAAAAATGAAATAAAAATACAAAAGAAAAGAAGAAGACCTACACTACACTACACCAAAAGATAGAAAACCTAGCCTTTTCTTAATCTGCTTGCGTTCCGGGCAAACCCTGCAGTATTTATAGGCAAACAAAGGATCTGGAAGGCGAGACGAGGCCACGCATCGAAAATCGACGTGTGGGACTACCATAAGGCCGCGAAAACGCGGCTAGTCGCATTTTCGCAGCCAAACCAGGGACTTAGCTCCCTGGTTTTGGCGAGCGTATTCCCGTCGCTTCAAGGACCTTCTGGTATACTTGGATTCGGGCATTTTCTTCCGAATATTTGTCTGACGTGCGCAAGGGTCTAGGTTCAATGCATCTTCTAGAAGCTCCCTTACTTGGCCTCCAAGAAATGCGGATTTAATTACCCGAAAATAGGTTTAATTAAGTTTAATTAAGCTCTTATTACCCTTTTGCCCCTAGACTCTTGATTTATCTGCAAAGTAGACCAAAACACAATTAGAAATGTTATATTATTCATAAATCGGTAGGAAAATGTGATATAATAATGCAGAACTGTAGAGTAATCACACCCCCATACTTATCTTTTTGCTTGTCCTGAGTAAAACAAGAAAAAGAAAAACTATACTACAAATGTTATTACACTACTTTTGCAGGGGACGCGATTGCAGTGAGCGTGTGCAACAAGCCGTTAAACCTCAAGGTTTTCCCTAGAGGAGGAGTTTTGTCTCCTGAGAGTTTTCAGCGGATTGCACCCATAAATCCATAAAGAAAGAAAATAAATGTTAGTATTTTGAAAACACATTTTGTAAGAGAGACAAGTTTATGAAATATTTTTGCAAAAATATAAGTGATCTAAGGTGATAATTTCACCAAAAATTATTCTTCCTTAAACTTAGTCAATATGTAAGATCTTGTCATCAATTATGGTAAGAATTCAAAACTGGATTGAATATTTTCTCTTTCATAAAACCTAAATAATATGCACTTTGTGACAGTGACGATTTCTGGGATTTCAACTCTAACCATCAAATCATTTATATATATATATATTTTTCTTTTTTTCTTCTCTTAGTTTTTTAGGCTTTCTGGTTTACCCGGATAGTGAGCCTTTAACTGATGACTCTCAGACCATACGGTCTTAGGGCACCAGATGAGAAACATCCCTCAGGTTTAAGGACTCGAGTAAACAAGGCCACAAAATTAAAGGGGATTATTTGTTTCTTTTAACCACCGTTGGCGTACATAATCATGCGTCTTGAGGCATAGTTATCCAACTTCATAAGTATTTTTTATATATATACTATATATTTTTTTATTTATTTATTTTTACTTTATGGTATTTCAGCTCTTTGTTTCCATCCCAAAAATGTGTAAGTGTGAAGTGCATACTATCTAAGGCAAAAAATTCAAGATAAAATTATCTCTCCAATCTTTTATACTTAACCTATAATTTTAAACAAGATCTATTATTTCAACTAGATTTAAGATGTCATTTTTAAGGTTTCCTTAATTTCTAAGATCATCTTAATTTTCTTTAAAAATAGATCAAAATATTGTCTCTTATTTCAAAAGTTTTAGAAAAATTCTATACAAAAGGAAAGATTTCTAAAAGTATCCTAAAAGAAGTGAAAAAGAAAGAAAATCTAAAAACTCTTTTTTAGTAAACTCTCCCCCACGCTTATCTCATGCATTGTCCTCAATGCATCGTGATGTATGTATGCATAAAATAAATAGAGAGGGAAGAAAAAATCATCTCAAGGTGGTGGTTCCGGTGGTGGTCTGATTGGTCCACGAAATGCGGCCCAATCCACTAGAAACTCTATAATACAACCCACTATAATGATGTATGCATTTATGATTTTTATTAAGAATTTTACCCCATCTAATTTTCGAATTTTAAAAATAATTTCGGAGTCAATTTTATCAACACCCTTGTTCCAAAATGGAGTGTGAAAAGATGGAATGATTGATTTAGACTCAGAAAGTACAGGAATGACTACTGACTTAGGAATTTGATTTAAGTCAAGTAAAGGTTCTGGAGTCGAGATTGGCTCAGGAAATGGGTTCAAATCAAGAAATTGAAATCCTATTCCACATTCATTTCCCCACAACAGAATGGGACTTTCTAAGATAGGTGATTCAAGTTAAAGAATGACAAGTATGGGAATCAAAACTGACTCTAAAATATTGCTCAAATCAGGTAGAAAAACAGGAGTCAATATTGATTCAGAAATTTGAACTGGATCACAAATTTGAGGATCGAAATCACATACTTGTCTAAGTTCAATTTCTTTGAAAGGAAAACTTGCAATTTGTCAATGGGACATTCAAAAGTATGAAATTGGTCAAGTTTAATTTGTTGATCATAAAAGATCGATGATTCAATTTCATGATGGACTGGCACAGGATCCAATACTGACTCGAGAAAAGGCCTGAAATCAGGTAAAAACACCTCTGTCATTATTGAATCAGGAAGTGAAATTGAATTACCAAGTTGAGGTTTAGGATCATATTCATGCTCAAGTTAATTTCAGGAAAAGGATTATCAAGTAAGTGGTTATCTAGTTAGTATTTAGTAGTTTGTCACTATGAGAGAAAAGTTAGCTAAGCATCATGTAAAAGATGGAGAAGATTACAATGGAGAAGAAAGGAGACACTTTTACATAGATTGTCACCATCTATTACATCAATATCTCTCTATCTCTCTCTGAATCGCTCAGTCCTAATACATGACCTAAAAATGAAATGATACAAAAGAAAAGAAGAAGAAGACCTACACTACACTACACTAAAAAAAGAAAACCTAGCCTATTCTAAATCTACTTGCGTTCCGAGCAAACCCTGCAGTATTTATAGGCAAATAAAGGATCTGGAAGGCGAGATGAGGCCACGCGTCAAATGACGCGTACGCCCACCATAAGGCTGTGGAAACGCGGCCTAGCCACATTTTCGCGGCCAAACCAGGGACTTAGGTCCCTGGTTTTGGCGAGCATATTCCCGTTGCTTTGAGGACCTTCTTGGTATACTTGGATTCCTGTATTTTCTTCTGAATATTCGTCTGACGTGCGCAACGGTCTAGGTTCAATGCATCTGCTAGAAGCTCCCTTACTTGGCCTCTAAGAAATGCAGATTTAATTACCCGAAAATAGGTTTAATTAAGCTCTTATTAACCTTTTACCCCTAGACTCTTGATTTATCTGCAAAATAAATCAAAACACAATTAGAAATCTTATATTATTCATAAATTGGTAGAAAAATGCGATATGATAATGCAGAACTGTATACTAATCAGTGCGTGAACATGTGAAATTTATTTCTTGCGAAACATTGATTCCAATTTAGAATGATGAATAGCACATTGGCTCAAAGTTAAGCCCAAATAATCAATGTTGCTCTTCATAAGAAATATCATTATTAATTTTGAAAGAAGAGACATGAGACACAAAATTATTTTTATTTTTAGAAATTAAAATACATTTTTCTTTTTCAAGGAGTTATTTTCCTTTAAGGCAGTCTCCTTTTCCTTTTCAACTAAACTAACTTGGTTTTCAAAACTTTATTTTCTTTTGAAACAATTTAAAATTTATTTTTAAAAAAAATCCTTTGCCTTTAAAACTAAATCATTTTCATTTTTCAAACTTTTGTTGTTCATTTTTAACAATTCATATTTTTTTAAGAAGTTGACAAAACATAGCAAGTTCATCATATGACATGTCAACATCTTCATTAGCCTCGAATTTATAATTTACCTCAAGGGGTCATCTCCTTGGACCATGTAGCATATGTTGGAAGTAGCACTTCCATTATCCGAGTCACTTCCCATGATTGCAAATAAAAGCAATGAGAATTGCCATCTAGCCTTGGGCTAATGGGTCGTGTCCACAAGGAGGAATGCGATGAAAGCTTTTCAATATTTTGTTTAGCAAACAAAGAATGGTGTTAGTGTTTTTCTTTTTTTTTATATTGAAAAGGAGAATGAAGAGAAGGGAAGTGATTTAAAGAAAAATTAAAAACTTGGAAAAGGCTTTGGAGAAGATGATCTTTTAGAAAATGATTTGAGAGTGATTTAGCTGTGATTTGAATTATGAAAAGGATCCGAGCTCACAAATCTTCTACTCAACGCTTTCTTATTTCAAGAACATTTTCGTGCATCACTTTTATCATAAGTAAAAACCTTTAGTTTCTTTTAATATTCAAGTAAAACAAATAAGATGGTTTTGGTTTAAATCTTAAGGTCTTTCTTAACACAACATTAAAAATAGAATGTTAAACCATCAAGCGCGAAAAAGTATGGAATTAAAATGATTTGAAAATATTTGTGATTTGAATGTCCAAGTTTAAAAAAAGAAACATCCTCATGTGCTTTCAAGAACAATGTTCAACTTAGGCATTATTATGATTCAAGAAAATTGCTTTCATAAAAATCGATCAAGAGAAAGGAGGTAGAAGAGATTGATTAGTGAGCCCAGAAGATGGTTTATGATAAAAAGAAAACAAATAAGAGAATGAAAATCAAACATAAACATACTGAATTGAGTCGAGTTGAAGAAGCAAGTTGAATCTCCTTTTGATTGTCACTTCTAGGATGAATTACACACTCAGTTCCACTCTTCTCTCTTGCTGGTCTAAACAGAAAAGTAAAGATGGGATACAGCTTCTCAGAACTATCTAACAATACTCCGAAAATCCTAAATATGAACAAGAATTCTAATCTTAGTCTTCGCTCCATTTTTCAGTGCAAAACCTGCCTTTTATAGGCAAAAACTAAACCCGGGGGGGGGGCGTACGAAGATAGGGGGAGCAAACACTCTCCCAACAAACACCATCAAGCCGTGAAAACGCGGCTTTGGCCGCATTTTTGAGGCCATAGTGTGGCCAAGTGGCCACACCTGGTTGGTGGGTCTCCCTTGTTTGGTGATATACTTTTATCCCTTGCTAATTTTTCCGTTTCAGCTCCTAGATTTGGCGAAACAACCTTTGCCTTTGGCTTCAACAACTTAATTTGAGAAGATTCATTTTAACTGGCTTTCAAGCTCTTTATTTGCCATGATCTGCCCTGATTTTCTGATTTCGAATTAATTCTGAATTAAATCAGAATTTGATGGGCTTTTGGGCTCGTTTCTCTTCCCTTTCCTTTAGCAATGGGTCTGTATTTTATAAAGAAAAATTAGACTTATTAATATGATTTATTAGGTAATAAACTTAGTAATCTGACACTATATATGCAATATATGTGACCGATCACACCCCCATACTTATTTTTGCTCGCCCTTAAGCAAAACATCAAAACTAATCCTAATCAATTATTAGACCACTTTCGCAGGTCACCCGATTGCACTGAGCATGTGCAATAAGCTGTTAAACCTCTAGGTTACCCCTAAGGGATAAGTTTTGTCTCGTGAGGGTTTTCAGTAGATTGCACCCGCAAAATTCATAAAAAATGAGAGAAAATGTTAGTATTTCGAAAAGCATTTTGAAAAGAAAGAAAATATTTGAAGTAATTTGTAAGAGTTCAAGTAATCTATAAGTTATAGGAATATCAAACTTTATTCCTAAACTTATTCTCTATTCAAAAATATGTCATCAATCAAAATAAGGAGTCAAATTGTATTTCTCATGTAATCTATTACTTTACCCTGAGTCATATGTACCTTCATGACCGTGAAGTTTGACTAAGGGTTCTTTAACATTAACTCCTATACCTTATTTATATTTATTTTTGGTGGTATCTATTCCTCAATTCTATTAGGCTTTCTAATTTGCCCATGTAACGAACCTTTAGTCGGTGACACCCAAACTGGACAGTCTTAGGGCACCAGGTGAGAAAACATCCCTAAGGACTTAAACACTCGAGTAGATAGGCCACGAAATCAAGGGTTATTATTTATAAAATGTACCCCTTTTAGGCGTGAATACTTATGCTTCATGAGGCTTAATCAAATACCTCATAATTCAATCGGAGAGGATATATATATATATAAATATATATATATATATATATATATATATATTCAAACTTATCTAATTATCTTTTGCATAAATACCAAAGCTTTCTTAGGCCAAAGCACCTAGCTAATAAATAATTAGATTTGTTTATTTTTCATAGATATACATATATAATTTTTTTTATAAGGCATAAGAATCTTTGTTTTTAAACCCTAAGTGTGTAAGTGTATAAGGTGTGCATAATTCTTCAAGGTAAAGATCAAGACTAAATTACTTTCATCAATTTTCTTCCTAACCCTGAAAATCAAACAAGTCATCTTATTTTGACCAAGTATAAGAAATCTTAATTATGATTTTCCTTTCCTTAAAATTGACTTAATTTCTTAAAAAAAATATATCAAAATATTGTTCTTTTCTTTCAAAAAGTTTATATACATACATATATATATATATATTTTTTTCTTCTTCTTCTTTTTTTTAGTTTATATTAGTCATGTTAGAGCCTTCCCCTACAATTATCTCATGCATTGTCCCCAATGTATGAAAGAAATGTATAGATGCATGAAATGGAATTTAAAAGAGGTGCATACACACACACACACACACATATTATGCAAAAATATGTACAACATTATGTTTCTCCTACACCTAGATCTTTTTCGGTCTCATCCCTCTAGCTCTCTTTTCATCATTCCAATGGGTTCTCTTTATAGGACATAGTGGAGAGGCCAATCTTTTTGTCATTTTAACTCTCTTCCTCCCCAGTCTCACCTTCTTTAAGTTTTTCTTCCTCATATTCTACATATTATTCAAAAATTGATCACCATCACACTTCTCAGTTGGAACTTCCTCAATATGAATGCCTAAGAATTCTAACTCAGTTCCATACATCTCCTCAAAACTTAGGTCAACACTTTCCCTTGGAGGTGTGTAATTAACCAAATATCCCTAGTCGGTTTATCCAACACATGAGTTCTTCTTCGAAGAGGTTTTCAAAGAGTAGGTCAATCGGAGGTTCTTGAATTATATTCTTATGCGATATATCATTGGTCTGCTCATCGAAAGTGAAGATATTCAAATCAAATTTCCTTTTTTTAAAGGGTACACTAAAATTAGGATCTCTGACATTTGCCTTCTCATTAATATAATCATATTCATTCTTAAATAATTCATCAAGAAACAGAGAGTCATTCTCTATACTTTCACTTTCTTCATCACAATTGTTTTCAACAAAGTTTACCTCAAACGTTTGGTCTCTTATCTTACGAGGTTATTTTTCTAGGTTGAAGACATTGACTTCTCCAGAATATCCCCAAAGGTTAATCTTATAAACCCATTCCAACAATTGATAATAGCATTGGCAGCAGTAAGGAATGGGCGCCCTAGGATAACAGGAGTTTGTGCCCTAAGATTGGACAAAGGTTGTGTCTCAAGTACAATGAAATCAACTGGGTAGATAAACTCTCCGACCCGGATAAGGACATCATTAATTTCTCCCTTTGGAACTTTCACAGAACGGTCAGCCAGTTGGATTGTGACTCTAGTTGGATTAAGATCGCCCAACCCGAGTTGTTGATAAATTAAGAATGGAAGCAGGTTGATACTTACCCCTGAGTCAAGAAGTGCATGACTAATCTCGGCTTGTCCTATAGTGCAGGCAATGGTGGAACAACCCGGATCCTTATACTTGACAGGGATCGGACCCAACAGTAGCTCACTAATGTTAGTGGCTAAGAAGACTTTCTTGTGTACATTAGTCTTTCTCTTCTTAGTGCACATGTCCTTAAGAAATTTGCATAGGATGGGACTTGTTGGATGGCATCAAGAAGTCACACATTTATCTTCACTTGGTTGAAGATCTCAATTATCTTATCCATGTACGGATTCTGCTTGTTATTCTTCAGCCTATTGAAAATGGTACTATAGGCTTATTCACCTGACTGGTTGACTTATCTGTTTCAGATTTGTCAGATTTAGAAGGATTGGGACTAGATGAGGTGGATGCTTGAGTGTGATTGTACTGAATGGGATTGGATGGTGTTGACACAAATGATTGATCCTCATCCAAATGAGCTTGTTGAGAACTCCTAGGATTCATTATTGGCTGACTGGGCAAGGTACCCTTTTACCTCTCATTCTGTAGATTGGCTAATTGGCTCATTTATCTCTCTAGCCTCTGTATTGTTTGTATGAGGGAATCTTGGTTCTTCATGTAACTTTTCATATTTCTCTCAAAATCAGTCATTCTCATTTCAAATTGAGGATTCTGGAAAGAAGATTGTGGAGCTTGGTTGGGAAAATTTTGTTGATAATTTGAAAATTAGGCAGATGGTTGGGAGAATTATGATGGTGATTAGAAAAGTTGAGTTGATGATTGAAGAATTATTAGAATGATGAAAGTGGCTTGCATGGTTTGACTGTGGGTGACCACTGTTGTGTTGGCTCCATGAGAAATTTGGGTAATTTCTCAAGCCAGGATTGTACGTTGGTGCGTAAGGATCATTATTAGGCCTTGACAAGGCCGCATTCATCTGTTCAAAATATTGTTGCTGAGCTTGAAACACTGGACACTCCTCAAACACTTTATCATGGTTTGACAGTATGTACAACCTGGAGTTGAAAATTAGTTTGAGCTGACTTGATTAACTGGACTTGGTTCCTTAGTTTCTAAACCTTCAAGTCTTCTCGCTAGGTTAGCTAATTTAGCCTCGTTAGCTATGGATGATTTAATTGAGTGGAGACCTCCTTTTGAAGAGATGGAGTTTGAATTTCTCGAGTTTTCACTAGTTGGTTCCAATTGGATGGTCTTTTCAGCTAGATTCTCATATAAATCTCATCCTTCATTCTCATCCTTCTGCAAGAATCCCCCTTGGCATATAGTTTCTAAGAGGGTCTTGTTAGAGTAGTATAAACTGTCATAAAAAATTTGGCATTGCTACCATTTCTCTATTCCATGATGAGGACATTAGACAAGGAGGTCTTTGCGTTCAAAGCACCTCCAAAACGGTTCACTAGGTTCTTACTTGAACTGCATGATATTTTTCCTAATGAAAGAAGTCTTATGAATTGAATAGAATTTCTTCAAGAAGATCTTAATGAAACTATTCCAGGATGTGATAGAGCAGACCATTAAGCTATAGAGCCATTTCTTGGCTAAGTCTTTAAGAGCAAATGGGACAAACTCAACCTAATATCATCATCTGCAAGGTGTGGGATTTTCATCGTTAAGCATACTTCCTCAAATTCTCTTATGAAGAAATAAGCAGCTTCGGACTCTAAGCCATGAAACTTAGGGAGTTTGTTGATGACTGTAGCTTAAGCTCAAAGTTGTGTTCAGCAACCGATAGAAATTGGATGCAGGATGTAAGTGAGGTTCTAATGGGATAGACCTATCCTGAAAAGATGTCAGTTGAGCCATAACTTAATCTGGTCTTAGTTTGAACTTGAGTGGTGATGTGTTTCTACTTAACCTAGATGAATTAGGGTCTCTTAACCACACTTGCATACACAAACACAATCACAAACAAGTTCACCAATAGTCAACAAGAAGAAACAACCAAGCTTAGTCTAAAGTAACCTTGACCTAGACAACTCCTAACTGGTTGATTATCTACAGGAGGTATAATACAGACTTTGACCACAAGCTAATCAGCTAGGTTAGGGCAACATTGGTGGGAGGTATCCGCACAAAAGTGACAGGCCTAATTAAGCCAAACAACCAGCCTTCGGGGTTTCGTCCCTCAATCCCTGTCCTTCGACACTGATTTTGCAGGAGTCAAATTCTAACACCTTCCTCCTTAGGATAATCTCCTACTGAGTTCGAGATGTCCCAAAGGCCAATATCTATCAGATTTTAATTTAGGCTTAAGCTGTGCGTGCTTGGAGATGGTTTGTAGGCTAAGAAAGGGTAATGACTTCCCCACCTTATCTTGTTTTGACTTTTGCCCTTAAAGTTGATTGTGTAGAGTGTGCAAGATATAGAAAAGTAACATTCACAAGCAAATATCACCCAAAATATTTCCTAAACTATATGTTATGCATACGCACCATGTCTCCAGCTATCTTCAATAGTAATCGTAAAAGAAACGCAATTAGACAAATGCCTAGAATGCAAGTCTAAACGTTTTTTAAGCAATTAGCAATCAATCAGATTACTGTTAGATTAAAAATAGGGAGTGTGAATATCAGATATAGAAAAAATAATACACAAAAACTATATTTTTACAAAGACATATGTCCTGCAAAAAAAAATTAGTAGTCCAAAAAAATCTCAAGCTTTTGCGCTGCAATTTCTTAAATTCTGTTTTCTACTTTCGAGAGTAGGGGCACAGAATAGCAAGTCTTCTCCTGCAAAGCTTGAGTGCTAAATTTGATTCTTTAACATCCCTGAAACAAGACATCAAACTTGTTAGAAAATAATTACACAATTTCCTCCCTGGCAATGGCGTCAAAAATTGATTGCAAATAAAAGCAGTGAGAATTACTGTCTTGCTTTTGGCTAACGGGTCGTGTTCACGAGGTGGAATGCGATGAAAGTTTTTGGTGTTTTTGTTTAGCAAGCAAAGAATGGTGTTGGTGTTTTTTTTTTTTTTTATATTGAAAAAGAGAATGGAGAGAAGGGAAGTAATTTAAAGAAAAATTCAAAACTTTGAAAAGGCTTTGGAGAAGATGATCGTTTAGAAAATGATTTGAGAGTGATTTGGGTGTGATTTGAATTATGAAAAGGATTCCGGCTCACTAATCTTCTACTCAACTACTTACTTATCTCAAGAACATTTTTGTGCATTACTTTTATCATAAGCAAAAACCTTTAGTTTCTTTTAATGTTCAAGTAAAACAAATAAAATGGTTTTGGTTTAAATCTTAATGGTCTTTCTTAACACAACATTAAAAATTGAATGTTAAACCATCAAGCGCGAAGAAGCAAGTATGGAATAAAAATGATTAAAAATATTTGTGCTTTGAATGTCCAAGTTTAAAAAAAGAAACATTCTCATTTGCTTTCAAGAACAAAGTTCAACTTAGGCATTATTATGATTCAAGAAAATTGCTTTAATAAAAATCGATCAAGGGAAAGGAGGTAGAAAAGATTGATTAGTGAGCCCAGAAGATGGTTTAATTACTCATGATAAAAAGAAAACAAATAAGAGAATGGAAATCAAACATAAACATACCAAATTGAGTCGAGTTGAAGAAACAAGTTGAATCTCCTTTGATTGCACTTTAAGGATGAATTACAGACTCAGTTCCACTCTTCTCTCTTTGCTGGTCTAAACAGAAAAGTAAAGATGAGATACAACTTCTCAGAACTATCTAATAATACTCCTAAAACCCTAAATATGAACAAGATTCTAATCCTAGTCTTCGCTCCATTTTTCAGTGCAAAACCTGCCTTTTGTAGATAAAAAACCAAACGGGGAGGGCGTACGAAGATAGGGGGAGCAAATGATCCCCTAACAAACACCAACAAGTCGCGACCATGGTATGGCCAAGTGGCCACACCTGGTTAGTGGGTCTCCCTTGTTTGGTGATATACTTTTATCCCTTGCTAATTTTTCCGTTTCAGCTCCTGTATTTGAAGAAACAGCCTTTTATCTTTGACTTTAACCACTTGATTGGAAAAGTTCATTTTAACTGATTTTCAACCTCTCTGATTTGCCATGATCTGCCCTGATTTTCTGATTTTGAATTAATTCTGAATTAAATCAAAATTTTATGGCCTTTTGGGCTCATTTCTTTTCCCTTTCGTTTAGCAATAGGCCTGTATTTTATAAAGAAAAATAAAACTTATTAATATGATTTATTAGATAATAAACATGGTAATGTGACACTATGTATGAAATATATGTAACGGATCACCATGTAGCATTGCTTTTGTTCACCAAGAGAGATAAGGGTGTTCCATACTACAAAAGCCAAATCAAAGTTAGCAACCCTGAATAAATATTCATAATTTAGGGTACTCTTTAATGCTTGGATGGTTTTTGCATTAGCCTCAATATTTTTGCCATTTATAAAATAGGAATGTTTAATAGTGGCAAAATAAATATGAATCCCTGGGCTTTGAGGTACATGGACATCTTAACTTTTCAAGTTTGGATATTAGAATGTCAAACATGGGAGGTGTCATCAAATCCATATGTGTGTATGCAAATATTATGATTAGCTAAAATTAGAATCTTTAACTCAAGATTATTAGATCCAAATCAAGAGCTCCAAGTTTTGATACCAATTGTGAGTCACCTAGAGAGGGTAAAAAGGTGACAGGCTAATCAAATGCAAAACAATGCAAAATTAAAAACTAATTATGCAACCTAAAAACTATTAGGCTAACACACAACGTATAACTAAAAAGTATAGCCGAATTTCTGGTGAAGGGCCCTGGACTATCTCCTTAAGATTCCCTAGATTAAGAGTTGAGGTGCCATTATGTGTCTCTTGGTTGGATACAAGTGTAAGCAAACAATCCCCAGCATGTATAAATTAAGCACAAGGAATATCAAGCAAGTAAAAGATATAAACAATAAGCACATCAAGATATAAAGATAAGTGAGAGATAAATGAGTAATCGCAAATACGGGAAATTTGTTTCGAGATTCGACTACACTTGCTCTACGTCCCCGCCTTTAACACAAGGAAAGATTTCCAATATAACGATCCCACAAGATCACCCGCAGCCACTACATCTACAGCGAGTTTATACTAGAAATCTTTGACTCACGTGTTCCTCACTTGTTCCCACAAGAACAACACAACACGAATCCACAAGTTCGCCGAGGCCGCACCACTACAACTCCTCAAAATAGAAGGTGAAACACTTGGTGATCTTAACACTTGATCACTCTTAAACAGCCTCACAAACAAAGCTCCTATAAGATAGATATGGCTATGAAAAGCTCAAGCTTGTGTGAAGAAAAATATGATATATTTGAAAGTGAAAAACTTAATGAAGAACTTTTGAAAACTCAAAAGAATCACTCTTGATAAACACTCTTTTTGATATGGAATTTAAGCTCTAAAACTTGTTGGAAAACCTCTGAGAAAGTGAGAAAAACTGGCTCAAAAACTCTCTTAAATTCTTTTGTAAAACTTGCCAAAATAGTCCCCTTTTATAGAGTTACAAAAACTAGCCGTTGGGATAAAACCCAGGCCAGATGACTTGTCGGTCGACCGGCCAACAGTCATATTTATGACCGTTGGGTTTGTCAGTCGATTGCTCGGTCGACCGCACCCAGGTTTTGACCTGTCGATCGACCGGTCAGTCGACCAAGCTAGACCAGATAGCACTACTCTCTGGTCAGTCGACCGCTCAGTCGACTAGGGCAGATCCAGAGAGTAAACTCTCTGGATCGGTCAACTGCCCGGTCGACCAGCCCTCAAGCTAGGGTTGTGTGCACGTTCTGTGCACATCGGTCGACCGACTTCTGGCTCGTTCGGCCGGTCGATCGACCACCAGAAGCCCAGGTCTGGGATATTAAAGGGATTAAAACTTGGTCTTTTAACATCCTTAAAATCCCATAAAATCACATAAAATTCACAAAATCCGGTTCATTAAAATATTTTGAAATTCAAATATAAGTGATAAAAAATAATCACATATTACAAACAAGTTAAACTATTTTTGAGTTATAGAAGTTAAAGCTTCAAATAAAAAATATATTTTTCAAAAACCAAACTTCTACTGAAAAATACGATTTTTGTCGAAACTTGTTCAAGTACAAAAATAAGATATTTTAAACACTTTTGAAGCTTAGTGTGTATGAAAATTATCCAATACACATATAAGATGAAATATCTATGTTTTTGACAATAAACTCTAAAATAAGTTTTGATAAATACAAAACTTAAACACATGATATAGAAACATCAAATAGGTTTTTCTAAACATTTGAACCAATAATGTATATAGATGAAATCCAATATACATATAAAACATGTAAACTTGTTTTGATGAACTATATTCATGAAACATAAAGATATCTTCTTTGAAACTCAAAACTAAAACGTTTTTTTCTAAAATTAAAATTATTCTCACGAAAACATATATAAATTTTGTGTGTGTATGTGAGCTTGAGTAATCCACAACTATTTTATTCTTTATATTTTATCTAAAAATAAAATCTCAAAACAGACAAACATGACACAAGTCTTGAAAATCTTCTCTTAAAATTTTTTTTCTCCATCTTGACTTGGTCCAAATCTTGATCTAAAGAGCTAGACTTTTCTTGAGTACTTGATGCGATCTTGACGAGCGAGCTCTTAAATCAACACATGCTAGCTTAAAAACTTGACTTTGAATCTTTTGTTGAAGCTGAACACAGACTAAAATCTTCATCAAATATCTGAAACTAAACAGACACAATATTATTAGTACTATAACTACATGAGTTAATCATCATCAAAACTATGGTGATGGGCCTTCAGGCCAATAGTTATTTCCTTATTTCCCACTGTCAATGAATATTTATGTTTTATTCATATAATCTCATGTGACCATCTGATTTATTTTTACCAGTATGACTACCCATATCATTTCGTGTGATGTCAGTGAGTGCTCATTTTATTTGTACGGTTGATATGAGTGTTTATCAACATCATTTCATGTGTAGAAGATTATCACTTTTGATTCAAGACAAGTTATAGTATTCTTTGGACTGTGACTTGGATTGATCTTGAGATTGGCCTGATTCATGTTAGTGGATAAATAGAATATTTATTTGCGGCATTTATCAGACATTTATTTGGCAATTATTTAGATGGAAATTTATTTGGATATTGATGGTGAAATAAACAGATGCTACATTATTAAGATGACTAATCTTCTTGATACTTAGACTTATATAGAATTAGTTAGAGTTGAGTAGACCTAAGATTTATATTACTTATATTTGATCTTGATCAGTATATAGAAGAGATTGATTTTGTTAGATTATCATCAGGTGTTGTGCGTATATTTTACCTCTGATATCGATGTGTAACATGATCTTGGTTTTGAATTATTGAAGCAAGGATTTTGAATTTACCTTGTTTACATTATTGAATACTGATGATTTTATTGATATTGACTACTAGGTGTAGAGATGATTTAAATTTCATATCGATCAAGGATATTACACTCCTTAGTTATGATCTTGATTGGATTGGATAGTGATGATCGGTTAAATGTGGGAGACTATACATCTATTTCAGGTTTTTGAGACTTAGAAATACCAATGACTTGAGGGTGGATATGTCGATGACTTTGAGGATCAATGTTGATTAAATATTTTGCCCTGGATTAGTCTGTTCATGCCTGCATGTCATTACTCATCCTGAACATCTTGATTTACCTAGAGAACTTAACTGATTATACATGACATCTACCTTATAACTATATTATCCATGTTACCATAGTTGATGGAAAAATATTGTTACATGGTAATAACACTCACATGTTATACTTGTTACATATCCTGTTATACTGGTATCCTGACACACCATTGATGTATTACTGTGATTATTTCGACTTATCCTAGTGATGTAGGTAATACATACTTAAATTAATCTTGATAAAATAATAACAGACATTAAACAACTTATACCAGAATTGGAGAAATTGATGGAGGAGACAGCGTCTATACTTTGGGTGGACTAGGATATAAGTTGCACAGCTGAAAAAGAGGTCGACTGCAGGGTTCTCATGGGGTGATTGACACCCGTCCTATTCCTGTTCTTATTCATGTTATACATGTTACCTGACTTGTTATACATGTTACCTGTCTACCTTGCGGAAGGGCTGGTTTAGCACTAGGAGCCTGGATCGTGGTCCTGGTATGTACGGGACCCACTTAAAACACAGACAATGTCTCCAACCAATCAGTTTCAAGAACAGAGGACCCTGATATGTGTAGTAGTTGTAGCATGGGATGCGTCTATTATATGTGGCAATTGGTGTTCGCTAACATAATTAATAATAATAGACTTGCATAATACACCTTAGTTGATGGATGTTTGCTTATGGTATTTCTTTATGTCATGATAAACACCTGATATGTAAGTTTATAACAGATTGATCCCATCACTCATTATGTACTGCCTATTATCGTGATACTAATACTATGCTGATTGATATTTATTGTACCATACTTTTTCCTTATTGCTGTTTTATCCATGTCATTTTCTTATCCAGTACGCCTTCATAATAGTATCATAGTATGATCACATGATATATTCATGTGCACTTTCCCCTTTTAGTCTTATACACTCATTGGGAGTTCTGACTCCCTAGTTTTGCACATCCGGGTCTATGTATATTCTATATTGCTGATCAGGTATTTGGAGAGGATCACCCACCTTAGAGGAGTTGGAGTTCCCTTACTTTGTCGTCCCTTCTCGTTATATTGTTACTGTCTATTATTCATGTCTTTCCTTTTGATTTTCTACACTAGACTTTTGTTTTGTTCTTTCATTCTTATGCTATCATTGTGTTAGATATTTATATGTCATGTGGCAGTGATATTGCTTTATCATAGTAGATTTTTATAGCTTGGTCACGTCATTTTAGGCTTAGCGTGTATATGTGGGATATTTTGCTCTCGTATATACATCGCCGACTCTTGTCGCTTATCTGCTCCGGCGAATTTTAGGAAGTGGGGCGTGAGAGGGTTTTTTTGGTATCAGAGCCAGGTTTGAGATAAAAAAAGGAACTAGTTCATACCTGTAACCTGATACATGTTATATTTACATTGCAATATAGACATATAATACCCACACAATGGTATTAAGTCCACTTGAGAATCGACCATCTTTCCGTTGAAAATCCATCGCTTGATTCTTTTGATTATTCCTGATTCCATTTTTCTCCTAGTATGATCTGCATTCCCACCTTTAATCTTTATTCTTATTTCTCCGATTTTCACTCTTGGAACTGTCCATCACACCCAAACTGACGACAGAGATTAGAGTGGCGCAGCAGAAGGGTGGTGGGCCTATAATGCAGAGATAAGCGATATGGAAGTGAGAATATGTCATTCGCGATCAATCATTCTTCTTTTGAGTCTCATCTTATTGTTTTCATTCTTGATCAATATTTATTTATTATCAACTTTGATCCTCTTTTATGATTTCCCCGCCTTGTTGAAATTTTGAGGACGAAATTTTTATAAGGTAGGTACAATGTAATATCCCTATTCTATATTACCATGTTCATAATAACTAATAGTATGTTTAAAGTGTATACGCGTATTTTGCATTGTTTATTATTTATTACCCTTGTTGTAAATACTTATTATATATTGTATGTTGTTCATATTTTGTTATTGTTATTGCGTTTGTCTAGTTTATCCATAGCCCAATCCTTGGAGCCCAAAATCAAGCCCATCTCTTCTATCTTCTTATTTTTCCTTTCATATTTTTATAAGCCCATAACTCATATCACAACCCTTAACCTATACCCATATAACTCCAATCCACACCCATTATATCCATCTCATCTATATATATATATATATATATATATATATATATATATATATATATATATATATATATATATATATATATATATATATATATATATATATATATATATATATATATATATATATATCATCTATTTATCCTAACCGTAATTCTAAACATTAATCCCTAATCTCCTCCCTTCATTGCTGCTCCTTCCAACAGCGGCACATCTCCTTCCCCTCTTCCCCAATAACCTTGACCTACTCCAATTCCACCCCTCTTGGCCGAGCCAAACCCCAGAGCACCTCGGGACTGTTCCCTTGCATCCCCACTGGCTGCGACCACCAATCTTCTTCCTCCTCTCTGTGGTTGATGCCGCTGAAACCCTCAACCATGCCCCGACGTCTCCTTCACCACCTCGGAGCACCCCGGCATCCTCCTTGGCTGCGCGCAGTGGAGCACCAATGCCCTTTGATTGAGGCTAAACCTGCACACAAAATACGAGATTATAGAACATAAGAAAAGAAATGTGCAAGTGCTCAATTCTTCCACTATAGCAAGTGGCTATGCGGGTCGTGATCCACAAGGAGGGTTTGCGATGGAAGCGTTACAGTTCTTTATTGAAATCTTTTAAGAAAATAAAATGAAGGTTCTTCTCTGTTTTTAGTTATGAAAATGAAAAAGAAAGTTATATTAAAGTTAGAAGAAAATGGAAGATGAAGAAGGTGGAAATTCAGAAAACAATAAAAGCGACTATGTACAAATGGAGTGAGTGGAGAAGAAAGAGTTGGAAGATGTGGTGATTTAATTTACAGAAATGAAAAAGAAAAGAAAACAAATATTTACCTTCTTTTCACCAAAAGCTTACCTTGAGTTCTTAGCTCCAATGTTACCTTGAATTGGAGGCAATCAGCGCATAGCCCATAAGAGTCGAGTGTTGGTCTCTTCCACATTAGATCATCAAGATACGCAAGCATGAAATGATACAGAGAGACTCACAATTCCATCGTCATGAACTATCGGTAGCACTTGCAAAGGCAAGGCTCTTTCGATGCTTTTAGACTCACTTGGAAGACATTTGTACCAAAAAGAAAGGTAAAATAGAAAAGAAGAAGAGAACTAAAAAGAACATACAAGGAAATAGCATCGATTTGATTACATAACAATCGAAGAAAAGAAATAAAACCTTACACCAATTGTCACTTTTAGCTCAAGCTTCAGTCTTGTTCTTCGATGAAAGTTGATCTCCTCAGAATTACATAAATGAAAACTAAATTACATGAAAAAGAAAAACAAAGACCTAAGCTAAGAAATGGAAAAACTAGTCTAAAATCCTAATCTGCATTGGCCTCCATTTTCAGTGCACATAATGGCCTTTTATAGGCAGAAAACCCAACCACCAAGATCCCGGGAGGTCGGGGGAGTTCACGCTCCCCCTAACTCCCCAAGATTGCCGCGGAAATGCGGCCCAAGCCACGTTTCGCGCGGGTGTGGCTAGATGGCCACACCCTGTTGGTGGGTCTCTCCGGGGGTTTCTTCTGGCTTTATCCTTTGTTGGTTTTGTCGTTTGAGCTCCGGATTCTGACGAAATGGCCTTGGATACTTCGCTTTAACCGATCGATTCTGAGAGGATTCTTCTCAACCGGTTTCAACCTCTTGATTTTGCCCTGATTTTATGTGTACGAATTAACTCTGATTTAATTCAGAATTCTGGTGGGCTTTTGGGCTCATTTCTCTTCATCTCCTTAAAGATTGGGCCTGCAAATAAATTAAACAAATAATTAGGACAATGCAGGCTTTTATTCTAAAGTAAGTATGAAAATGTGACATTAAATATGCAACATTAGTAACCAATCACACCCCCATACCTATCTTTTGCTCGTCCTCGAGCAAAACAACTAAATTATACTAAGAATTATTAGACCACTTTCGCAGGTCGCGCGATTGCACTGAGCATGTGCAACAAGCCATTAAACCTCTAGGTTCCCCCTAGAGGACGAGTTTTGTCTCGTTAGGGTTTTCAGCGGATTGCACCCACAAAATCCATAAAGAAAGGAAAATTAAGAGTTAGTATTTTCGAAAAGAATTTTGAAAAGAAAAATTTTTGAAATATGATTGTAAGATCTAAGCAATCAATAAGTTATAGGAAAACCGAATTTTTCATTCCTAAACTTAGTCTCTATTTAAAAATTTGTTATCAATCAAAGTAAGGAGTCAAATTGTGCT
This sequence comes from Agave tequilana, assembly GCA_038442645.1. Classification (NCBI taxonomy): domain Eukaryota; kingdom Viridiplantae; phylum Streptophyta; class Magnoliopsida; order Asparagales; family Asparagaceae; genus Agave; species Agave tequilana. The sequence continues at coordinate 235,595 of JAVJIF010002473.1, read as the reverse complement.
TCTCATCTAGTCTATTGCTTTACCCTAAGTCATATGCACATTGTGAATGTGAAAATTTTGACTAAGGGTTCATTAACTCTAACTCTTATGCCTTATTTATTTTTATATATATACTTTTTTTTGTGGTATTATTCCTTAGTTTTATTAGGCTTCTAATCTGCCCATGTAACGAGCCTTTAATCGATGACTCCCAAACCAGACGGTCTTAGGGCACCAGGTGAGAAGACACCCCTAGGACTTAAGGACTGAGCAAATAAGGCCACAAAACTAAGGATTTTATTATATGAACCTCTTTTAGGCGTGAATACTTATGCTTTATAAGGCACTAATACCCAGCTTAATCAGAGGATTTTTCTTTTCAAACTTATCTAATCATCTTTCGCATAAATACTAAGGCTTGCTTAGGCCAAAGCACCTAGCTAGTCAATAATTAGACTTGTTTTTTTTTTTTTTCAAACTTATCTAATTATCTTTTGCATAAATACTAAGGCTTTCTCAGGCCAAAGCACCTAACTAATCAATAATTAGATTTGTTTATATATATATATTTTTTTATAAGGCATAAGAATCTTTGTTTTTGAACCCTAAGTGTGTAAGTGTATGAAGTGTGCATATTTCATCAAGGTAAAGATCAAGACTAAATTACTTTGACAAATTATCTTCCTAACTCTATAAATCAAACAAATAATCTTATTTTGACCAAGTATAAGAAATCCTAATTTGGATTTTCCTATTCCTTAAAATTAACTTAATTTCTTACAAAAATAAGTCAAAATATTGTTTCTATTTTTCAAAAAGTTTTTTAAAAGTAAAGAAAAGGGTTAATTTTTTTTTTAAAGAAAAAGAAAAGTTATGTTAGACCCTCCCCCACACCTATCTCATGCATTGTCCTCAATGTATGAATTAATGCATAGATGCATGAAAAAGAAGAAAGGAAAGGAGAATGTTACCTTAAGGTGGTGGTTTCGGTGGTGGTTTGATTGGTCCACGAAACGCGGCCCAATCAACTTTTCTTGGGTCTCGAAGGAACCCACCAGCACTATCTTTAATATAACCCATTAAAAAGATGTATCCATAAAGAATCTTTATTAAATATTTAACCCCATCTAATGTCCATATTCCATAACTAATTTCGGAGTCAAATTTGTCAACCACCTCGTCCCAGAATGGAGTATGAAATGATAGAACGGTTGACTTGGACTCAGGAAGGACAGGAACTAATACCGACTTAGGAAGGTGACTTAAGTCAAGTAAAGGTTCAGGAGTCGAAATAGATTCAGAAATTGGGTCCAAGTCAAGAAGTTAAAACTCCAGTCCACATGTATTTTCCAACAATGGAATGTGACCTAATATGGGTGATTCCAGTTCAGGAATGATAGGTGGGGGAATCGAAACTGACTCTAGAATATTATCAAGTTTGGTAATAAAACAGGAGTCAATATTGATTCAGAAAGTTGAACTGGATCACATATGTGAGAATCTAGGTCACATATCTCATTGAGTTCAATATCAAAAAATAGAGAACTTGCCAATTTATCCATGGGATTTTCAAAATTGTAAAGTTGGTCAAGTTCAACATGATCCTCAAAGATGGGTGATTCAATTTCTTTATGAATTGGTACAGGATCTAATGTTGACTCCAGGAAAAGATTGAAGTCAGGTGAAAATACCGGAGTCATAATCGAATCAGGAAATAGAATTGAATCACTAAGTTGGGGTTCAGGATCATAATCATTTTCAAGTTCTATTTCAGAAAAGGTAAACTAGCCAAACTATCAATATCATTTGGAGTTTGGGTAAGTTCAAATGGTTGTGCTGAAATGGAATCTTGATTTCCAAAACTACATGACTCTTCGGCTCTAACAGAATAGTTAGTGACATCAGGACGGTGGGAACGTAGAGATTCGACCATCATATCTATGTCACGATTACGAGTGTTTTGAGCCTAAGTCATGGCTTCAAGCATCTTTTCATAGTTGATAGGTTCATTATTCTGATGAAAAGATGAAGAATTGTCTTGGAAATGGTAGTGAAATTGTGAGTCCATCAGATTTTGGGATTTGTGTTTGGACTCACGCATACTCATTTCCATAATTGATGGTTTCCTATTTTGGACGGGTGGAACTGAGTATGAATCTTGAACATAATGTGGACTGGGTGGAGAAGGAGGGCAAGGTGGTTGGAAATTATGCTCGGGGAGGTGAATCCCCACTGACTCGGTGAAGAGTTGAAATCATTATAGAAATTATAGTTATTAGATGGGGGTATGGGTCATATTGATTCGGATATGACCAATCCGGCACACTAGGTTGGTTAAAGTCATGATATGCCGGGTTGGTAATATCCGAAAATGAACTTGGTGTGTAATATGGATTATTATTAAAGTTGAAAGAATTATTATTATAAGCCATATCACACAATAGAATACACACAAAAAAGAAAGATAAGCAAACAAATAAACAAACAAGAAAGAAAAATGCTAACCTAAGTTAGGGTAAACCTAGACCTAGACGACTCCTAACTGGTTAGACTGTCCACGGGAGGTTTAATGTAGACTTTGACCACAAGCTAATCAGCCAGGTCAGGGCAAGGTTGGTGGGAGGTTTTCCGTCAAAAGACGTTCCTTAATTAAATAACCACCAACTTCGGGCTTTCGGCTCTTAATCCCTTTCCTAGACACTGATTTGGCAAGAGTCAAGTTCCAACACCTTTCCCCCTTAGGATAATCTCCTAATTGAGTTCGAGATGTCCCTAGGGCCAACGTCTACTCATTTTAAGTTAGGCTTGGGTTAGTGAGATCTTGGAATGTGATTTTTGGGCTAAGGAAGGGTGATTAAATCCCCACCTTATCTTGTTATGGGTTAGTGCCATTAAAATAATTTTGTGCAAGTGTACAAGATATGTAAGATTCACTCAAAGCGATATAAATCAACCAAGAAGTGAGTCCTAGCTAAATGCAATGCATACTTACCTTGCTCCAGCACTCTTCAACAGTAAAAGTAAATGAATTGAAAAGACACGTGCCTAAAATGCAAAAGTCTAACCAATTTTTAACTTTTGCAACAAACTTTTTACTGTTGATTATTAGCAAGTTTTTGTGATGGCATATAAGAAATAAATAATTGCAGCAAACTAGAATTTGCAAAGCTAGCAGCCCTGCAAAAACTTGTTAGTAGTCAGCTCTTTATTGCCGCGGATCCGCGGCTTTTGCCATGGAATCGCGGCAATTCAGAGGGCCCTTAGTCTCTGCTTTCTAGAGCAGAGGCCCAAGGCCACTTGTATGTCACTGCAATATTAATTTCCTGCTTTGATTGCCCTGTAACCTGAAACAGAGAAGAAAATTTGTTTAGTTCTAAAAAAATTTCAAAAAAAATTCAGATTTCAATAAAAAACATGTTACCCTCCCCGGCAACGGCGCCAAAATCTGATTGAGGCTAAACCTACACACAAAATACGAGATTATAGAACATAAGAAAGGAAATGTGCAAGTGGTCAATTCTTCCGCTATAGCAAGTGGCTATGCGGGTCGTGATCCACAAGGAGGGTTTGCGATGGAAGCGTTACAGTTCTTTATTGAAATCTTTTAAGAAAATAAAACGAAGGTTCTTCTCTGTTTTTAGTTATGAAAATGAAAAAGAAAGTTATATTAAAGTTAGAAGAAAATGGAAGATGAAGAAGGTGGAAAATTCAGAAAACAATAAAAGCGACTATGTACAAATGGAGTGAGTGGAGAAGAAAGAGTTGGAAGATGTGGTGATTTAATTTACGGAAATGAAAAAGAAAAGAAAACAAATATTTACCTTCTTTTCACCAAAAGCTTACCTTGAGTTCTTAGCTCCAATGTTACCTTGAATTGGAGGCAATCAGCGCATAGCCCATAAGAGTCGAGTGTTGGTCTCTTCCACATTACATCATCAAGATACGCAAGCATGAAATGATACAGAGAGACTCACAATTCCATCGTCATGAGCTATCGGGGGCACTCGCAAAGGCAAGGCTCTTTCGATGCTTTTAGACTCACTTGGAAGACATTTGTACCAAAAAGAAAGGTAAAAAAAAAGAAAAGAACTAAAAAGAACATACAAGGAAATAGCATCGATTTGATTACATAACAATCGAAGAAAAGAAATAAAACCTTACACCAATTGTCACTTTTAGCTCAAGCTTCAGTCTTGCTCTTCGATGAAAGTTGATTTCCTCAGAATTACATAAATGAAAACTAAATTACATGAAAAAGAAAAACAAAGACCTAAGCTAAGAAATGGAAAAACTAGTCTAAAATCCTAATCTGCATTGGCCTCCATTTTCAGTGCACATAATGGCCTTTTATAGGCAGAAAACCCAACCACCAAGATCCCGGGGAGGTCGGGGGAGTTCACGCTCCCCCTAACTCCCCAAGATTGCCGCGAAAACGCGGCCCAAACCGCGTTTCCGCGGCCAGGGTGTGGCCAGATGGCCACACCCTGTTGGTGGGTCTCTCCGGGGGTTTCTTCTAGCTTTATCCTTTGTTGGTTTTGTCGTTTGAGCTCCTGATTCTGACGAAATGGCCTTGGATACTTTGCTTTAACCGATCGATTCTGAGAGGATTCTTCTCAACCGGTTTCAACCTCTTGATTTTGCCCTGATTTTATGTGTACGAATTAACTCTGATTTAATTCAGAATTCTGGTGGGCTTTGGGCTCATTTCTCTTCATCTCCTTAAGGATTGGGCCTGCAAATAAATTAAACAAATAATTAGGACAATGCAGGCTTTTATTCTAAAGTAAGTATGGAAATGTGACATTAAATATGCAACATTAGCAACCATTCACCCTTGGCTAGGCCCCCTTGGCCGCATGATCGTCGATGATACTGCATATTTATTTTCCATTCTCATATTTATTATATAAAAAACTATGTTTTTAATCCTATTTATTGTCTAATTTATATACTGGCCCATTACTAAGGGAGATGGAAGAGAAAATGAGCCCAAAAGCCCATCAAAATTCTGATTTAATTCAGAATTAATTCAAATCAAAGATCAGGAGAAATCAGGCCAAATCAGAGAAGATAAAATCAATTGAGCAAGCGATTAAAATAGATCTTCACAAATCAATTGGTTAAACACAAAGATCAAAGGAGGTTTCGACAAATCCAGGACCTGATTCTGAAAATCTGATAAAAGATAAAAGGATATCGCGAAACCAGAGATCAACACCCCCGGGTGTGGCCACCTGGCCACACCCAGGCCTGGAAACGCGACAAAAGCCGTGTTTTCGTGGCTTTGTTAAAGTAGTTGAGGAAGCGTTTGCTCCCCCTATCCTTGTACGCTCTCCCATGTTTGGTTTTTGCGTATAAATACTAGTTTTTTAGAGACTGCAGGGAACGATGAAGCAGAGATAGATTCTTAGGCCAGTCTTTCTTTCTTTTTAGTGTAGGTTTTTATTTTTTCATTAATGTAATTTCTACTTTTCTTTATGTAACTGAGTGGAGAGACGAGTTTCATAGAGGAATGAGAGCAAGCATGTTTTAAGGGAGACACCGGTGTAAGTAAGTCTCTTCTTTCATTGTTATTCGACTCAAATCGAAGTTTCTTTTTCTTCTTTACTCTTATTTTCGTTTACTTTCCTCTGATGTATTTGTAATCCAAGTGAATCCGATAGTCTCGAGACTGCTTCGCCATTGCAAGTGCCCTTGATGGCCTATGGTAATGAACAACTATTCCTTGGCTAGTTTAGCTTGCTCTTTTATTCGTAGTGTAGATCGAGAACGGGGAAGATTCTGCACGTCATGCTTGATCGCCTTCAAAGACTAGGTAAGTTGTATAGACGGATCCAACATATATGAGCACTGAAGAGGCAAGTAATTTTTAGTTTCTTTCTTTAATTCTTTAGTTCAGATCACCACAATCTTCCAATTTTTTTATTCACTCTTTTCATTTCTTTTTTTAACTTAGTTATCTATTTTCCAAAATGATCATCTTTTTCTATCTACCACTTTCATAATCTAGCATAACTTATTTTCTTTTTCTTTTCAAGAACTAAAATAAGAACTTTAACCATTCTTTATAACTTAAAAAGAAACGAACTTACTTAAAAGTTTTCATCACTGGTCCCTCCTTGTGGATCACGACCCGCATAGCCACTCGCTATAGCGGTAGTATTGAGTACTTGCACATTATATTCTTAAGTTCTAAAATTCTGTATTTTCTGTGTGCAGGTTCAAACTCAATCAAATTTTGGCTCCGTTGCTGGGGAGGGACGATAAGTAATTCTCTTTTTAAGTTTACATTTTTGGTTAATTTTCTTCTTTATTTTTGGTGTGCAGTGATAGATATCAAGGAATTTTTGCTGCAGTCGACATATAAGTGGTCCTGGACTTTGCCCAAGAAAGCAGAGCCTAGAAGCCCTCAGATTTGCTACATTCCAGTGACAATCTGAGTGAACTACTAACCTGTATTTCTGCAGGTTGGCTGAATTGTAAAACTAAATTTCTGCAGCTATTTATTTTCTTGTTTAACTCACTGTACATACTTTCTAACCTCAACAGTAAAATGATGCTTATTAAATACTAAAAATGGTTTAGACTTTGCATTTAGGCACATGTCTAATTCGTTTACATTTTACATTACTATTGAAGAGTGCTGGAGCAAAGGTAAGTGTGCATAGCATGTAGTGTAGAAAGAATTTTGAATTATTTACATTGCTTAAGTGTTGCTTTTCATGTACATATTGCACTAAATTGATTTAAGGGCTTGTCCTATAAACAAGATAAGATGGGAAAGTAATTATCCTTCCTTAGCCCACAAACAATCTCCTCACTCACTAACCCTAGCCTAACAAAAACTGAGTAGACGTTGGGCCTAGGGACATCTCGGACTGATATAGGAGACTGACCTAAGGGGAAGTTGATTAGAATTTGACTCTTGCCAAATCAGTGTCTAAGTTTGGGGATTGAGGGGCGAAATCCCAAAAGCTGGTGGTTTGGCTTAATTAGGCCCGTTGCTTTTAAGCACGGATACCTCCCACCAATCTTGCCCCTACCTGACCGATTAACTTGTGGCCAGACCCCCCATGGACAGTCAACTAGTTAGGAGTCGTCTTGGTCTAAGGTTTTACCCTAACTTAGGTTAGATTTTTTTCTTTTAGTTTGTTTACTTATTTGTTTTTCTTTGTTTGATTTTGACATTTCTTATGTGATATGGCTTATAACATCAATTTTTTCAATTTTAATGGTAATCCATGTTACACCCCGACCTCTTTTTCGGATATTACCAACCCAACATATCATAACTTTAACCAACCTAGTTTGCTAGATTGGTCTTATCCGAATCAATACATACCCCAGTCCCAATACTTGAACAAGACTGGAATAATCATCACTACTCTTCACAGAGTCAATGGGGATACAACTCCCCTGAGTCATATTGTCAACCACCTTACCAACATCTAGCTTCATATACTCCTTCTCCTGATCGACCATTAGAAGAATAAATTAACTGGGAAAAAAGGATGAAAGCCTTAGAAGATTGAGCGACGAATTCAACTTTTAGAAGACTCAAAATCCCGTTAAAATTTTCAAATCACAAATTCTTACCTTATTTTTTAAGAAGAACATACCAACTTAGAAAAGAGTATGGAATCCATGATTCAATTCTAAAGTGATCCACTGATATGATAGAAGCAAGACTTAGCAGGTTGGAAAATATGTGTAGGAATAAGAAAACTCTCCCTACCCAATCTTTCACTATTTCCAACACTTCTAGTCATATTGATGAAAATCAAGAATTATGGTATCTTGAAGAGACCCAAGATTCAATTTCACCATAAAACCTTGAACTTGACCAATATCAACCCATTGACGAATTGGCAAGTTTTCATTTTAATAAGATTGAACTTGATTATGAATGTGAACCCGATCCCCAACTTAGTGATTCAGTTCCCATTTTTGAATCTATGTTGGCCTCGGTATTCTTACCCAATTTAGACCAAATTCTCGAGACAACATTTATTCTCGTACCCATAGATCTAGAAATTGAATCACCAATTTTGGGTTGTCACATTCCATTGATGGAAAAAAATGTGAATTTTAATTCTTAGATTTGGACTCAATTCTTGAACCAAAACTGACTCTCGAACCTAAAGTTGATTTTCCCGGGTTAGTATTGGTTCCTGAACCTATCATTTTTTAGCCCAAGTCAACCATTCCACCAAGTCACATTCTTTTGCTGAACATAGGTATAGACCATTATGTCTCTGTGATGATTTTTCAAGACTGATCATATAAAGGGAATAAGTTCATGATAGGATCTTTCATGATCCTATTCATGTTGGGGACTATAAATATGTAAATAGAAAAGAGGTCAATAAAGGTGGGTTCCGTGAACCATCACATTATCTTGATTGGGTAGCAACGCTTGACCCAATCAGACCACCACCGAAACCACCACCATAAGGTAATATTTTACTTCCCTTTCTTCTTTTTCATGCATCTACGCATTAATTCATACACTGACGACAATGCATGAGATAGGTGTGGAGGAGGGTTCTAATATAACTTAGGTTTTTCTTTTATTATTAAAAAACTAATTAACATTTTCTTTACTTTTAAAAACTTTTTGAAAATAGAAATAATATTTTGACATATTTTTTGTAAAGAAATTAAGTCAATTTTAAGGAATAGGATAATCATAATTAGGATTTCTTATACTTGGTCAAAATAAGATTATTTGTTTAATTTTCAAGGTTACGAAGAAAATTTAAAAAAGTAATTTAGTCTTGATTTTTACATTGATGATATATACATGTTTTTTACACTTACACACTCAGAGTTCAAAAACAAAGATTCTTATTTCTTATTAAATATATATATATATATATAATATATCAAAATTCTCTGATTAAGCTGGGTCTTGTGCCTCATAAAGCAAAAGTATTCATGCCTAAAAGCGGTTCATATAATAAAATTCTTAGTTTTGTGGCCTTGTTTGCTCGAGTCCTTAAGACCTTGGGTGTTTCTCACCTGGTGCCCTAAGACCGTTTGGTTTGGGAGTCACTGATTAAAAGCTCGTTACATGAGCAGATTAGAAAGCCTAATATAACTAAGGAATAATATCACCAAAAAATTAAAATAATATAAAAATAAAAGAGAAAAATAATAAGGCATAAGAGTTAGAGTTAAAGAACCCCGAGTAAAAATTTTACAGTCACAAAGGTGCAAATAATTTATGGTAAAATAAAAAACTAAATGTGAAATACAGTTTGACTCCTTTCTTTAATTGATAACAAGTTTATGAATTAAGACTGAGCTTAAGAATGAAAAATTCAGCTTTTCCTATAACTTATAGATTACTTAATTCTGCCAATAATACATCAAATATTTTTCTCTTTCAAAATATATTTACAAAATACTAACACTTTGTTTCTCTTTCTTTATGGATTTTATTGGTGTAATCTATTGAAAACCCTCACGAGACAAAACTCGTCCTCTTGAGAAAACCTAGAGGTTTAACGCTTGTTGCATACGCTCAGTGTAATCGCGTGACCTGCGAAATGGTGTTGAAGCTTACATATTGATAGATTTTGATGATGGATAACAAAAGTGGTACAGATGCATTGAAGCTCTATCTCAAGAATTTATACTGAGTTCTGGTTGCTCAAGCTCATACAAAGATTTTGACTACTTTTGTGTATTTTTAGATTTTTTGTTAAAAACCTTGATCACACACATAATATAATCATATAGTCGACTTATGCCCTAGTCATAATCACTCAACTATGAACTATGGAACTTAGGGGAAGCACCATACACTAAACCTACAACCAATTATGATGATTGGAGTCAAGAACAAAAGAAGTCTGTCAATCTTGATGCCAAAGCAATGAACGCGCTTTACTGTGCCTTGAACAAAGAAGAATTAAATCGCGTGTCAACGGCCAGATCTGAAAATCAAATATGGCAGATTTTACAGGTAACACATGAAGGTACAAATAAGGTTAAAGAATCTAAAATTTTTGTTCTTGTTCATAGATTTGAACTCTTCAAAATGAAGAGGAATGAAACCATTGCAGAAATGGTTACAAGGTTCACCGACATTACAAATTCCTTAGTAGCCCTTGGAAAAGAGTATACTCAAGTTGAAAAAGTCAGAAAGATCCTTCGTGCACTCACATCAGATTGGGATGCATAGAAGAAGCGAATGATCTCTCAACAATGTCATTAGAAAATCTTAATGATAATTTAATGGCATATGAAGTTCAACTTGAAGATAGAAAGAAAGATGAACAATAACTTCATCCAAGAAGAAAGTACTTGCCTTTCATACATCCTCAGATATGACAATTCAGATGACGATTAAGAGGAGAAGGCAACGCTCTCAAGAAAATTCAAAAAGTTCTTAAAATAAGGCAAGTTTAAAAAGAATAAAGATACTAATGATAATCCTATTTGTTTTAAGTATAATAAACTAGGTCACATAAAGAAGGATTGCCCATTGATGAAATCTAAAGAAAATTTCAAGAATTTTAATAAGTTCAACAAAAAGAAGAAAGCCTTCCAAGCAACTTGGGATGATAGCGATTTATCTTCCTCTGATGACGAAGAAGCCATTGAAACCGCCAATACCTGCTTCATGGCTCAAGAAGATAAGGTACAAGACTATGCCAAATTACTAGAAGCATTTAATGAACTTTATGATGATTTCAAAAATGAAAAGATTAAAATAAAGTTTTAACAAAAGAAAATGACAAACTTATCAAAGAAAATTCAATTTATGTTTCTCAAATATCTTCATTAGATTCTTAAAAATCTGACTTTGAAAAGGTTATTTCATCTTAAAAAATGGATAATGAGAATTTCAAAAAATAATTTTTTTGCTTAAAAAAGAAATTGTCTCTTTAAATTCTAGAATTACTATTTTAGATAAAGAAATGACGTTTCAAAATAAAGTATGAAGAAATTTTGAAAAATGTGACAAAATTTAATAAAGGAAAAGAAAATTTAAATGATTTATTGTCTTATCAAAAGATGTCAAATAATCATTTTGGTATTGGATTTTCAAAAGAAAGGATTGACAAGCCTATACATGTTGGTCTTGAATTATCAAAAAATAATTTTGTAAAATCTACACATTTTTATAAAAAGAATAATCATAATCCATATAATTCTTTTGTGAAAAGAAATACTGATACTATTTCAAAAAGAATTAGGAACAAATTTATACAGATTCCTAAAAATTTAAATAATGCGGATAAAAATGCTTATATTGCATTATATATACGATATGTATGTAATTCTTGTAATTATGTTTATACTAATAAATGGAAATGTAGATTTGGGTTCCTAAAGGCTAATCTTTTTTGGACCCTATCATGATGGGTAGCATACAAAATATTTTATTTTATAGGTACCTTATAAAGAAAAGTGAATACTTGATAGTGGTTGTTCCAAACACATGTCCGGTCACATTCAACAACTGTCTTCTGTTCAAATCAAAGAGGGAGGTACAGTAATATTTGGAGACAATAACAAAGGAAAACTTATTGGTATTGGCGTGGTTGGTAATATTTCGAAACCCCTTATTTAAAATATTCTTTTGGTAAGAGGTTTAAAACACAATGTATTAAGTATTAGTCAGTTATGTGATAAGGGTTATAAAATTATTTTTGAAAAAGATGCATGTCTTATATATGATACCAACATGAAAGATATTATATTTAAAGGTTCTCGTAACAATAATATTTATGAGTTATCAATAACTTGTATATCATCAAATGATAACTTATGTTTACTAGCTTCTAATAATGACTATTTTTTATGGCATAAAAGATTTGGTCATTTAAATATGAAAACAATTTCTAAGATTTCTAAATTTGATTTTGTTAAAAGCCTTCGAAAAATAGCTTTTAAAATGGATTATTTTTTTGATTCTTGTCAATTAAGAAAACAAGTTAAATCATCTTTTAAATCTAAAGATTTAGTTTCTACGAATAGACCTTTAGAACTGTTGCGTTTGGATTTATTTGGTCCTACTCGTGTTGCTTCTTTAAACTAAAATAGGTATGTTTTTATTATTGTTGATGATCATTCACGTTTTTTATGGGTAATTTTTCTAAAGAATAAAAATGATACTTTAAATGAGTTTTCAAGTTTTTATAAAAGAATTCAAAATCAAAAGTCTCTACACATAGTTACTATTCGAAGTGATCATGGAGGAGAATTCGAAAATGAATCTTTTGCAAATTTCTGTGATAAGTATGGTATTACACATAACCTTGCTTTTCCTAGAGCATCTCCTCAAAATGGTATTGTGGAGAGAAAGAATAGGACTTTGCAAGAATGTGCTAGAACTATACTTATGGACAGTCATTTACCAAAATATTTTTAGGCTGAAGCTGTTACTACTGCATGTTATGTTTTAAATCGTGTACTTAATTGACCTATTTTAAACAAAACATCTTATGTTATAATAGAATTCCAAAAGTTTCTTATTTCAAGATTTTTGGATGTAAATATTTTATTTTAATTGTAAGAGATGCATTAGATAAATTTGATGCTAGATCCAATGACGGTGTTGGCCCAAAAGGTTACACTCTCTATTTGTTTAAGTTTTGATGATAACAAAACACATAGAAGCTATTTGGTACTAATAAGTTGTTTAGTATGAGTTTCAGGTATGTACTAGTCTTGATGGCCTTTTAAGCATATTGCAAGGATTAGGATGCTAAAAGGCAAATGACGCAAGAGGACGTTTTTATAGGAGAGAAGGCTCTAGCTTGGTGTAACGCGACACAGAGACTTCCTTTCTCAGTTTTTATAATTTTTAGTTTGTTAAAGGATAGTGTATAGTGTTGAAGCTCATTATTCCCCACACACAAGATTTTGCACATGATTTTTCTAAAGATATTTCTCCTATATATAAGATATTTTTATAAACATATTCTAATACTTACAAACTCTATTTTATTTAGTATACCTAGTCTTGATCAAAATTAATTTGAAAATTATTAAGATCTTCAAAACCATTTTTCAAAGAAACTATTTTGGCCTGTTGCGGTCAACCGGCTTTGTTTCAGGTCAGAACGGTCGATCGAGCGGTCGACCGCAGTTCTGACCGTTGGGTGCATGCATGTGTGCACGTTTCCCGATTGATCGGACCCCATGTCGGTCGACCGAGCTTCGGCCGACTGAAAGCACCTAAGTCTCTGTTTGGGACGGTCGACGGGGCGGTTGACCGTGGGCTGGCAACGGTTATATTTTTTGAAAACCGGTCGACCGGCCGGTCGACCGTGAGCTGATTTTCTGCCTTAACGGCTAGTTTTTTAAAAAAGTTATAAAACGTGCTTTTCTTCTCCGAACGATTTTTAGGGCTGGATTTGGGTCTAATCTTTCCTAATTATTCATTATAACAGTTTACCTTTTAATCCCTACCTCTATCCTATAAATAGGGATGATTAGGGTTGAAGAGATTACAACAATCCTTTGCAAAAGAAATCAAGTTTAAGTCTTTCAAAAGAAGTTTTTGCTCTCAATTTTTGTGCTCAAAATTCTCTCTTTTCACTGAAGTTTTTGATTCAAAACTCTCTTCAATTTTATTTTCTTTTTCACTTATAAAACTTGAGCTTCAATCCTACACATTATTTTCTAGGGTTTTGTAAGGAAAAAGTTTTTCAAAAGAGGGTTTGTGGTCTTTTGATCACCAAGATATTCTTGTATTTGTGGCTCCACTACCTCTGGACTAGAGGAGTGTGATAGAGGTGTTGGGTGCTCCCTTGTGGTTGTAATTCTTTGTGAAAGTTATAGTGGATCAAAAATCCTTCTGGGTGAAGGCGGGGACGTAGAGCTGGGTGCTCGAACCTCGAAACAAATCTCAGTATTTGCGATTGGTTTATTTGTGTTATTTACTTGCTTTATATTCATTGCTATATTGTTGATCAATACTCATACAACAAGACTGCATTGCGCACCTCAAACTCTTATCTAGAAGAATCACGAGGAAGGAGTTCAGAGCCTTTCACGGGGTATTCGGCTTCTAATCTTGTTTTGGGTGATCGTTGCATCATAACATTTTAAATTTGTGCATTGATTAGTATTATCACCTATTCACCCCCCTCTAGGTGATTTCAATTGGTATCAGAGCTAGGACTCTAGTTTTTGGCTTCACATCCTTAGAGAGATCCTATAATTTGCTAATCACTATTTTCATATCTTCATTCATACACTAGTAAAGATGGCCGATAACATTAAGACCCCTCCCAAATTTGATGGACTCAACTTTGCAATATGGAAAGTTAGGATAACCATTTTTCTACATTCTCTAGGTAGTCTAGTTGCTAAGTCTTTGACCAAGCCTTTTATTAGACCCGAAAGTGAGGAGGACACTTGGTCCGAACTTACCTTCAAGCAATTTGATGCTAATTCAAAGGCTCAAAATGTCGTACTCTAAGCTTTGAATGAGGATGACTTAACACGGGTTATCCATTGCAAATCCGCCTATGAGATTTGGCAACACTTAGTGGTCACTCACGAGGGAGCATCACAAGTCAAGAGAGCTAAAATAGATCTCTTGCGTTCCCAATATGAAAGTTTTAAAATGCTAGAAGATGAATCTATTGATAATATGATTACCAAGTTTACTAAGATTACAAATGCTCTTTCTTCTTTAGGTGATGAAATAAGCAACGACCAAAAGGTGCGTAAGGTGATTCGTGCTCTTCCTTCGTCATGGGAAATCAAAGCTACCACCTTGAAGGAGTTGAATGACAAAGACGAGATGGAGCTCATAAGTCTTATTGGAAACCTTAAGACTCATGAGATGGAGAAGAAGGCTAGTGAAGATGCGGTACCTCAAAAGAAAACGTCAATAGCTTTCAAGTCTTCCTCCTCTAACTACGATGATGAAGAAGATGAAGAAGATAATAAAGAGCTATCTCTTCTTGTGAGAAATGTAAAGAGAATGTACCATAAGAACAAGCTCAACTATAGAAGGTGATGGGAAGGGAAGGAGGAGAAAAGGATTATATGCTACAATTGTCGGAAACCCGGACACATCATGGCCGATTGTCCAGATTTCAAGAAAAAGATAACCTCCTACTTGAAGCAAAAGAGGCCGATTGAAAAGAAGGTGTACAAAGCCACTTGGGATTCGGAAAGTGAATCTGAAGATGAAGTCGACACGGTAAATCTGTGTTTCATGGCAAACACACCTAAGGTAACTACCCAACCACTTGATGATGAAAGTGAAATAAGTAGAGAAATGTTAGTACATGCTTTCGTTGAACTTTCAGAAAGTTTTGATGATAAAAAGGAAGAGTGTTCAAAATTGAAAAAGGAAATTGAGATGCTTAAAAATAACCTTGCAATTTCTTCAAAAGAAAAGGATGAACTATCTTCAATCTTATTTCAACGCAAAGAGATTTTGATGCCTATAGAATTGCTTGTAAAGCTAAATATCCTAAAATTGATGAAAATGAGTTTTCCATGTTAAAAACAAAAATCAATGATTTGGGAAATGTTTTAAAAGAATGGGCTTTTAACAATACTAAATTAGAAGAAATGTTTTCAAAGAAGCATATGCATACTCCACATGCTAAAAATGATAAAACATCACATGCCAAAACTTCACATGTTCATCATGCCAACACTTCACATGTCAATCATGCTAAATCTACCCATGCTCACAATTCACATGTTCGTAAACCACATGCTCATTATGCTTTTAAATATGAAAGAATTTATAAATGTACTTATTGTGGCCGGAATGGCCATTTAGCTAAATTTTTCTATGATCATATAAATAGGACAAATAATCTTGTGTGGGTTCGAAACACTAACTCTTTAGATCCAAGAATATGGGTACCAAAATCAAGTCTTAAATTATTTGATGTAGGTACACACCAAGGCTCCAAGACGTAAGCAGCGGTGGTACCTTGATAGTGGTTGTTCAAGGCATATGACATGGGACATCAACAATTTCACAATCCTATCAAGGTACGTTGAAGGTGGCACCGTCACCTTCGGAGATGACTCCAAGGGCATCATCATCTGTATAGGTAACATTAAGATTGGTGCATCTCCTTTAATAGAAAATGTTGTTCTTGTTGATGGGCTTAAACATAACTTGCTTAGTATAAGTCAACTATGTGATCGTGGTCTCAAAGTTGTGTTTGATGAATCTTCTTGCAAACTTTTTGATTGTATAACTAATGATTGTATTCTTACTGGATTTCGTGAAAATAATGTCTAAATTATTGACATGCTTAATTTGGATTGTTCTACTAAATATTTGAATGCTTTTGATGAGATTTCATGGTTTGGCATAGAAGATTAAGACATGCATCTTTTGATCACCTTGCTAGAATTAATTCTAAGGAATTGGTGAAGGGTATTCCTTGTTTGAAGTTTGAAAAAGACCGCATTTGTGGTGCGTGCCAACTTGGGAAACAAACCAAGTCTTCTTTCAAACCAATCAAAGATATCATATCATCTAGGCCTTTAGAATTGATTCACATGGATCTTTTTGGACCAACTAAAACTAAAAGCTTAAATGGAAAAAGATATGTTTTTGTTTTAGTCGATGATTTTTCTCGTTTCACTTGGGTTTTCTTTTTGGAGCATAAAGATCAAACTTTTTCGCATTTTAAGATTTTTCGAAAGAGGGTTGAAAAAGAAAAAGGATTTTTGATTTTACGGATAAAAAGTGATAGAGGTGGTGAGTTTGTTAACCAACTCTTCATGACTTATTGTGATGAAAAGGGAATTAAGCATGAAATGTCATGTCCTAGAACTCCACAACAAAATAGAGTAGTTGAAAGGAAGAATAGAACTCTTCAAGAAATGGCTAGGACTATGATAAGTGAATATGGGCTCCCTCAATATTTATGGGCCGAGGCCATAAACACCGCATGCTACATATCAAACTGTATTTATTTGTGTAAAAATACTTTCAAAACCTCTTTTGAAATTTATCATTTAAGAAAACCAAATGTTTCATACTTTAAAGTTTTTGGATGCAAGTGTTTTGTTTTGAATACTAAAGATAATTTGGGTAAATTTGATGCTAAGGCTTATGAAGCAATCTTTGTTGGCTATTCTAGTACTAGCAAAGCATATAGAGTATTCAATAAATCATCTCATACTATTGAAGAATCTATGCATGTTAAATTTGAAGAATCTAATGCTATTATTGAGAATGTTGTAGAGATTGACTCATTAGGTGAGGACATGGAGAAAATATCCTTGAAGGACTCACCCATCCAAGAAGACAAGCAAGAACCCATTGGTGAAGTTCAAAAAGATGAAGTGGAACAATCACAACCACTTCCTAAAGATTGGAGATACGCCTCAAATCACCCGAAAGATCTCATCATAGGTGCTGTATCAAAAGGGGTAACCACTCGCTCCAAACTCCATGATTTGTGTGGGATTATGCTTTCATATCTCATTTTGAACCCAAAAACATCCTCGAAGCTGAGGGGGACTCATATTGGTTGCTAGCTATGCAAGAAGAGCTCAATCAATTTGAGCGCAACCAAGTTTGGTACCTTGTTCCTAGACCACACGATAGACCAATAATTGGTACTAAGTGGATTTTTAGGAAAAGTTGGATGAGTCAGGAAATGTTATTAGGAATAAGGCTAGGTTAGTGGCCCAAGGTTACACTCAAGTTGAAGGAATCGACTTTGAGGAGACCTTTGCACCCGTAGCACGGCTAGAAGCCATACGGATCACACTAGCTTATGCATCTTATAAAAATTTTAAACTTTTCCAAATGGATGTAAAAAGTGCATTTTTAAATGGTTTTATTGATGAGGAAGTTTATGTTGAACAACCTCCTGGTTTTATGGATCATGTACATCCAAATTTTGTTTTCAAGCTAGATAAAGCATTGTATGGTTTAAAACAAGCTCCAAGAGCTTGGTATGAAAGGCTTTCTAGTTTTCTTCTTTCAAATGATTTTGTTAAAGGCAAAGTAGACACCACATTATTTACTAAACATGTTGATAGTGACATTCTTATAGTTCAAATATATGTTGATGATATAATCTTTGGTTCTACTAATGAGTTACTTTGCAAGGAGTTTGAACAATGTATGCAACATGAATTTGAGATGTCATTGATGGGAGAATTGAACTATTTTCTTGGACTCCAAATCAAGCAAATGCATGATGGGATTTTTATATGTCAATCCAAGTACTCCAAGGAACTCATCAAGAAATTTGGGCTTGAAGACTCAAAAATTTGCAACACTCCCATGGCCACCACCACCAAGCTTGATAAGGATGACCAAAGTAAGTGTGTTGATATAAAATTATATAGAAGCATGATTGGTAGTTTGTTGTATTTAACGGCTAGTAGGCCGGATATTATGTTTAGTATGTGTCTTTGTGCTAGATTCCAATCGTGTCCCAAAGAATCTCATTTAATTGCGGTAAAATGCATTATTCGTTATATTAAGGGCACTATTGGAATGGGTCTATGGTATCCGAAAACGGAGATTTCTCAATGACGAGTTTTTCGGATGCTGACTATGCGGGTTGTAGAGTGGATAGGAAGAGTACTAGTGGAACATGTCAATTTCTTGGTAATTGTCTTGTTTCATGGTCTTCCAAGAAACAAAATTCGGTAGCCCTCTCAACCGCCGAGGCGGAGTATGTTGCGGCGGGGGCTTGTTGTGCATAAGTCCTTTGGATGAAACATACACTCCTTGATTATGATTTGCATTATGATCATATAAAAATATTTTGTGATAATACTAGTACTATTCATATGACTAAGAATGCAAATCAACATAGTAAGACCAAGCACATTGAGATTCGATATCACTGCCTTAGAGATCATTTTGAAAAGGTGATATTGATATTGATTATGTTTCTTCCGATTTTCAACTTGCCGATATTTTCACTAAACCACTTGACTATAATTGATTTTCTTTTATATGTGGTGAACTTAATGTTTGTGTTGTTGAATAAGGAAGTTTTCTTGCTAATATATCCCTTTTTGATGTATGACAAAAAGGGGGAGAAATATGTGTTTTATGGTTATGGTGGTTTGATGATGGTTTGGTGTTTTATTGGTTTGACGTTGTTTAATTCAAAATTTTTTGAAAATTCAAAAATTCTCTCATAACAAATTGTTTTATACTTGTTTAATATAGCATTATTTGAGGGGGAGTTTTTGCCTCCCTTTTTATATCTTGTGTTATAGCCTATATATTTTGTCATCATCAAAAAGGGGAAGATTGTTGGCCCAAAAGGTTACACTCTCTATTTGTTTAAGTTTTGATGATAACAAAACACATAGAAGCTATTTGGTACTAATAAGTTGTTTAGTATGAGTTTCAGGTTTGTACTAGTCATGATGGCCTTTTATGCATATTGCAAGGATTATGATGCTAAACGGCAAATGGCGCAAGAGGACGTTTTTATAGGAGAGAAGGCTCTAGCTTAGTGTAACGCGACTCAGAGACTTCCTTTCTCAGTTTTTATAATTTTTAATTTGTTAAAGGATAGTGTATAGTGTTGAAGCTCAATATTCCCCACACACAAGATTTTGCACATGATTTTTCTAAAGATATTTCTCCTGTATATAAGATATTTTTATAAACATATTCTAATACTAACAAACTCTATTTTATTTAGTATACCAGTCTTGATCAAAATTAATTTGAATATTATTAAGATCTTCAAAACCATTTTTCAAAGAAACTATTTTGGCCTGTTACGGTCGATCGGACGGTCGACCGGCTTTGTTTCAGGTTAGAACGGTCGACCGGCGGTCGACCGCAGTTCTGACCGTTGGGTGCGTGCATGTGTGCATGTTTCCCGGTCGACCGGACCCCATGTCGGTCGACCGAGCTTCGGCCGACTGAAAGCACCTAAGTCTCTGTTTGGGACGGTCGACCGGGCGGTCGACCGTGGGCTGGCAACGGTTATATTTTTTGAAAACCGGTCGACCGGCCGGTCGACCGTGAGCTGATTTTCTGCCTTAATGGCTAGTTTTTTAAACATATTTTAAAACATGCTTTTCTTCTCCAAAAGATTTTTAGTGCTGGATTTGGGTCTAATCTTTCTTAATTATTCATTATAACAGTTTACCTTTTAATCCCTACATCTATCCTATAAATAGGGATGATTAGGGTTGAAGAGATTACAACAATCCTTTGCAAAAGAAATCAAGTTTAAGTCTTTCAAAAGAGGTTTTTGCTCTCAGTTTTTGTGCTCAAAATTCTCTCTTTTCACTGAAGTTTTTGATTCAAAACTCTCTTCAATTTTATTTTCTTTTTCACTTACAAAACTTGAGCTTCAATCCTATACATTATTCTCTAGGGTTTTTGTAAGGGGAAAAGTTTTTCAAAAGAGGGTTTGTGGTCTTTTGATCACCAAGATATTCTTGTATTTGTGGCTCCACTACCTCTGGACTAGAGGAGTGTGATAGAGGAGTTGGGTGCTCCCTTGTGGTTGTAATTCTTTGTGAAAGTTATAGTGCTTCGAAAATCTTCTGGGTGAAGGCGGGGACGTAGAGCTGGGTGCTCGAGCCTCGAAACAAATCTCAGTGTTTGCAATTGGTTTATTTGTGTTATTTACTTGCTTTATATTCATTGCTATATTGTCGATCAATACTCATACAACAAGATTGCATTGCGCACCTCAAACTCTTATCTAGAGGAATCACGAGGAAGGAGTTCAGAGCCCTTCACGGGGTATTCGGCTTCTAATCTTGTTTCGAGTGATCGTTGCATCATAACATTTTAAATTTGTGCATTGATTAGAATTATCACCTATTCACCCCCCCTCTAGGTGATTTCAGATGGTATTTTTGTTGGATATTCTACTCAAAGTAAAGTATATAGAATGTTTAATAAGAAAATATTTACTATTGAAGAATCATTACATGTTAAATTTGATAAATCTTTAAGTAAGCCTATTTCTAATACTTCTTCACATGATGATAATGATATCATAGATACTCCTATTGAAAATCCTATTATATCTTCTGATGATACTAATATTTCTAATGTTTATGAAACTCCTACTGAGTTACCTAAAGCATATGTTGAAGTAAGGAATCATCCACATGATTTGATTATTAGAGATATAACTCAAGGCGTTCAGACTAGATCCAAGTTGAACTATATGACACAATGCTTTCATATCACTTAATGTACCGAAAATATCAAAGAAGCATGTGCAGATGATTTTTGGACTATTGCACTGTAAGAAGAGTTGAATCAATGTATCAGAAATGATGTTTGGGATCTTGTACAACGTCCTACTGATCATCCAGTCATCGATACCAGATAGGTATTTAAGAACAAACTTGATGAATCAGGTCAAATTATTAAGAACAAAGTAAGATTAGTTGCACAAATATACAATCTAGAAGAAGGTATTGATTTTGATGAAACTTATGCACTAGTAGCTAGACTTGAATCCATTTGTATTTTACTTGCTTTTACTTGTTTTATGAATTTTAAATTTTATCAAATAGATGTTAAAAGTGCTTTTTTAAGGGGTTTTATTAAAGAAACTGTTTATGTTTAACAACCTCCAGGTTTTGAACATAAAAAAATTTCAAACCATATTTTTAAACTTAAGAAAGCTTTATATTGTTTAAACAAGCACCACGTGCTTGGTATGATAGATTAAAAAGTTTTTTTTTAAATTCTGCTTTAAGATGGGAAGAGCAGATGCAACACTTTTTATTAAACATGTTAATAAAGATATCTTAATTATACAAATATATGATAATGATATTTTATTTGGATCTACTTACGATAATCTTTATCAAGAATTTTCTAAGACTAGGCAGAGTGAATTCGAGATGAGCCACAAGGGTGAACTTACTTACTTTCTTGGTCTGTAAATAAAGCAAATGAATGATGGAATCTTCATTTTTCAGGCAAGTATGCAAAGAAACTTCTTAAAAGATTTGGTTGGAAAATTCTGGTGGTAAAATCACTCCATAAGTACTACTATATTCCTAGACAAAGATGAAAATGGTAAGAATGTTAATCAGAAACTATATCAAGGTATGATTTGTTCTTTACTATATATTACTTCAAGTAGACCTGATATTATATTCAGTGTTTGCTTATGTGCTAGATATCTATCAAATCCTAAGGAATCACATCTTAAAGCAGTGAAAAGAATTCTTCGATATATTAATAACACAATCGACTATGGTTTATTTTATCCAAAATCAAGCATTTTTGATTTACTATCATATAGTGATGCTGATTTTGCTGCATGTAAATCTGATCGGAAGAGTACTAGTGGTACTTGTCACTTTTTGGGACATTCAATAGTATCATTGTTCTGTAAAAAGCAAAATTCTATATCATTGTCAACATCCGAAGCAGAATATATCGCTGCTAATGTTGCATGTGCTTAGATTTTATGGATGAAACAAAGCTTATTTGATTATGGTATGTCTATTACAAATTCACCTATTATATGTGATAATACCAGTTCTATTAACTTATCAAAAATTCAATTCATCATTTAAGTACAAAGCATATTGATATTAGACATTATTTTTTACATGATCATGCTTTAATAGGTGATATTTCACTAAATTTTATATCAACTGATAATCAAATTGCAAATATTTTTACAAAACCACTTAAAAAAGAATTTTTATGAGATTTCGAAGAGATTTGGGTATTTGCAATATTTTTGATATTTAAATAATTTTTTAGATTTGTTTCATGCATTTTTTCACCTATTAGTCGGCTTACTAAAGTCTATTAGTCGACTTATAAAGTCACTAGTCGACTTAACAGACATCTAGTTGACTAATTTTATTAAACAGAAACATGGTGTTTTGAGCTATTCAGAGTTAGTTGACTATATCGACCAATTAGTTGACTAATAGGAGGATTAGTCGACTAATCATAGACCCAAGTCGACTAACCCTGTAAAAATATGTGCTCTGTTATTGGATTTTTGACATTCGAACCCAACCCATTTCATAAATTTTGGATCCGATCTCTACCTTTTCAATTCTAACTGTTGATCTTGGTTTTACTTCTCATATTTACCCTTTTCCCTTATCAAAACCCTTGTGTTTACTTCTTTCTTCTCTCCAGCCGTAGCAGTAATCGACTACAGCAACAGCAGAGAACCCATTCCTTCCTTCAAATTTCTTGGTAAAATTCGTTCCAAATCTCTGTCTTATACTTCCAATTCCTGCTTTCTCAACCTTAATTTCAGTTCTTATCATGTCCAAATCTAAGTAATCTAAGTTTACACCATCTTCATCTTGCTCTCAAACAGATTTTAGGGTTTTTCTTAAAAATCCTAATTTAGAAGATGATTACTTAAGAATTTCTTAGTTAGAAATCTTGCCTGGTAGATTTGTTAAGTATGAAGACTTTCATAACTATGATATTGTCTCTTATCTTTAAAATTCTAGTCTTTATATTATGTTTTTTACTGAATCTAGGCAAGGATATTATTCCTTCTTGATCCACCTTTTTTACACAAATTTAACCTATGAAGATAATGATGATAATGTTCATATCTATTCTCTAGTTAAAGGTGTGCCTATCAAGTTATCCCCAAAATCTTTAGGTCATATTCTTTCTATTTCGTATCACGACCTATCTCTTAATGACATTGATATGGATGATGATGAGGTCTTATCAAATATATTTCTTTCAGGTCAAGGATTACCAATGACTAAAAATAAATTAAAACCTATTCCTTGTCTAATTGGTCGTATTCTTGCTTATAATATATACCCAAAAACTAGGAGTTATAACTATTATTCCCGTAATTTAGCTACTTGTATCTATAACATCATAGCTGGACTAAAAGCTAATTGGGCTAAGATAATATTTGATAATCTTATCAAGGACCATACTTCCTTCTTACCGTATGGAGCCTTTTTGTCTCATGTGTTTCAAAAATTTCACATAGATCTTACTTTCGAAATAAGTATCATCAAAGTTTTTGAGCTTTTTGGTCATGCCGTTTTTCATCGTATGAAACTTCATGACTTTTCTCAACCTCCACCATAACCTCAACATCCACCCTCTCCTCCTTCACAAAGCTCTACTCAAGTTCCTTTCTCCTCCACTCAACCTCCATTCACTGAACCCCTTCCTCTCAACCACCTTCTTCCTTTCCTGATGCCTTCTACAACTCTATTTCTTCTGAAATCTTGACTCTACAAGCCCAACAACAATCTATGTTGAACTCTAAGTCTGCATTACTCACAAATCAATCTTTATTTATGGAGCATTTTATGAACATGCAACTGAAGATTGACTCTTTTGAAGCGACCCAAAAGGAAATATTGAATCTCCTCAAGACCCATTTTTCATCACCTCCTCTTCCCAGATCTGACATTTGATGCATATAGAGTTTGATTTGTTTTTGTACTGCTACGTATTTTTGGAGTTCTTGCATCTTTTTGTATTTCTTTTCGTTATGACTCTTTTGATTTTCTATTGTAATAATTGACATTTTCTGTTATGTTATAAAAAATTTAGTTGTTAATGTCTATCTTTATGCTCTGTAATATTTCTCTTTTTGTTAATGACAAAGGGGGAGAACGTTAGAAGTTATATATGTGCTGATATATGTGTTGTATTATGATTCTTGATATCTGGATAAGATATATGGCAAAGATATATAGATATGATATATGGATATGACTATGTTTTATGTCCCATGCAGGGGGAGAACAAGAACACTTGTTATATATATATTTGTTATAACCTATTCAATGCAGGGGGAGTTTCTCTACAGGGGGAGTTTTCATGCACACAGGTTGTCATCATCAAAAAAGGGGAGTATGTTGAAGCTACAGATTGATAGATTTTGATGATGGATAACAAAAGTAATATAGAGTATTGGAGCTCTATCTCAAGAGTTTATACTGAGTTCTGGTTGCTCAGGCTCATACAAAGATTTTGACTATTTTTGTGTATTTTTAGAATTTTTGTTAAAAGCCTTGATCACACACACAATATAGTCATATAGTCGACTTAGATCCTAGTCTAGTCTACTTGATCCTTTATATAGTCAACTAAGTCCTTCCACACAAAATATATCAGTTCTCTGTTTGTTATCTGTTAGCAGTATTAGTTGACTTACCTACACTGCTAGTCGACTAATTCATGTTATAGTCGACTACACTTTTCTGCTGGTCGACTAATTATAGTTTTTAGAAACTTATCATCCGTATCAGTCTTGATATAGTCGACTTGCTTCCTTTCTAGTCGACTAACCTAGGCTAAAATTGTTCTACTAGTCGACTAACAGTAGTTTCTTACTGTTAATCAGTTATTGATTTTTGGTGTTTTATCCAACGTTCTAATTTTCAAATTTGAGTTGATAACTTCTCTAACTGATCATTGATTTCACCTATAAATAGGGATGTTGTCCTAGGATGAATTCACCAATTCAAAACACAAGTTTTCTACCCAAGACTCTGTTCAAAATTCTGTTTTTCTGAAAACTTGCTTCTACTTTCTATTCTTCACACAATTTCTATTCTAATGTGAAGAATTCTGAGAGCCACCTATAAGAGACCTTGTTCACAATCACATACAAGATTCAAGGCTTATAGGATTCATTGTATTCATAAAAGAGTTGTTATCTTCTTGGTGTAGAGAAGAGTTGTACAGATTTGACAAAGACTGTTTTGTCAAGTGGTGTATAAGGAGTTGATTTTAGGATGTATCAAAATCAGGATAAGGAAAATCTCAAGCGGATTGCTGGGGGACTGGTTGTAGGTCATAAGGACCGAACCAGGATAAAATCTCTTGTGTTTGCATTTGCATTTTTCTGAGATTTTTTTCCTATACATTTACTTTCCTACAAGTAATTTATTTTAAAAGTTTATAAACATTATTCACCCCCCTCTAGTGTTTTTGTTGCCTTGTTTATAGATCCTACAAGTGGTCTAATAATATTTGCTTTAGTTTTGTAGTTTTGTTCAAGGATGAGCAAAAGATAAGTAGGGGTGTAATCGGTCGATGATACTCTGCATATTTATTGTGACATTCTCATATTTATTTTATAATAAACTCTATTTTTAATCCTATTTATTGTCTAATTTATATACATGTCCATTACTAAGGGAGAACAGAGAGAAAATGAGCCCAAAAGCCCATCAAAATTCTGATTTAATTCAGAATTAATTCAAGTCAAAGATCAGGGCAGATCATGGCAAATCAGGGCAATTAGAGAAGATAAAACCTGTTGAACAAGCGGTTAAAATAGATCGTCACAAATCAATTTGTTAAAGCCAATCATCAAACAAGTTTTCGACAAATCCAGTGAAAATACACCTAGAGGGGGGTGAATAGGTGTACTAGCTAATCTAATGATAAATGAGGAATTAAAACTTAATTACAACACACTATGTGTAACTAAAGAGTGTAGCTGAATTCTCGGTGACGGGCTCTAGACTATCTCCTCTAGATTCCTCTAAATAAGAGTTGAGGTGCTATATGAAGCTCTCTTGGTTCAACACAAGTATGAACACACAAATAATACCAAGCATGTATGAGATATGATCAATATAAAGTAATGCAAGATAAGAGAGATAGAGTTTAGAGATAGTGGATCAAACGCAAAGACCAAGATATGTTTCGAGATTCGAGCCATTGCTCTACGTCCCCGCCTTCACACAGAAGGATTTCCACCATGTTGACACAGGACCTCCCACAATGGGAACCTCGAGGAATTTACAATTGCAAAGTTAGGAGTACACAACTCCTCTCTTCAACACAACCACCTCTACTCAAGAGGCAAGGCACAAAGCTAAAATAACAATCACCTCTACACAAGAGGGATAGGCACAAAGCCAAAACAACAATCACCTCTATACAAGAGGGATAAAGGCATAAAGCAAAACCACAATCACCTCTGCACAAGAAGGACAGGCACAAAGCCAAACTCCACCACAATCACCTTACACAAGAGGGACAAGGCACAAAGCCAAAGCAAAGAAGAGATTACAAACACGGTGATCACAATAGACCGCAAACAACTCTTGGTGATCATAATAGGCCACAAACTATATTACCTACAAAAAACAAGATCCTATAGATATGATAGAGATGATAGCTCAAGAGTGAGAAAACAATGTATTTGAAAATCAAAATCACAAAGAAAATACTTGAGAAAGTACTAGATAGCAATAGAAATGAAGATCAAAACTAATTCCTCAAAGACTCTTTTCTTTGATTTTTCCAACTCTTGAAAACAAAATAAAAGATCAAACTTTTAAGCACAAAAACTCTTTTAAAACTCTTTAGAAAATGGACAAGATGGTACTAGAAAACTTTTTCTCTTGAAACCTAAAACTTTGATTTTCAATAGAATTTTTGTTGTCTTAAACTCAATCCTAATGACCCTTTTATATAGGGTATTAGAAGAGTAAACTTAGTATAGTTTTACCAGGATAAAAGAGGAAGAAATTGACCCTCAAGATCATCTTTCCAAGTTTTAGAATTAAACATGTTTTAAAAAACTGTTTTAAATAAAAGTGTCATTTATGCCAATCTGGCAGTGTGGCAGTCGATCGGCATATTCAAAAAATCCGACCGTTAGCCCTCGGTCGACTGGTCGGTCGACCGTAACAAACAAAGGCTAAAACAGATTATAAGCTCTTTTTAAGTAACAGAAAATTGTCAAATATTTTTGTTTATATTTTGGGAGATAGAAACCATGCTTATCCATGAGATACAGGTTCTAAACATTGATAGAAATATTTAGAAAAATATAGAACAAGTATCAAAGACCAAACATGTTAAAAATTATTCTTTCGAGAACATGCATTTTTGTGTGCATATATTCTTGAGCATATCAACACTATCTATCTTTACATAAGATCTAAACACAATTAAACTAAATACAAACCGAAGTCTTCTTATAGAACTTCTTCTACAAGCCGACTAGATCCAAACATGATCCATAGAGCTTGACTCCAACCGAGTGCTAGATGCGATCTTGACGCGCGAGCTCTTAAATCTACATGTGTTAGCTCCAAAACTCCTTTGTTGAACTGAGACACCTACTAATTTCTTGATTAATAACTGAAATTATATAAACACAAGATCATTAGTAACTATAACTACATGAGTTAATCATCATCAAAACTAGAGTGATGGGCCTTTGGGCCAACAATCTCCCCCTTTTTGATGACGACAAAACTCATGGAGTTATATATGCATGGATTAAAGATAAGCTTCATAGAATCTCCTCCTTAACTCATGCATAGCAATAAACATAAAGATATTCAATGAAATGCATAAACTAAACGCAAACTTATATGCATAAATAGAGATATAAACATGCATATATAAACTCTCAAAATTCTTCTCTCCCTTTTTGTCAATTCATCAACAAGGGGTGAGGACAATCAAACAATAAAGATGTATATGCGATATACAATCATGAAGAGGAGAGACGTTAAGTTAGCTCCCCCTGCATCATGCATTACATGAAGAGATGATTAGACCCTAACCCACATAAAGC
This sequence comes from Agave tequilana, assembly GCA_038442645.1. NCBI lineage: Eukaryota > Viridiplantae > Streptophyta > Magnoliopsida > Asparagales > Asparagaceae > Agave > Agave tequilana. The sequence continues at coordinate 207,123 of JAVJIF010002473.1, read as the reverse complement.
ATAATAAACAATGTATGTTAAGCTCCCCCTACACACATGTACCATATAAAGAAGAGAGATCAAGCTCCTCAATATGTGTAATACACTTCAACATGAAATATGTATGGATAAGATGTTAAGCTTCCCTGCATATAAGCAATATATATCAACAAATTTTGAAACCACTTTTTAAAACAATTTTTGAATTTCTTGAAGTCAACTAAATGAATTATGATACCAATGAAATCCAATTGTAGTTGATAAAACAAAAGTTGGTACCATTTTCGAATTTTTTTTTTTAAGATACCAGTAATAGGTTTTGATACAAATTTAAAGTGAAACATGAAGTACATTTTGATATTTATAGTATTTATTTGGTATCAAGATGGAATACAAATTGAAATATTAGCAGTTGAAATACTAATTGAAATTAATGCATAAGCTTATAAAGATGCCAATTAACATTTAAAAATAAGTCAAACTTAGTATAAAATTTTTATGCTTTTAAAGAATGTATAAAGATATTGTAAAACAACCACAATCAAATCATATATATGTTTGTATGAAAATGGATATACCAATTGAAATTGATACTAATAAAGTTTAAAGCATACATATATAAGAAAACAAGTATGAGTATACAAAAATAAGATTCCAAGAAGATTATATGTATAACTCAAACCTACCACCCTATTCATGCACAAGTTTAAAAGATATTTAATAAGGTATATAAGGCATGGTCGCCCAACCATCCGCCCTTGGAAGGTAGGGGTTTTCAAAAATTATGATTTGAAAATGCTTTAACATGTTTGAAAATCACTATCAATTGAAGAATAAAGACTAGGAAGATAATTTTGAAAACTAGCACTAAATCCTTCAAGACATTAAACCAATTCATATATCCCATGAAAGCATGTAAATCACACAATAATTGACACTCAAGGTCTATAAATCACATATAGAACTCATGAAAACAAAGTCATGAGTAAACACCAAATATAGAGTGTAAAAATCATGTAATAGGCATAATCATGGACATAGACAATGAAGCTCAATGAAATTCCTTTTATCAAAAGTAAGAATTCATCAAAACTAAATACGCTTCAAGGTATATGTATGTATTTTTAAAACTAAAAGTATACATACATATCTCAAACAAAAATGAGTCCATAATAGAATATTGCATGAAAAGGAAGTGAGTCTAGGATAGACATGTATATCTAAAGTTTTGAACAAAATTGACATATACATGAAGCTAAACATATTTTTATGAAAATATGTACAAAAATAGCAAAAATAAGTGTAAATGAAATAATCATCCAAACTGGCTATATATGTACATGTAATGCGTACAATGAGCAATGAAGTACAAACACATAATAACTAAGTGTAGCTCACTACTTGTGTAAGTATATACACAAGTTTTAACGAAAACTCCATCTAAACAAGTAATCAAACATGATCGTTATGGTAAATGCACGTGCTTTAGAGCTAGGATATACACAATAGCTAAATTATAGTGAGAACACATAAAATAATAGTCCACATAAATATGGGTGTATCTCAAATACCATTTATGTATATCTCAAGTCTAATTAACATTGCATTTAAAATAATAAACATGGAAAACTAAAACATGCTAAAAATCAATCAATGAGAGTAAGTAATCAAAATGAGAGTTAGAGATGATACCAAACCAATAGGGCTAATCTCTTGGTCTCCAAATCATGGTTGTCCTCCCACCAAACATCATTGAAGGTGATGCATCCAATGTAGTATCATCAAGCTCAAACGCATCGACCATCAAGGCACCGAAACCCTCACCTCAAGTGAGAGCCCACATCTACATCAAATACAATGGGGTAGATTTTGGTACCCATACCTTATTGGGTCCATGGAGGTTAGCACCTTTCCTAACCCAAATAAATTTATTTGCAAAATTTAAAATATTTATCTATCATAATAAAATCTTGCAAGGTGGCCCGTACATCCACAATGTGACAAGTGTACACATGAGCATACATAGAATCATGTGTGTGAGCATGATGAGCATGTGTATGCCATGATTTGTGTGCATGGATATGTGGAGTATGTTGTTTTTGAAACATAGATTCCAATCGTGTGTGGTTCATGGCACATTGGCTCAAAGTGGAGCCCAAATAATTTACACTCTCCTTCAAAGCACAAATATCATTCTCAATGATTGAAGAAGAAGTGGAGCATACAACATGTTTATCACTAGTAGATAGAGCACTAGAAATATGACAAATATGAGAAGAAAAATCATTTTTCAAAGATTTATTTTCATTTGAAACAAGTTCCAATTCTTTTAAAATCAAGCTATTTTATTTTTCAAAGAATTGTTCTCTTTTAAAACACATTCAAGTTTTGAAGACAAAACCTCATTATTCTTCAAAACAACATCACAATCATTTTTATTCTTTAAAATTTTGTTTTCATTTATGGCAAGGTCAAGTTGGGATTTCAATGAGTCCCTTTCACTTGAAATCTCAACCCTCTCTTGCAAAATTATTTCAAGTTTAGAAAATAAGTTTTTATTCTCTTCTTTTAATTCTAAACTTTTCTTTTTCAAAAGTTTATATTTGGAAAGTAAGTTCTCACAAAATATAGATAGTTCTTCATTTAGGCATGTGCATCCATATAATCATCACAAGAAGAACTAGCACTATTATCTAGTTGAGTATCTGAATGTACTCAAGGGAGTCATTCCCTTGGACCATGAGGCAAGGTTGGTCGGACTCTTCTCCACTAGATTTTTTATCCACATTGATTGCCGTTTGTAGCTCAGAGAGGTCAATGTATTCCACACTACAAAAGAGAAATCACAATGAGAAATCATAGGAAGATAATCTTTGCTAAGTTTGTTTCTAAGTTCCACTAGGGCTTGTGCATTGGCTTCTATATGCTTGCTATTGCGAAGATAAGATTTCTTGATAGCGGTAAGGTAAACATGCAATCCTAGGGTTTTAGGGTGTACACCCATCCTATACTTTCATATATCAATGTTGGTAACATCATACATGGGAGGGACTATGAAATCCAAGTGTATAAATAATATGTGTGCAAATGCAAATCTAAATTAGCAAGCTAAGATCTCACTCCTAAGTGGTTAAACCTAATATCAGGAGCGTAGGCTCTGATACCAATTTAAAATACGCCTAGAGGGGGTGAATAAGTGTACTAACTAATCTAATGACAACTGATGTGGAATTAAAACTTAATTGAAATGCACTATGTGTAACCAATGAGTGTAGCCGAATTCTCAGTGACGGACTCTGGATTATCTCCTCTAGATTCCTCTAAATAAGAGTTGAGGTGCTATATGAAGCTCTTTTGGTTCAACATACGTATGGGCACAGAAACAATACCAAGTATGTATGAGATATGATCAATATAAAGTAATACAATATAAGAGAGAGATAGAGTTTAGAGATAGTGGATCAAACGCAAACACCAAGATATGTTTTGAGGTTCGAGCCACTGCTCTACGTCCCCACCTTCACACAGAAAGATTTTCACTACGTCCATATAGGACCTCCCACAAAGGGAACCTCCACCGAGAAATTTGCAATTACAAAGTTAGGAGTACACAACTCCTCTCTCCAACACAACCACCTCTACTCAAGAGGCAAGGCAAAAAGCCAAAACACCAATCACCTTTACACAAGAGGGATAGGCATAAAGCTGAAACAACAGTCACCTCTACACAAGAGGGATAAAGGTACAAAGCCAAACTCCATTACAATTACCTCTACACAAGAGGGATAAGGCACAAAGCCAAAGCAAAGAAGAGATTACAAACTTGGTGATCACAATAGACCACAAATAACTCTTGGTGATCACAATAGACCACACACAAAAACAAGATCCAATAAATAAGATAGAGATGATAACTCAAGTGTGAGAAAACTGGGTATTTGGAAATCTAAATCACAAAGAAAATACTTGGAAAAAATACTAGATAATAATAGAAATGAAGATCAAAACTATTTCCCAAAGACTCTCTTTTCTTTGATTTTTCCAACCCTTGAAAACAAAATAAAAGATCAAACTTTTAAGCACAAAAACTCTTTTAAAACTTTTTAGAAAATGGACAAGATGGCACTAGAAAACTTTTTCTCTTGAAACCCAAAACTTTGATTTTCAATAGAATTTTTGTTGTCTTAAACTCAATCCTAATGACCCATTTATATAGAGTTTTAGAAGAGCAAACTTAGTATAATTTTACCAGGATAAAAGAGGAAGAAATTGACCCTCAAGATTAACTTTTCACGTTTTAAAATTAAACATGTATTAAAAAGCTGTTTTAAATAAAAGAGTCGTTTCTGCCAATCTGGCAGACTGGCGGTCGATCGGTTGGTCGACGGCAGATTCAAAAAATCCGACCGTTAGCCCTCGGTGAACTGGTCAGTTGACCATAACAAATAGAGGCTAAAACAGATTATAGGCTCTTTTGAAGAAACAAAAAATTTCAAATATTTTTGTTTAGATTTTGGGAGATAGAAACCATGCTTATTGTCTAGACACATATATTGCATAAATATTATTACATTCCTACGTATATTTTGTAATGAATATTGCAAATAACTTGTCTTAATGTGCTAATTCATGCAGGGTATTATAGGAGAAGATAATCATAAAATTTATCCAATTAAATTCAAAAGTTCAAAAGAAATGGTATCGATTCAAATCCAAAGGTTCAAGAAGCTATCTTATCTAAAAATTGGATATATCAGATTAGATAATATCATCTAATTTCAAGAGAAAAATGAATTATTTAAAAACCCTATCGATTTTTCTGAAGATAAATGAATATCTTATCAATTCTAGAAGACAAACTGGAAATCCAAGAGGATAAATGGATAAAGAGAAGATCAACGGATGAGATGAAGCAATTTAGATTTGGATTCAGACTGGATATAGTTTAGCATTTTAATCATAACTTTCGCTACCAAATACAAATCTGATGATTCAAGATGCTACAGAATGATGACTTAAAGGGTTACAATTCTTCTGTTGATCAATGTTTCCAATTTTATAATTTGATAAGTGATATTCAGTAATCAACACGCCAACAAGCTGCAGATGAAAATTAAATTTCTAGATAAATCAAATCAAGTTTGGAGATAAGGGGAGAATTCAAAATCAGGAATATCCATCTCTTCCTATCTTCATATACTTTCTATCTCTCTGGTTTTCTCCTATAAATACCCTCATACTTTGAAGGCAGAAAGGGCATCATCTCAGAGAGAGAGTTTTAGTTTAGGTTTTTTTTCTTCTTCAATGCAATTTTTATTTTTCTTTATAATTTAGATTAGAGAGAGTTACATGATTAAAAGAGAGAAAGAGTTATTGTAGAGTGACATATTGTATTCCTTTCTCAAGAAACTGATATTGAAAATGATAATCAATGGAGGTTTCCTAAGATTCCGCATACTGAACAACGAGTCATCGGTCCAGATGCTCGACATGCAGCACCTTTGAAGACGGGATCACTCAGTGTCCAAGCAGAAAAAAAAAAGGTCCCCACGTATTTTTTGAAACTTCCTCATTGTGCTCGATCTCGCCGAAGCCCTGCTTTCTTTATTCTTCTCTATTGCTTTACTTTACTTCAAGGCAATTTTCATTATGATTCAAACAATAGAGGTAGTGTATTTTTTATTTTATTTCTGATTTTTTTACCAACACTTTTATTTATCTGTTTTCTTTTCTTTTGTACTTAAAACAACAACAACAACACCATCTCTTCTTCTACCATCTCCTTCTTAGATTAGCTTAACTATTTTTATTTTCTTTTTATAATACTAAGAAGATAAATATTAACTATTTTTGGTAAATTGAAAGAAAGAAACTTACACAGCGCTTCCATTGCTGTCCCTCCCTGTGGATCACGACCCGTTAGCCCTAGGCTACATGGTAGAATTGAGGACCTAGTACTGTTCTTAAAAGTCGGTATTTTTCTGTGCAAGTTTGCCTCGATCACTTATCCATGAGATACAAGTTCTAAACATTGATAGAAATATTTAAAAAATATAGAACAAGTATCAAAGACCAAACATATTAAAAATCATTCTTTTGAAAATGTGCATTTTTGTGAGTGTATATTCTTTAGCATATCAACACTATCTATCTTTACATAACATCTAAATGTAAGTTCACCTAGAGGGGGGTGAATAGGTGATGGCTAACCTAATGGTCACTAAATGACAAATAATGCGGAATTAAAAAACTATTATGACCTAAACTAAACTATTACACTAAACACAACGTATAACAAAAGAGTGTTGCTGAATTCCCCGTGAAGGGCCCTGGACAAACTCCTCTAGATTCCCCTAGATAAGGGTTGAGGTGCCGCGTTGGCTCTCTTGGTTAAATACAAGTGTTAGCAAACAACCCAAGCAAGTATAACAATTTAAGCACACAAGTATATCAAGCATATAAAGATTAATACAATAATTGAATGCAAGATATAGACAAGGAGATAGAGAGAGAGAGAGCAATCGCAAACACAAGGGATTTGTTTCGAGGTTCGAGCACACTTGCTCTACATCCCCGCCTTCGACACACGAAGGATTTCCACATGCTCGATCCCAATGGATCTCTCCTTGGTGCCGCAACACCTACAATCCCTCGGACTCCCTAGTCCCGTACACACGCAAGCCCCACAAGCTTGCCGAAGCCGCACCTCAAACCAAGAGTTCACAACCGAGCTCTAAACCACCACGAGCACACTTGCCCGTTTCCTCAAAGTACAAGAATGAAATCTCTTGGTGATCTAAACACTTTGATCACCAATAAAAGCTCTCACTACAACACTCCTATAGGATGAGTATGTCTATGAATTGCTCAAGTGTTTGTGTGAGAAAAACTAGGAAGAGAATGGTGGAGGAAAACTCAAAGAATCACTTTAAACACTCTTGATAAAATCACCCCTTTTGATAGGAAATATTTGCTCTCAAATTTGTGGAGAAAAACCTCTGAAAAGGATTGGAAAAATTGGCTCAAAAATACTCTCTAAATCTTGGTGAAAACAATGCCCAAACCCCCAAATTTATAGGCTCAGAAAAACTAGCCGTTGGGGTTCTGTCAGGCCTGTCGGTCGACCGTCCGGTCGACCGAAAAGAACAGAGAGCACTGCTCTCAGTTCCGGTCGACTGGGTCGGTCGACTGGCCATCTGCCAGGTCAAGGCGTGCATGTCGTGCACGTCGGTCGACCGAGCCAGTCGACCGACTTCAGCCCTAGTCGACTTGGTAGGTCGACTAGTCGACTTGGCTGAAGCCTGGAACAGAAAATCTGGGATTAAAACTTGGTCTTTTGGCTCAAATAAAAATCCCATAAAATACATAAAAATTTACAAAAATAGTTTTACCAATATACTTTGATAAACAAACATGCTTGCACAAAATCAAGGCATGTTATAAAAGATTTGGACTATTTTTGTAAGTTGAAATATTGGCTCAATTGAAAACTAGTATTTTTCTAAAACTTGTTTTCCAAACTTTTTCATGATACAAAAACAAGATATTTTGAATTAATTAAAGCATAGTGTGTATGGATATGATCCACTACATAATTAAGATGAAATATCTATGTTTTGGCATTAAGCTCTAAATATGATTTTGGATAAAAGACATGCATATAAGAAATTCCAAAAACCAAAAAGTATTTTTCCAAAATGAAAGTCTTTTCTAAATCTGAAAATTCTTTTATGATAAGACAACTAAATCAAGAGTGTGTGTGTGTGATATATACTTGAGCAATCCACCAACTATTCTATCCTTTACATTTTATCTAAAAATAAAATTTTATACCTAGACACAAGTCTTCTCTTGAAGTCTTCCCTTGAAGTCTTCTCATCTTCTTGACTTGGTCCAAACACGATCCAATGAGCTCAACTTTTGATGTGGTCTTGATGCATAGGCTCGTGAATCAACCGGTGCTAGCTCCAAAACTTGACTTTAAATCCTTTGTTGAAGCTCCACACCTACTAAGATCTTGATCATAAATCTGACACTAATTAAACACAAGATCATTAGTACTATAACTTCATGAGTTGATCATCATCAAAACTAGAGTGATGGGCCTTTGGGCCAACAATCTCCCCCTTTTTGATGATGACAAAACTCATGAAGTTATATATGCATGGATTAAAGTAAAGCTTCAAAGAAGCTCCCCTTAACTCATGCATAACAAATAAACAATATAATATGAAATGAAGCACTTGACATGTATGCAAATCAAGGAAATAAGCATAAAACAAATCAACTTCTTTTTCTCCTATTTGCAAAACAAAAAATATATGCATAAACATAAATATTACTCAACATGCATAGAACTCTCAAATTCTTCTCCCCCTTTTTGTCAATCATCAACAAAGGGTTAAAGTAAAAACAAAATCATCAAAAAAAAATTTTTTTTCTCCCCCTTTTTGTCCGAAACAAAGAACTAAAGAAGGGGTAAACCAAATCAATCAAGAAAGGTTATATGCGATATACATTCATGAAGAGGAAGACGCTAAGTTAGCTTCCCTACACATATGCATTACATAAGAAGGATGACAAGCCCCAATTCACATAACACATATTATGTAATGCATAAGAGGATATGTGAAGCTCCCCCTACACACGTGTACCACATAAAGAAGAGTTGTTAAGCTCCTCAATATACAATACACTCAACATGAATCTATATGTAGAAGAGATGTTAAGCTCTCCTTGCATATAGGCAATACAAATCAAAAATTTTGAATTTTTCTCATAAAACAAAATTTTGAATTTTGATATCAATTTTGAAAATGATCAATTGTAAAATAGTGATCAATAGTAAAGTAATGATCAACCTATTGAAAACTAATGCATAAGCTTGAAAAAAAATAAGATTTGAATTAAGCTTAGCATTAACAACCTTTGTGCTATAAATATGTAAGTCAACTATAGCTCAAGCACAAACAAATCATATATATATGTATGAAAAGAGTATATTGAAATGATACATACATATATAAGAGAAAAAATATGAGTATATACAAAAAAAGTCATATTGATACCATTGAAAATATCCAATGATACCAATAGAAAAATAAGCTTAAGTGTATACATCATATAATCTACCACATGAAGAACTCGAACTAGTTAAATGAAAATGTTTGAAACTAGTACGGAATCCTTCAATCAAGGAATAAAAAAAAATATTTTTCATGAAATATGTGTAAATCACATGAAAATGGCAATGAAGCTCAATATTCCTTTAAATAAGACAATGTGAAAATTATCATAAATTTTGAAAACATGAAAATCACAAAAAAAAAAAAATTTTTTTTAAAAAAATTATATTTCAAGGTATATGTATGTTTTGACATACAAGAAGTATACATACATATCCCTAAACACAATTGAGTCCATATATATAGATTTGCATGAAAGGCAAATGACTCAAGAGGTATCCATGTATATCTTAAGTTTGGCAAAATAAACATATACATGAAATGAAAACACATGATCATAAAATAAATCCAAAAAGGGAATACAAGTTTAAAATTGTAGGATTATCAAAACTAGGCTATACTAGCACACCAAATAGGCACAAATAAGCAATCAAACCCAACCATATATAGATTTATTTGTGACCCATAATATGTACAAGTATAAATCCTAGTGTTGACAAAACTAACATTTAAACTAATATTCAATCATGAAGCATCAAATCTTGAGTATACAAAAGAATTTATTCAATGGATTAAAATAGGATCATGTGTATAACTTATAAACTAATTGAAAAATAAATAACTAGTATAAAATAGTTTTTGAACAACTAGTTAAAAATCCTTCAAATACATCAAATCATATGTTTTTCATAAAACATAACTAAGTACATAAAGATTTAATCACTCATGATCTATAAAGCTCAAAATGATCATGAAACTAAGTCATGAATTAATAAATGAAGATGTGAGTGTTTAAAAGATCATGTAAATAGCATTTTTATGAAAATAGTCATTTAAGCTCAAAAAGATTATAAGTCACATTTTTAACAAAACAAAAATATGAAAAATCATTTTTCATAAAACATTAGTCTTCATGGTATATGTATGATTTATCCAAAGCTAACAATACACATACATATCCCAAACATAAAAGAGTCTATCAAATGTATTTGCATGAAGGCAAGAGACTCACGGGTATACATGTATATTTATTAGATTTGAATTAGAAATACATATACATGAAGTAAAATCATAAAATTTGGCAAAGCATGTATAAATGAGAGAATCATCAAAATTAGTCTATACATGTGCATATAGTGGGTACAAATGAGCATGAAGAGCAAATATATATGAATCAAATGTAACTCACTATTTGTACATGAATAATACAAGTTTTGATAAAAACTACATCTACGCATGTTTTTACCACATGAAGCACATAAGAACACAAAACATGAACATGCTATGAATATGATATATGTAAAAAGCATGTACATAAAAAATAGGAGTTTAGAGATTGTTACCAACTCCAAAGCTCCAAGCATGGTGGTCTTTCCCACCAAAACTTCCTTGATAGCGGTGCTCCAAATATGTGTCCTTTTAGTTCAAGTGCACCCACCATCAAGGCACCAAATCTCTCACGTTTTGTGAGAGCCCTCACCTACATCAAATACACAAGGTGGGGATTTTGGTACCCATATTTTCTTGGGTCCTTTGGGGTTAGTCTTGTAAGGAACCCAAATTTTTTATTATTAGAAAAATTAAAATGATGCAACTTGTCATAACAAAATTTTGCTAAATGGCCTTTGCGGCCACAATGTGTACATATGTACACCTTAGAATGCTTATGTGTGTGAGTGTGATCATGATGTGCAACATAAGCATGATGATGTGCATGAATGTGTGGAGTTTGTTTCTTTGAAAACAAGGACTCCAATCTAGTATGGTTAAATGCACAAGAGTTCAAAGTTGAACTCTAACAATTCACTTTATTTTTTAAATCATTAATCTCATTAGTGGTGGCATGTAAAGCATGATGAGATATAAAATCATTTTTCTTTTTCTTTTTCGAAACAAATTCTTTTTCTTTTTCACAAATCTTTCTTTTTAAAGAATTATTTTCTTGAAAAACAACTTCTTTTATTTTCCACCAAATCAATTTTATTTTTCAAACTTGTGTTTCCTTCACCAAGATCATTCAATTTAGACATGAGGGAAACATTCTCTTTTTTCAAATCTTTATTTTCCTTTTCTAAGCATGCAATCTTAAATTTAAATGAATCTTGTTCTATATGTATGCAATCAAATTCCTTTTTCAAATTTTTATTATCTTTCTTAATCATGTCATATTTTTCAAGCAATAATTGACAAAATGTAGAAAGCTCTTCATATGACACGTTATTATCCTCATCCTCGGATTCGGTAGTTACCTCAAGGGGTTATCCCCTTGGACCATATAGCACAAGTTGGAGGTGTTGCTTCCAACGTCCGAATCGCTCCCCGCATAATATAGATCTTTTTCGCCGAGGGAGGTGATGATGTTCCATACTACAAAAGCCGAATCAATGTTAGAAACCCTAGATAAATAATCTGAAATCACCTAGAGGGGGGTGAATAGGTGATGGCTATATGAAATATGGCAACAATGCGAAATTAAAAAAAATTTTACTAACAAATTGCTCAAATTAAAAACTAGCAATAATAAACACAATAGTAGTGCAAGAAATAAAGGAGTTGAGTTTAGAGAAAATTCGAGCAAACGCAAACACAAGAATATGTTTCCGAGGTTCGAGCCACGCTCAACGTCCCCGCCTTCACACTTGAAGGATTTCCACTATTGTTGATCCCACCGGATCGCCAATACAAGGACACACTTGTCCTATCTCTCGTGATGCCGCAACACCACCCGGAGCACACTAGCTCGCCTTGAGGCCGATGCCTCTACAACTTCACAGAAGAAGAAAATGATCACACTTGATCGAAAATTGCTCACTTAGCACAATCCTATAACCAATATGTAGATGTAGAATTTTGGGATTGTGTAGTGCAAAGTCTAGAGAGAAGTAGAGGAATAGGCTTCAAATGGGTGTATGGAAATTTTGGCTTTGGAAATCTTTTGCTAAAATGAAAGCTTGAAAACTTATGAACGTCTCTTGTCAAATCTTGTAAAATTGTTGTCTTATCATGTTGAAGTGACCCACTATTTATAGGGTTGAAAAACTGGGTAAAACAGCAAGAGAGATTCGTTGGGGTGAGATCCCAACAAAATCTGTCAGAAAAATATAGCTGTTGGAATCTGTCAGACTTTCTGACAGCTGCCGGTCGACCGGGCCGGTCGACTGCCAACGGTCATATTTTTGACCGTTGGGGGACTACGGTCGACCGCCCTGGTCGACCCGAACAAACAGAGAGCACTGTAAGTGCCCCGGTCGACCGGAGCGGTCGGCCGACGTACACACATGCACAGCATGTACGTCGGTCGACCCGGGCGGTCGACCGTCGCCTGTCAGTTCTGAAAAATCAGAACCAGAACTTGGGTTTGGTTTTGGTCTTGTGGTTTGGGGTTTTGGACTTTGTAAAAAATAGGAGTATGACCATATGTCACTACCCTAACATGTTAAAACATTTTGATAAAGTTTCTCTTGATAAAAACTTGTTTTTCTAAAAGTTGGTTTTTCCAAAAACGTAAAGTTTCTAAAAACAAATTTCCAAACATGTTACCTATAAAACTAAGTAGGAAATCGAAATTATTTTTGAAGCCATAAATCAAACTAAAGTGTGTGTGTGAGTGACAATCCCATAATTCTACTTCTAACATCTAGGTTTTGACAAAAAGTCTAAAAGAAAAAAGTAAAAATACAAATCTTGGACTTTTTCATTGTCTTGATCTTGACTTGGTCTTTTCTTCATGTCTTGATCCCGAAGCTTCCTAATGTGCTTAGCTTGGGAATGCACATCTTTAGCGGCGTCTAAACTTGTGAGTCTTGATAGTGGAGCCGTCAAATCAACCTGTTTAACCTGAAATACTTTTAAACAAAATTGTTAAATACATAACTAGATATGGTTTGTTATCATCAAAATATCCAACAAGATATAGGGCTAATGGCCATTGGGCCAACAATCTCCCCCTTTTTGATGATGACAAAACATATATAGTTATTACAAATATTTTGGGTAGAGACTTCAAATGAAGCTCCCCCTCAACACATGCATATACAAAAATATCCTCAAGCATAGACAAATCTAAAAAAAATGGTGGGTGATAATTCACAACATAATCTACAACACATCCACAACACATATATCCATGCTAGATAAAAATACTCATGTCATAAAATAGAAATGAAACACATGTCCACAAAGCATAACCAACATAAACAAGTACATATCTACACAAACATAAATACAAGATAAAGATATCCAACAACAGAAAATACTACAAAAATATAAGTGCACAAAATATGGAGTCTCTCTCAACAAATAACTCTCCCTCCTTTTGACATCATCAAAAGGGGCAGGTCACTCAGCACCACCAGCAGCATCGTCTCCTGAAGAACCTTCCTCAGCGTGTCTTCCTCAGACGAACTCTCCTCAGCGTCACCGTCTGCCATGGTCTCATCACCATCATGATCATCATCCTCATGACCGACCTCCTCTGGATCGATACCAGCAACGCCGAGCTATGGAGGTGGAGCCGCAGTAGGGTCTCTGATAGGAAATGGAGGACCGGAGGATGGAAGAGGACGAGAAATGGTCGTGGGATCTGGACCAAGCATATCGAATTTCGCAAATAATGTCTCAAATTGCGAATCCACGAATCTCATGGCGTTGCAAAATAAGTCATGTCATTGCAAAATCCCTGGAAGCGCGAGTCCATCTCCGCGCGAAGGGCTGCATCACGCTGCTCCAAATTCGTACGAAAGGCTGCATCTCGCTGCTCGATCCAAGACTGATGCTCCTGGATCTGAGAGCGAATCTCAGAAGATATGAAGGACTGGAACTCCGGTGATAAAGATGGCACAGATGCAGATGAAATCCCTGGGACGGAAGAGGATCCAGGGGCTAAAGATGACCCTGGGATATCAGCAGGAGGTGCAGGTGGGTTCTCTTGTGCGTGACGACGCATTTGAGCCTGCATCCTCTTCAAAAGGACGCTGTCTAAATTGATAGCGGGCTGACAGGGTGTCTCAGAGGACAAATCAAAACCTAATCTCTGAAGCAAGTGAGTAATAAACATTCCATAAGGCAAGTGCCTACCGGACATGCGGATATGGTCAGAGGCCATGTGAGTAGCAATGAGGTGAGGAAAATCAATCTTGATGCCTTTCAGAAGGCAATAGATTATGAGAGGAACTGAACCCCTAGCATTGCTATACTCACCGGACTTAGGTAAAATGTTGTAGAAAATGAATTTTGCAAGGACTTCGGAGGTGAGGGTAAATTTGTTGACCTCCTCATTCCTTACTAAACTGGGGTTGTCATCCCCGTGAATCAAAGTAGAGGCGGTGAGCGCAGACTCACCGTCCGGATACTCAAAGTCGTGTAGATCAAAAGTATAAACATCCACTCCTCCAGAGGAGATATGTAGCAAGTCAGCAAATCGTGTTATAGGGATGTCTATATCTCTCCCTAAAACACGTGATCTAACACGATCTCCCTCAAAGGCATAGTTGGCATAGAAATAGTGAACTAGGGATGTGTAGACAGGTTCCCTAATAGTCATAAAATGATGCAAAGAGTTTCTTTTGAGGATACGAGGGATGCGTAGGTGTTCAAAATCCTTTAGAATTACACATCTTCCCGAAATTACAGACTTTTTGGAAAGTTGTATGAAACGATTTTCTGCAAGATCGTTCACAAAAGGTCTTTTAGGTGTAGGAGTGGTGGAAGATGAGGGAACTATGCTTTTTCCCTTCTCAGACCTAGATCTCTTTGACATTTTTGAAGAAATTGAGTGATTTTTAGTTGATTTTTAGGGTAGATGGATATGGCTTGATCTAAACAAAAATAAACCTAGAGATCTTTGACAGAGAATTAGATTCTTAAGGCTAGAAAAGAAGATTTGAACAAAAGATAGATTTTTACCTGAGTTAGGAAAAACCCTAGCCCTAGATCTTGAAATCCTTGAAATTAGTTGGTGAGGAAGCCTTGTGACTGAAGATCAAACCCACAAGAGTGAATCCAACTTGATTTTTGGAGGAATTTGAGAGATTTTGAGTTGGGAGAATTTTTGGAGAAAAGGGGAAGAAAGTCTCGCCGGTTGGGTTTTGAGAGAAGTGAGAGAGAGAGAGTGAAATAAATAGCAGATTTGGGGCTGAAATCGATGCACGGTCGACCGGGCCGGTCGACCGGAAAAACCCGAGAGCACTGTAATCCAGAGCGGTCGACCGTACCGGTCGACCGGCAACAGAGAGCAAAAATTTGTTCTCTTTCAGGCACTGGCGGTCGACCGGGGTTAGGGCCGGTCGACCGGCTTTGCCCAAAAAAACTGTGGACAGACTGAGCTCCCAAAAATTTTAAATAAAACTATTTAACAATTAAATAGGATATATATAACATACAAAAATACAACAATGTTTTAAATCTTCATTAGGTTATCATATCAACCAAAAATATTCAAACAAAACATTTTATTTAATTTTCATACAAAAACAAAGTTTTAGAGATGTTGAAGCCGAATACCCGGTGACAGGTTCTGAACTTCATCCTCTTGATTCCTCTTGAATGAGTTGAGGTGCGCAATTGCCATCTCTAAGGTATTTGCTTGAATATGAAATTTTTTTTTTCAAAATTTTATTTCTAGTTTTGAAAATACAATGTGTATATATATAAAGGCTAGTCTAGGCATGGCATGTGGACATACAATGGACATGGTATAAAGACAAGATATTAAAACATGGCATATACACAATCATGATAGGGATGTAAGTTTACACTAGCATATATCAATATATCATAAAAGTAAACTAACAATCCTATACATGTGTATATAAATAACCAAACAAAAAACTTTTAAATGGAGAAGTTACCAAGCATGGGCAATCTCCAAAATAGGTGCCTCCATGATAGCGATGCAAATGCGATGTGTTCTTTGAGCTTAGTTGCATCCACCACCCGGGCACCGTTTCCCCCTAAGTCTTGGAGGAAGAAGATCCACCTGTATCATTTAAATTTGGAGGGTCTTTTGGTACCCATATCTTTTTGGGTCCTTTAAGATTAGTACCGGGACGAACCCAAACATATTTATTGTTCACATTATGTTTAGCAAAACAAAATTTTCCAAATGGCATTTCCGGCTACAATGCGTGCAAATGTAAATTCTACCACTACCATATATGTATGCATGCTTATGTGTGTGCATGTTTCCGTGCATGTGCATGGTGAGTGTGTTTCCCTTGGGTTACTCCCTTGGGAAATCTAGATGCAAACTTATTTAAATCAAAAGCACACTTTTTAAGAGTTGAATCTAAAACATCAACTCGTTTTTGCATTTCCACAAAATCATTTTTATTACAAGAAATAATGGGGGTTTTCCCCTTACAAGCTAACTTATGATTTTCAAATCAATTTTTACTTTCTTAAAAGCACAAGATAAATCATTTTTCTCTTTTTCAATAATATTAAATTTATCTTTTAAAGACTCATTTTCCCTTTTTAATTTCTTATTATGAGATTGAGAAATCTCATACCTATGTTGAAGTTCTTCAAAAAATTGGGCTAATTCATCCATAGTTAGCTCATCATCATCTATTGAGTTTTCGTTTGTTACCTTTGATGCATCCTCCCCATGTGCCATGAAGCACATGTGTGCGGCGTCGTTTTCCTCCTCGGATTCAGACTCTGTGTCATCCCACGTTGCTACCATAGCCTTTTTCTTCTTTGGGGCATTCTTGGAGGTGGTTGCTTGAAGTGCGGGGCAATCGGCGACAAGATGTCCGATCTTCTTGCAATGGAAGCAAGGACCGGGTTCTTCTCTTTTCTTTTCATACCTTCCTTGAGGTCTCCCTCTTCGGAAGTTGCTTTGTCGTCCCTCTTGTAGAACATCTTGCCCACCTTCCGGATGAGCATGGCGAAGTCCTCATCGCAATCCTCCGATGAGTCATCCTCTTCAAGAATGGTTGGAGTGGCTTTGAAGGCGATTGTTTTCTTCTTGGGCGCCTCCCTCTCTTCTCTAACCTTCATTTCCATCTCATGTGTTTTGAGATTTCCAATGAAGCCGGAGAAGTCCATCTCCTCCCGATCGTTGAGCTCTTTGAGGGTAGTTGCCTTCACTTCCCAAGATTTGGGAAGAGCCCGAATGACCTTCCGAATCTTTTGGTCATTATCGATTGCATCACCTAGAGAAGATAAAGCATTAGTAATCTTGGTGAAACGCGTGAGCATGTCATCAATGCTCTCATTATCAAACATATAAAAATTCTCATATTGAGAACGCAACAAGTCAATCTTAGATCTTTTGACTTGTGACGTTCCTTCATGAGTCACAATTAAAATATTCCAAACCTCAAATGCGGATTTGCAATTAATGATGCGTGCTACGTCATCCTCATTTAAGGCTTGGGTTAATGCATATTGGGCTCTAGCATTAGCTTCATAGTCCTTGGAGGTGTCCTCGGACCATGAGCTCTCATCGGTGAGGGGTTCAATAAATTCTTTTGTAATGGACCTAGCAACCCTAACTCCTAGGGACTTAAGGAAGAGGTTCATCTTGACCTTCCATATGGGAAAGTTTAAGCATCAAACTTAGGTGGGGACTTGATGCTAGAAAAGTCAAGTGATGCCATGGGAAATGAGTAAAGTGCACAATATATGAAAAATGCAACAAATAATATTGCAAATGACAAGGATCTCCATAAGGTGGTTAAACCAAATTGTAGGGTTAGGCTCTGATACCAATTGAAATCACCTAGAGGGGGGGTGAATAGGTGATGGCTATATGAAATATGGCAACAATGCGGAATTAAAAAAAATTCTACTAACAAATTGCTCAAATTAAAAACTAGCAATAATAAACACAATAGTAGTGCAAGAAATAAAGGAGTTGAGTTTAGAGAAAATTCGAGCAAACGCAAACACAAGAATATTTTTCCGAGGTTCGAGCCACGCTCTACGTCCCCACCTTCACACTTGAAGGATTTCCACTATTGTTGATCCCACCGGATCGCCAATACAAGGACACACTTGTCCTATCTCTCGTGATGCCGCAACACCACCCGGAGCACACTAGCTCGCCTTGAGGCCGATGCCTCTATAACTTCACACAAGAAGAAAATGATCACACTTGATCGAAAATTGCTCACTTAGCACAATCCTATAACCAATATGTAGATGTAGAATTTTGGATTGTGTTGTGCAAAGTCTAGAGAGAAGTAGAGGAATAGGCTTCAAATGGGTGTATGGAAATTTTGGCTTTGGAAATCTTTTGCTAAAATGAAAGCTTGAAAACTTATGAAAGTCTCTTGTCAAATCTTGTAAAAATTGTTGTCTTATCATGTTGAAGTGACCCACTATTTATAGGGGTTGAAAAACTGGGTAAAACAGCAAGAGAGATTCGTTGGGGTGAGATCCCAACAAAATCTGTCAGAAAAATATAGCTGTTGGAATCTGTCAGACTTTCTGACAGCTGCCGGTCGACCGGGCCGGTCGACCGCCAACGGTCATATTTTTGACCGTTGGGGGACTACGGTCGACCGACCCGGTCGACCCGAACAAACAGAGAGCACTGTAAGTGCCCCGGTCGACCGGAGCGGTCGGCCGACGTACACACATGCACAGCGTGTACGTCGGTCGACCCGGGCGGTCGACCGGCGCCTGTCAGTTCTGAAAAATCAGAACCAGAACTTGGGTTTGGTTTTGGTCTTGTGGTTTGGGGTTTTGGACTTTGTAAAAAATAGGAGTATGACCATATGTCACTACCCTAACATGTTAAAACATTTTGATAAAGTTTCTCTTGATAAAAACTTGTTTTTCTAAAAGTTGGTTTTTCCAAAAACTTAAAGTTTCTAAAAACAAATTTCCAAACATGTTACCTATAAAACTAAGTAGGAAATCGAAATTGTTTTTGAAGCCATAAATCAAACTAAAGTGTGTGTGTGAGTGACAATCCCATAATTCTACTTCTAACATCTAGGTTTTGACAAAAAGTCTAAAAGAAAAAAGTAAAAATACAAATCTTGGACTTTTTCATTGTCTTGATCTTGACCTGGTCTTTTCTTCATGTCTTGATCCCGAAGCTTCCTAATGTGCTTAGCTTGGGAATGCACATCTTTAGCGGCGTCCAAACTTGTAAGTCTTGATAGTGGAGCCGTCAAATCAACCTGTTTAACCTGAAATACTTTTAAACAAAATTGTTAAATACATAACTAGATATGGTTTGTTATCATCAAAATATCAAACAAGATATAGGGCTGATGGCCTTTGGGCCAACATAATCATCATTTAGGGTTGACTTTAAAGCATATAGGGCTTTTGCATTAGCCTCAAGATTCTTGCCATTTAAATAATAATCATTAGTGATGGCAAGGTAAACATGAATGCCTAGGGCCTTGAGGTACAAGGACATCTTAACCTTCCAAATTTGGATGTTAAGAATGTCAAAGTGGGTGGTGACATGAAGTGCATGGTGTGTGTACAAAATATTGTGATTAGCCTAAAAATGAGGATCTTTAACTCTAGGTTGTAAGACCCAAATTCAAAGCACTTGGCTCTGATACCAATTGTAAGTTCACCTAGAGGGGGGGTGAATAGGTGATGGCTAACCTAATGGTCACTAAATGACAAATAATACGGAATTAAAAAACTATTATGACCTAAACTAAACTATTACACTAAACACCACGTATAACACAAGAGTGTTGCCGAATTCCCCGTGAAGGGCCCTGAACAAACTCCTCTAGATTCCCCTAGATAAGGGTTGAGGTGCTGCGTTGGCTCTCTTAGTTAAATACAAGTGTTAGCAAACAACCCAAGCAAGTATAACAATTTAAGCACACAAGTATATCAAGCATATAAAGATTAACATAATAATTGAATGTAAGATATAGACAAGGAGATAGAGAGAGAGTGAGCAATCGCAAACACAAGGGATTTATTTCGAGGTTCGAGCACACTTGCTCTACATCCCCGCCTTCGACACACGAAGGATTTCCACTATGCTCGATCCCAATGGATCTCTCCTTGGTGCCGCAACACCTACAATCCCTCGGACTCCCTAGTCCCGTACACACGCAAGCCCCACAAGCTTGCCGAGGCCGCACCTCAAACCAAGAGTTCACAACCGAACTCTAAACCACCACGAGCACACTTGCCCGTTTCCTCAAAGTACAAGAATGAAATCTCTTGGTGATCTAAACACTTTGATCACCAATAAAAGCTCTCACTACAACACTCCTTAGGATGAGTATGTCTATGAATTGCTCAAGTGTTTGTGTGAGAAAAACTAGGAAGAGAATGGTGGAGGAAAACTCAAAGAATCACTTTAAACACTCTTGATAAAATCTCCCCTTTTGATAGGAAATATTTGCTCTCAAATTTGTGGAGAAAAACCTCTGAAAAGGATTGGAAAAACTGGCTCAAAAATACTCTCTAAATCATTGTGAAAACAATGCCCAAACCCCAAATTTATAGGCTCAGAAAAACTAGCCGTTGGGGTTCTGTCTGGCCTGTCGGTCGACCGTCCGGTCGACCGTCAACGGTCAAAAATCAAACCGTTGGAGCCTCCGGTCGACCGCCCGGTCGACCGAAAAGAACAGAGAGCACTGCTCTTAGTTCCGGTCGACTGGGTCGGTCGACCGACCATCTGCCAGGTCAAGGCGTGCACGTCGTGCACGTTGGTCGACCGAGCCGGTCGACCGACTTCAGCCCTAGTCGACTTGGTCGGTCGACTAGTCGACTTGGCTGAAGCCTGGAACAGAAAATCTGGGTTTAAAACTTGGTCTTTTGGCTCACATAAAAATCCCATAAAATACATAAAAATTTACAAAAATAGTTTTACCAATATACTTTGATAAACAAACATGCTTGCACAAAATTAAGGCATGTTATAAAAGATTTGGACTATTTTTGTAAGTTGAAAATATTGGCTCAATTGAAAACTAGTATTTTTCTAAAACTTGTTTTCCAAACTTCTTCATGATACAAAAACAAGATATTTTGAATTCATTAAAGCATAGTGTGTATGGATATGATCCACTACACAATTAAGATGAAATATCTATGTTTTGGCATTAAGCTCTAAATATGGTTTTGGATAAAAGACATGCATATAAGAAATTCCAAAAACCAAAAAGTATTTTTTCCAAAATGAAAGTCTTTTCTAAATCTGAAAATTCTTTTATGATAAGACAACTAAATCAAGAGTGTGTGCGTGATATATACTTGAGCAATCCACCAACTATTCTATCCTTTACATTTTATCTAAAAATAAAATTTTATACCTAGACACAAGTCTTCTCTTGAAGTCTTCCCTTGAAGTCTTCTCATCTTCTTGACTTGGTCCAAACACGATCCAATGAGCTCAACTTTTGATGTGGTCTTGATGCATAGGCTCATGAATCAACCGGTGCTAGCTCCAAAACATGACTTTAAATCCTTTGTTGAAGCTCCACACCTACTAAGATCTTGATCATAAATCTGACGCTAATTAAACACAAGATCATTAGTACTATAACTTCATGAGTTGATCATCATCAAAACTAGAGTGATGGGCCTTTGGACCAACAGTAAATACAATTAAACTAAACGCAAACTGAAGTCTTCTTGTAGAACTTCTTCGCCAAGCTGACTCGATCCAAACACGATCCAAAGAGCTTGACTCCAACCGAGTGCTAGATGCGATCTTGACGCGCGAGCTCTTAAATCTACATGTGTAAGCTTCAAAACTCTTTTGTTGAAGCTAGACACCTACTAATATCTTGATTAATAACTGAAACTATATAAACACAAGATCATTAGTAAACTATGACTACATGAGTTAATTATCATCAAAACTAGAGTGATGGGTCTTTGGGCTAACATCCAGGACCTAATTCTGAAAATCCAGCAAAAGATAAAAGGATATCGCAAAACCAGAGATCAGCACCCCCGGGTGTGGCCACCTGGCCACACCCAAGCCGCAAAAATGTGACCAAAGCTGTGTTTTTGCGGCTTTGTTAAAGAGTTGGGGGAGTGTCTGCTCCTTCTATCTTCGTACGCTCTCCCCTGTTTGATTTTTGCCTATAAATGCTGTGTTTTCAGAGACTACAGGGAACGATCAAGCTGAGATTGATTCTTGGACTAGTTTTTCGTTCTTTTTAGTGTAGGTTTTTATTTTTTTTAATGTAATTTTTACTTTTCTTTATGTAACTGAGAGAAGAGACGAGTTTCATGGAGGAATGAGAGCAAGTTTATACTGAGGAAGACACCAATATAAGTAAGTCTTTTCTTTCATTATTATTTGAATCAAATCATAGATTCTTTTTCTTCCTTATTCATGTTTTCATTTACTTTCCTCTGATGTGTTTGTAATCCAAGTTAATCTGATAGCCTCGAGACTGCTTTGCCATTGCAAGTGCCCTTGATGGCCTATGGTGATGAACAACCATCCTTTGCAAATTTACCTTACTCTTTTATTCGTAGTGTAGATCGGGAACGGGAAAGAACCTACACGCCATGCTTGATTGCCTTCAAAGACTAGACAAGTCGTAGCGACGGATCCAAGGTATATGAGCACTAAAGAGTTAAGTAATTTTTAGTTTCTTTCTTTTAATTCTTTAGTTTAGATCACCACAATCTCCCAACTCTTTTATTCACTCTTTTTATTTCTTTCTTTAACTTAGTTTTCTATTTTTCAAAATCATCGTCTCTTTCTATCTACCACTTTTATAATCTAACATAACATATTTTCTTTTTCTTTTCAAGAACTAAAAGGAGAACTTGAACCATTTTTTGTAACTTAAAAAGAAACGAACTTACTTAAAAGCTTCCATCGCTAATCCCTCCTTATGATCATGACCCGCATAGCCACTCGCTATAATGGTAGTATTGAGTGCTTGCACATTCTATTGTTAATTCTAAAATTCTATATTTTCTGTATGCAGGTTCAAACTCAATCACCGCACCCTCCTTTGCACAGCTGTGGGCACCCCAGGCCTCCCCACCACTCCGATCACTCGACGGCAGCCCCTATAGCCTGGAGCTTCCCTCCTCTCCTTGCCTTATCCACGTTATGCCGCTTCGGTAGCCCTATCTTCATCACCGGATTTAGACCCAAAATCGTGTTATTTCATGTCAGTGTTTGCTCTTGTGTTATTTTCTTATTTATTGTTGGTAATAAGTATTTGTGCCTTACTCGTATCATTTTATGTGACCATCTGATTTATTTTTACCAGTATGACTACCCATATTATTTCATGAGATGTCAGTGAGTGCTAACTTTATTTCTACTGTTGATATGAGCATTTATTAACATCATTTCATGTGTAGAGGATTTCCACTTTTGATTCAAGACTAGTTGGAGTTTACTTTAAACTGTGACTTGGATTGATCTTAAGATTGGGCTGGTTCATATTAGTGAATAAATAGTATATTTAATTTAGGTATTTATCAGACATTTATTTGGTGATTATTTAGACGAAAATTTATTGGGACATCGAGGGTGGAATAAACATGATGTTACTTTATTAAGAGAACTGATCTTCTTGATACTTGGACTTATATAGACTTAGTTAGAGTTTGAGAAGACCCAAGATTTATATTTCTTACATTGGATCTTGATCAGTATATAAATGAGATTGATTTTGTTAGACTATCATGAGGTGTTGTGTGTATATTTTACCTCTGATATCGATGTGTAACATAATCTTGGCTTTAGATTATTGAAGCAAAAATTTTTAAATTTACCGTGATTACATTAATTTAATATTGATGATCTTATTGATATTGACTACTAGATGTAGAGATGATCTAGATTTCATATTGATCGAGGATGTTACACTCCTTAGTTATGATCTTGATTGAATTGAATAGCGATGATCAATTAGATGTGATAGAGTATACATTTATTTCAGATTGTTGAGACTTAGAAACACCAATGACTTAGAGGGTCGATATGTCGATGACTTTGAGGATCAGAGTTGATTGAATATTTTGCTCTGCTTTATTCTGTTCATTCTTGCATGTCATTACTTATCCTAAACATCATGATTTTCTTGAAAAACTTGATTGGCTATAGATGACATCTACCTGATAACTATACTGTCAATGTTACCATAGTTACTTGGAAAATATTCTTACACAGTAACAACACCCTCCTGTTATACTTGTTACATATCCTGTTATACTGGCATCCTGATCACACTGTTGATGTTGTTACCGTGACTATTATCGATTTATCCTAGTGATGTAGGTAACACGTACTTAAATTAATCTTGATAAAATAATAAAATGACATTAAAAAACTTATACCAGGATTGAAAAAATTGATGGAGAAGACAACATCTGTATTTTGGATGGACCAAGGTGATTGCACACATTTATTGCATTATTCTTTATTACATATCCACATTTATCATCTATTAAACCTGCTAAATTCCTTGTCTTAAATGTCTATTTTGCAGAACATAATCATGGGGAGAAAGTGGATAAGATCAAATAAATATCAGTTAAATTCAGATTTAACTAGATCTATTTGGTTAGAGGAGGATGCTCCTCAATCCAACTGGTTAAATTTAATTTTTGGTGAATCAAGTAGTTAAAGCTAAAGATCAACCGAGGATAACGTCAAATACAAAGTCCAAATCCAAAGGGATAAATGGATAGAGAGAAGATCAACGGATGAGATGAAGCAATTTTGACTCAGATTCTGGCTGGACACATTTTAGTATTTGAATCATAACTTTCGTGACCAGAACATAACTATGATGAATCAAGATGATCCAGAAAGATGACGTAAAGGGCTACAACCCTTGAGTTGATCATTAATTCTAATTTTGTCATTTGACAAATTATAATTAGCAATCAATACACCAATAAGCTGCAGATAAGAACTGAATATCCACATCAAATCATGTTTGGAGATAAGGGGAGGATTCAAATTCAGAAATAGCCAGCTTCCCTTATCTTCATACTCCTCTACCCTCTGCATTTCTCCTATAAATACCTGCAATCTCAAAGGCAAAAAAGAAGAAGAAACGACCAAGCAGATAGTAGAATTTAGGCCAATTTATAGTTTGTAACTTAAGTTTTTTATTTTCTTTAATGTAATTTTTATTTTTTTTATGTAACTGAGAGGAGAGGATACTTTCATGGAGGAATGAGAGCAAGCTTGTACTGAAAGTGACACCGGTGTAAGTGATCTTTTCATCCATTATTATTTGAAACGAATCGAAGTTTTTTTTTCTTCTTTACTCTTGTTTTCGATTACTTCTCTCTTCTGTGTTTGTGGATTCAAATGAAACCGATAGCCTCAAAGTTGCCTTGCCCTTACAAGTTCCATTCATGGCGTGTGGTGATGAATATTCATTTCTATGGTAGTATTAGAACGTGCACATCTCTATTCTTAAGTTCTAAAATTCTTTATTCTTGTGTGCAGGTAAAACCTCAATCAAATTTTAGCGCCGTTGCCGGGGAGGGACGGTAAGTTATTCTCTTTTTAGTTTACATTTTTTTTGCTAACTTTCTTCTTTGTTCTTGGCATACAGATTTAACAGCAAGGAATTTTTCCTACAGCGGACATATAAGTGGCCCTGGACTTTGCTCAAGAAAACAGAGCCCAGAAGCCTTCAGATTTGCTACATTCCTGTGACAATCTGCATGAACTACTAACCTGTATTTTCTACAGGTTGACTGAATTGCATAGTTTAATATCTGTAACATTTATTTGCTTATTTGACTCACTGTATATACATTTCTAGCACAACAGTAAAAAGTTGATTGTAAATGCCAAAAATGATTTAGACTTTGCATTTAGGCACGTGTCTATTTCATTACATTTTCTATTAACTATTGAAGAGTGCTGGAGCAAAGGTATGTATGCATAGCATTTAGTATAAAGTTCATTCTTATATAAAATATTGCTTGAGTGTTACTTTTTTTATATAATTGTACACTGCACTAAATTGATTTAAGGGCTTGTCAAGATAAGGTGGGGAAGTCATTACCCTCCCTTAGCCCACAAACAATCTCCTCACTCACTAACCCAAGCCTAACTAAAACTGAGTAGACATTAGCCTTAGGGACATCTAGGACTCAAATAGGAGACTGACCTAAGGGGAAGTTAATTTGAATCTGACTCTTACCAAATCGGTTACTAAGGTTGGGGATTGAGGGGCGAAACCCCGAAGGCTGGTGGTTTGGTTTATTAGGCCCGTCGCATCTGCACGGATACCTCCCACCAATCTTGCCCCTACCTGGCCGATTAACTTGTGGTCAGATTCGGCAATATACCCCCTGTGACAGTCTAACCAGTTAGGAGTCATCTAGGTCTAAGGTTTACCCTAACTTATGTTAGATTTTTTTTTCTTTTTATTTGTTTGTTTCTCTTTGTTTGTGTTTGACATTTCTTGTGTGATATGGCTTATAACAATAATTTTTTCAATTTTAATAGTAATCCATATTACACCCTGACCTCTTTTTAGATATTACCTACCCGGCATATCATAACTTTAACCAACCTAGTGTGCCGGATTGGTCTTATCCGAATCAATATAACCCATGCCCCACATCTTATGACAATAATTTCCAAATAATTTCAACTCTTCATAGAGTCAATGGGGATTTACCTCCCCTGAATCCAATTTTCAACCAACTTTTCCTCCTTATCCACCTTGTCCACAAAATTTTCAAGATTCATACTCAGTTCCACTAGTTCAAAATAGAAAATCATCAATCTTAGAAATGAGTATGCGTGAGTCCAAGCAACAACCACAAAATTGACATACTCACAATTTCACCACAAATTCTAAAACAAAACTTCATCTTTTTAAGTCCACTCGCAACAAAACGATAAACCAATCGACTATGAAAAGATGCTTGAAGCCATGACTCAGGCTCAAATCGCTCGTAATCATGACATAGATCTAATGGTTCAAACTCTCCATTCTTACCGTTTGACCATTTCTGATGTCGCTAAACATTCTGTTAGAGCCGAAGAATCATGTTGTTTTGAAAAACTAGATTCCATTTCAGCACACCCATTTAAACTTGCCCAAACTCTAAATTTTGAAAATGACATTGACAGTTTAGCAAGTTATCCCTTTCCTGAAATTGAACTTGAGAATGAATATGATCCTAAACCTCAACTTGGTGATTCAATTCTACTTCTTGATTGAATAATGACTTCGGTGTCTTCACCTAATTTTAATCTTTTTTCCGAGTAAACATTGGATCCTGTGCCAATTCATCATGAAATTAAATCGCCAATCTTTTATGATCATCATATTGAACTTGACCAATTTCATACTTTTGAAAGTCC
This sequence comes from Agave tequilana, assembly GCA_038442645.1. NCBI lineage: Eukaryota > Viridiplantae > Streptophyta > Magnoliopsida > Asparagales > Asparagaceae > Agave > Agave tequilana. The sequence goes on along the minus strand of JAVJIF010002473.1, from coordinate 179,691 downwards.
TATTAACAAATTTGCAAGTTCTCATTTTTATAAAATTGAACTTAATAAGAAATATGACCTAGATTCTCAAATTTGTGATCCAGTTCAAATTCCTGAATCAATATTGACTCCTGTTTTGTTACCGAACTTGAGTAATATTTTAGAGTCAGTTTTGATTCCCATACATGTCATTCTTGAACTTGAATCACCAATATAAAGTCACATTCTATTGTGGGAAAATGAATGTGGACTTGAGTTTTAACTTCTTGATTTGGACCCACTTCCTGAACCAATCTCGACTCCTGAATCTTTACTTGACTTAAGTCACATTCCTGAGTTGGTATTATTTCCCGTACTTCCTAAGTCCAAGTCAATCATTCCATATTTTCACACTCCATTTTGGAAAAAGGGTGTTGATAAAATTGACTCTGAAATTAATTATGAAATTTGAAAATTAGATGGGGTAAATTTTTTAATAAAAATCATTCATGTATACATCATTTTAGTGGGTTATATTAGAGAGGTTTCAGGTGGGTTCCTCCTAACTCTACGAAAATTCGATTGGGCCGCATTTCATGGACCAATCAGACCACCACTGGAACTTCCACCTTAAGATAATATTTTCCTTCCCTTTTTTTTATGCATCTATGCATTAATTCATACATTAAGGACAATGCATGAGATTGGTGTGGGGGAGGGTTCTAACATAACTTAGGCTTTCCATTTTGAAAAAAAAAATTATTATAATATTTTCTTTACTTTTAAAAAAACTTTTTGAAAATAGAAACAATACTTTGACATATTTTTTGTAAGAAATTAAGTCAATTTTAAGGAATAGGATAATCATAATTAGGATTTCTTATACTTGGTTAAAATAAGATTATTTGTTTCATTTTTAGGGTTAGGAAGATAATTTGTCAAAGTAATTTAGTCTTGGTCTTTACCTTGATGAAATATGCGCACATTATACACTTACACACTTAGGATTCAAAAAAATAAAGATTCTTATGCCTTATTAAATATATATATATATATATATATATATATATATATATATATGCATATCTATGAAAAATAAACAAATCTAATTATTGATTAGCTAGGTGCTTTGGCCTAAGAAAGTCTTGGTATTTATGCAAAAGATGATTAGATAAGTTTTAAAAAAAAGAAATATATATATATATATCTATAGAAATCTTCTGATTAAGCTGGTATTTGTGCCTCATAAAGCTTAAATATTCATGCCTAAAAGCCGTTCGTATAATAAAATCCTTAGTTTTGTGGCCTTGTTTGCTCGAGTCGGTTTAGAAGTCACCGATTAAAGGCTCGTTATATGGGCAGATTAGAAAGCCTAACAGAACTAAGGAATAATATCACCAAAAATAAAATAAATATATATAAATAAATAAATAAGGCATAAGAGTTAGAGTTAAAGAACCCTTAGTCAAAACTTCACGGTCACGAAAGTGCATATGACTTATGGTAAAGTAATAGACTAGAGGAGAAGCACAATTTGACTCCTTACTTTGATTGATAACAAATTTTTGAATAGAGATTAAGTTTAGGAATGAAAAATTCGATTTTCCTATAACTTTTAGATTACTTAAATCTTAAAATAATATTTTAAATATTTTTCTTTCAAAATGTGTTTTCAAAATATTAACATTTTTTCTTTCTTTATGAATTTTGTGGGTGCAATCCACTGAAAACCCTCACGAGACAAAACTCGTCCTCTCGGGTAACCTAGAGGTTTAACGGCTTGTTGCACAAGCTCAGTGCAATCGCGTGACCTGCGAAAGTGTTCTAATAATCTTTAGCTTAATTTTGTTATTTTGCTCGAGGACGAGCAAAAGATAGGTGTGGGAGTGTGATTGCACACATTTATTGCATTATTTTTTATTACATATCCACATTTATCGTGTATTAAATCTACTAAATTCCTTATCTTAAATGTCTATTTTGCAGAAGATAATCATAGGAGAGAAAAGGGATAAAATCAAATAAATATCAGTTAAATTCAGATTTAACTAGATCTATTTGGTTAGAGGAGGATGCTCCTAAATCTAGTTGGTTAAATTCAATTTTTAGTGAATCAAGTAGTTAAAGTTAAAGATCAACCGAGGATAACGTCAAATACATAGTCCAAATCCAAAGGGATAAATGGATAGAGAGAAGATCAACGGATGAGATGAAGCAATTTTGACACAGATTCTGCCTGAATATATTTTAGTATTTGAATCATAACTTTCACTACCAGAATTCAAATTTGATGATTCAAGATGATCCAGAAAGAGGACTTAAAGGGCTACAACTCTTAAGTTGATCATCATTTCTAATTCTATAATTTCACAAGTTATATTTAGCAATCAATACGCCAATAAGTTGCAGGTCAGAACTGAATATCCACATCAAATCAAGTTTGGAGATAAGGAGAGGATTCAAACTCAGAAATAGCCAGCTTCCCTTATCTTCATACTCCTCTACCCTCTACATTTCTCCTATAGATACCTGCAATCTCAAAGGCAAAAAAAAGAAGAAACGACCAAGCAGAGAGTAGAATTTAGGCTAATTTGTAGTTTGTAATTTAAGTTTTTTATTTTCTTTAATGTAAATTTTATTTTGTTTATGTAACTGAGAGGAGAGGATACTTTCATGGAGGAATGAGAGCAAGCTTGTACTGAAGGTGACACCGGTGTAAGTGATCTTTTCATCCATTGTTATTTGAAACGAATCGAAGTTTCTTTTTTCTTCTTTACTCTTATTTTCAATTACTTCTCTCTTCTGTGTTTGTGGATTCAAATGAAACCGATAGCCTCGAAGTTGCCTTGCCCTTACAAGTGCCATTGATGGCTTATGGTGATGGATATTCATTTCTATGGTAGTATTAGAACTTGCACGTCTCTATTCTTAAGTTCTAAAATTCTGTATTCTTGTGTGGAGGTAAAACCTCAATCAAATTTTGGCGCCGTTACCGGGGAGGGACAGTAAGTAATTCTCTTTTTAGTTTAAATTTTTTTGGTTAACTTTCTTCTTGTTCTTGGTGTACTGATTTAACAGTAAGGAATTTTTGCTGCAGCGGACATATAAGTGGCCCTGTACTTTGCTCAAGAAAACAGAGCCCAGAAGCCCACAAATTTGCTACATTCCTGTGGTAATCTGCGTGAACTACTAACCTGTATTTTCTGCAGGTTAGCTGAATTGCATAGTAGAATATCTGTAGCATTTATTTCCTTATTTTACTCACTGTATATACATTTCTAACACAACAGTAAAAAGTTGATTGTAAATGCTAAAAATGATTTAGACTTTGCATTTAGGCACGTATCTATTTCATTACATTTTCTATTTACTGTTGAAGAGTGCTGGAGCGAAGGTATGTGTGCATAGCATTTAGTATAAGGTTCATTCTTGTATGAAATATCGCTTGAGTGTTACTTTTTTTCTATATAATTGTACACTGCACTAAATTGATTTAAGAGCGTGTCCTATAAACAAGATAAGGTGGGGGAAGTCATTACCCTCCCTTAGCCCACAAATAATCTCCTCACTCACTAACCCAAGCCTAACTAAAATTGAGTAGACATTAGCCTTAGGGACATCCAGGACTCAAATAGGAGACTGACCTAAGGGGGAAGTTGATTTGAATCTGACTCTTACCAAATCGGTTACTAAGGTTGGGGATTGAGGGGCGAAACCCCGAAGGCTGGTGGTTTGGCTTAATTAGGCCCGTCGCATCTGCGCGGATACCTCCTACCAATCTTACTCCTACCCGACTGATTAACTTGTGGTCAGATTCGGCAATATACCCCCATAGACAGTCTAACCAGTTAGGAGTCATCTAGGTCTAAGGTTTACCCTAACTTAGGTTTGATTTTTATTTTTATTTTTTTGTTTCTCTTTGTTTGTGTTTGACATTTCTTGTGTGATATGGCTTATAACAACAATTTTTCCAATTTTAATGGTAATCCATATTACACCTCGACCTCTTTTTTAGATATTACCAACCCGACATATCATAACTTTAACCAACCTAATGTGCTGGATTAGTCTTATCCGAATCAATATAACCCATGCCCCCAATCTTATGACAATAATTTCCAATATAATTTTAACTCTTCACAGAGTCAATGGGGATTCACCTCCCCTGAGTCCAATTTCAACCAACTTTTTTTCCTATCCACCTTATCCACAATATTTTCAAGATTCATACTCAGTTCCACTAGTTCAAATAGAAAATCATCAATCTTAGAAATGAGTATGCGTGAGTCCAAGCAACAATCACAAAATCTGACAGACTCACAATTTCACCACAAATTCTAAAACAAAACTTCATCTTTTCAAGTTCACTCGCAAAAAAAATGATAAACCATCGATTATGAAAAGATGCTTGAAGCCATGACTCAGGCTTAAATCGCTCGTAATCATCACATAGATCTAATGGTCCAAACTCTCCATTCTCACCGTTTGACCATTTCTGATGTCGCTAACCATTCTGTTAGAGCCGAAGAATCATGTTGTTTTGAAAAACTAGATTCCAGTTTAGCACACCCATTTAAACTTGCCCAAACTCCAAATTTTGAAAATGACCTTAACAGTTTGGCAAGTTATCCCTTTCCTGAAATTAAACTTGAGAATGAATATGATCCTGAACCTCAACTTGGTGATTCAATTCTACTTCCTGATTGAATAATGACTTCGGTGTCTTCACCTGATTTCAATGTTTTTCCCGAGTCAACATTGGATCCTGTGCTAATTCATCATGAAATTGAATCGCCAATCTTTTATGATCATCATATTGAACTTGGCCAATTTCATGCTTTTGAAAGTCTTATTAACAAATTGGCAAGTTCTCATTTTTATAAAATTGAACACAATAAGAAATGTGACCTAGATTCTCAAATTTGTGATCCAGTTTAAATTCCTGAATCAATATTGACTCTTGTTTTGTTACCTAACTTGAGTAATATTTTAGAGTCAGTTTTGTTTCCCACACATGTCATTCTTGAACTTGAATCACCAATATTAAGTCACATTCTATTGTGGAAAAATGAATGTGGACTTGAGTTTCAACTTCTTGATTTGGACCCACTTCCTGAACCATTCTTGACTCCTGAATCTTCGCTTGACTTAAGTCACTTTCCTTAGTTGGTATTAATCCCGTACTTCCTAAGTCCAAGTCAATCATTCCATCTTTTCATACTCCATTTTGGAAAAAGGTGTTGATAAAATTGACTCCAAAATTAATTATGAAATTTGAAAATTAGATGGCGTAAAATTTTTAATAAAAATTATTCATGTATACATCATTTTAGTGGGTTATATTAGAGAGGTTTCAGGTGGGTTCCTCCGAACTCCACGCAATTTCGATTGGGCCGCATTTCGTGGACCAATCAGACCACCACCGGAACTACAACCTTAAGGTAATATTTTCCTTCCCTTTCTTTTTTTTTTTCATGCATCTATGCATTAATTCATACATTAAGGACAATGCATGAGATTGGTATGGGGGAGGGTTCTAACAAAACTTAGGCTTTCCTTTTTGAAAAAAAATTATTATTAACATTTTCTTTACTTTTAAAAAAAACTTTTTGAAAATAGAAACAATACTTTGATATATTTTTTGTAAGAAATTAAGTCAATTTTAAGGAATATGATAATCATAATTAGGATTTCTTATACTTGGTCAAAATAAGATTATTTGTTTCATTTTTAGGGTTAGGAAGATAATTTGTCAAAGTAATTTAGTCTTGATCTTTACCTTGATGAAATATGCGCACAATATACACTTACACACTTAGGATTCAAAAAAAATAAAGATTCTTATGCCTTATTAAATATATATATATATATGCATATCTATGAAAAATAAACAAATCTAATTATTGATTAGCAAGGTGCTTTGGCCTAAGCAAGCCTGGTATTTATGCAAAAGATGATTAGATAAGTTTTTAAAGAAAAAGAAATATATATATCTATAAAATCTTCTGATTAAGCTGGGCATTTGTGCCTCATAAAACATAAGTATTCACGCCTAAAAGCGGTTCATATAATAAAATCCTTAGTTTTGTGGCCTTGTTTGCTCGAGTCCTTAAGTCCTTGGGGTGTTTTCTCACCCGTTGCCCTAAGATCGTTTGGTTTGGACGTCACCGATTAAAGGCTCGTTACATGGGCAGATTAGAAAGCCTAACAGAATTAAGGAATAATACCACCAAAAATAAAATAAATATATATATAAATAAATAAATATGGCATAAGAGTTAGAGTTAAAGAACCCTTAGTCAAAACTTCACGGTCACGAAAGTGCATATGACTTATGGTAAAGTAATATACTAGAGGAGAAGCACAATTTGACTCCTTACTTTAATGATTACAAATTTTTGAATAGAGATTAAGTTTAGGAATGAAAATTTGGTTTTCCTATAACTTATAGATTACTTAAATCTTAAAATAATATTTCAAATATTTTTCTTTCAAAATGTGTTTTCAAAATATTAACATTTTTTCCTTTCTTTATGGATTTTGTGGGTGCAATCTACTGAAAACCCTCACGAGACAAAACTCGTCCTTTAGGGGTAACCTAGAGGTTTAATAGCTTGTTGCACAAGCTCAGTGCAATCGCGTGACCTGCGAAAGTGTTCTAATAATCTTTGGCTTAATTTTGTTATTTTGCTCGAGGACGAGCAAAAGATAGGTGTGGGAGTGTGATTGCACACATTTATTGCATTATTTTTTATTACATATCCACATTTATCATGTATTAAATCAGCTAAATTCTTTATCTTAAATGTCTATTTTGCAGAAGATAATCATAGGGAAGAAAGAGGATAAAATCAAATAAATATCAATTAAATTCAGATTTAACTAGATCTATTTGGTTAGAGGAGGATGCTCCCAAATCCAGTTGGTTAAATTCAGTTTTTGGTTAATCAAGTGGTTAAAGTTAAAGATCAACTGAGGATAACGTCAAATACAGAGTCCAAATCCAAAGAGATAAATAGATAGAGAGAAGATCAACGGATGAGATGAAGCAATTTTGACTCAGATTCTGCCTGAATATATTTTCGTATTTGAATCATAACTTTCGCTACCAGAATTCAGATCTGATGATTCAAGATGATCCAGAAAGAGGACTTAAAAGGTTACAACTCTTAAGTTGATCATCATTTCTAATTCTATAATTTGATAAGTTCTATTTAGCAATCAATACGCCAATAAGCTGCAGGTCAGAACTGAATATCCACATCAAATCAAGCTTTGAGATAAGGAGAGGATTCAAATTCTAAAATAGCCAGCTTCCCTTATCTTCAATCTCCTCTACCCTCTGCATTTCTCCTATAAATACCTGCAATCTCAAAGGCAAGAAAAAGAAGAAACGACCAAGCAGAGAGCAGAATTTAGGCTAATTTGTAGTTTGTAATTTAAGTTTTTTATTTTCTTTAATGTAATTTTTATTTTCTTTATGTAACTGAGAGGAGAGGATACTTTCATGGAGGAATAAGAGCAAGCTTGTACTGAAGGTGACACCGGTGTAAGTGATCTTTTCTTCCATTGTTATTTGAAACGAATCGAATTTTCTTTTTCTTCTTTACTCTTGTTTTCGATTACTTCTCTCTTCTGTGTTTATGGATCAAAATGAAACCGATAGCCTCGAAGTTTCCTTGCCCTTGCAAGTGCCATAGATGGCTTATAGTGGTGGATATTCATTTTTATGGTAGTATTGATCTTAAGTTCTGAAATTCTGTATTCTAGTGTGCAGGTAAAACCTCAATCACTAGGATATAGGTTGCGCAACCGAAAGATGTTCTACTGCAGGGTTCCCCAGACGTGACTGACACCCCATCTTGTTAATGTTCTTGTTCTTGTTATACATGTTGTACATGTTACCTGACTACCTTCTGATTAGTCTCTAATTTTGCATAATTTTTATCACATCCGCATATTTATTTGATATAAAATTCTGCTAATAAAGCTTTACTTGCTTGATCCTAGGTCCATGGTGTGCAAATGAAGAAGAATACCCTAAATCATTATTTAATGGGTGATTAAAGGCCTACCAAGTAGCCATTGACTTTAGGGAGGAGATTTTGTCAGCCCAAGGTATCAAATCCAGAAACCAGAAGATCCAGCTGACAGGGGATAGAAGGGACGGCATGCTCCAGGAAGCCAGGCGCGGCCGCCCTGGCAGGGCCACGGAAACGCCACCGTAGCGCCCGTGCTTTTGGCCAGGGGTTGTCCCCCCGGCCCCCTTTTCTCTGGTGTCTATAAATACCCCCCAGGATTCTTCAGTTGGAGATATCTAGAGTTTAGAGTTGTATTGTTACTTTGTTTCTAGGATTTTCAGTTACTTTATGTTTCCTTCTTCTTCTAGTTAGTTTAGCCATTAGAGTGAAAGAGAGAGAGAGAGTGTGTACAAGTTGTATTTGAAGGTGGCAATCTAATGCAAGTAATACTTCTCTTATTTCCATTTACTTGTGTTTTTCATTTGCTTTTACTTTCTTGTTTTAGTGTAATACTCCCTCTCTTTACCTCTTCTCTTTTATTGTTTCTTTTCTTAAACATGTCTAACTAACTCTTTCATTGCTTTACTAATTAATTACTAACCCACTAAACCCTAAAAACTTGATTGATAACCCAAATGAGTCAATAGTATCAAACAAGCCTTGTGCAAACGAGAGCTATGACATCTTAAGATGAGGGTTCTAACTCTAACTTACCTACAAGTATTAGCTCTCTTATATTTCATGCTTAACTGGTTTTTGATGATATATAAACTTTGCTTATCTTTGTAAGTAGAGATTTTCCTTTTAACTTTTAAGATACTATTAGTGCACTTGTGTCTTCCCTTATTCTCGTCTTCTATTGGATCTTGATAAGGGAATGTCCGAGTTTCTGCCGTGTAAAGCTAGGTTAAAGGAAGAACTTCAACTCGATTTTGACGTGAATAGTTCCTATGCATAAGGGTTATGCTTGCGTATGATCCATCATGAGTCTACATCTTCAAGAAGTTAGAGATTAATGGGAGCACTTAGTAGAAAGTTAGCCATGCGTTTTTACCATCTAGAAAAATCACTTTTACAAACCACCAAATCATTCTAAAATAATTTTTCAAACCAACTTGTTTTCACTTTAAAATTCTTTATTTGAAGCAAAGAACCTTCTCTTTTCTTGAACAAAGAAGCCGCATCAAGCTTTCATCGCTCTCCCTCCTTGTAGATACGACGCATAGAGCCACTTTGCTACTACGGAAGAATCGCAAAAGCAGTAACATCGACCCACACTCCTTTACTTATATTTGTGCTTGCTTTTTGCCGATCAAATTTTGGCGCCGTTGCCGGGGAGGGAACAACTTTATTTTTTAATACTAAAGATTTTTCTTTGTTCTTGTGTGTAGGAGAAGTACCAAGGAGCTCACTATCACGGGAAGCGAAAGTGGGGCCAAAGACGTTGCACGAGCATTCATTTGCCCACGGAAAATTCGTGTAAAAGCGAGTTTCTCCGATCGTAGTACTAACAAACTCTTCTGCAGGGTTGCTGAAAGCCACTCAAATTGCTTTCTCAAATTTTTTAGTTCCCTTGAATGCTTCACCTCATACATATGTAATAAACTCAACAGAATCCACTTGTTGCTTAATTGAAATTTGGATTAGACTCTTGCATTTAGGGCACGTGTCAATTTCAATTTATTTCAAAATCTATTGAAGAGTGCTGGAGAAAAGGTACGTGTGCATTCATATAGAATAGGACCCACATTTCGGAGTGATTTATCACTTTGAATGTTACCTTATTGTGAATAAATTGTACACTTGTACAATTGACATTAAGGGCAAAATCCCAAATAAACAAGATAAGGTAGTGATTTCATCACCCTTCCTTAACCCAAAAACATCTCTAAGTACACTCACACTATCACAAGCCTTAACTAAAAATTGATATACGTTGGCCCTAGGGACATCTCGGACTCACTAAGAGATCAACCGAGGGTGAAAATTGCAAAAACTGTACTCCTGCAAAATCGGTGTCTAAGGAAAGTGGATTGAGAGGCAAAGCCTCGAAAACTCTGTGGTTTGGTGTGATTAAGGCCCGTGGCTTACGCCCGGATACCTCCCACCGAGTTTTGCCCTTTCCTAACCGATTTGCTTGTAGTCGAGTTCCTGCAACAACCACCCTCGGAGAATCGATCAGGTACCTTAGACTAAGGCTTTGTGGTTATTTTTCTTTCTTTTATTTGTTTTTTCTTCTTTTTGATTGTTTGTTGTCTTTACATTGTTTGTGGTGTGCTGCATGCAAGAGTAGATTAGAGATCCTGTAACTTTTAGATTAACTAGAGACATTTCTCTGCCCTTGCATCAGAACCGGTGATGGCGTCACTTCAGGACAGGTTTTACCCGATCAGAACCTCATTGCCATCTTGTATAAAACTACCTGAGGCGAATGGAAATAACTTTGAATTAAGCCTCAATTCATCAACACTCTTCCAAAGTTTCATGGTTTAGAATCGAAGGACGCATACTTCTTTGTTAGGTAATTTGAAGAAGTGTGCCTCATGATGCATATTCCCCAGCTAGGAGATGATGCTGTTAGATTACGTTTCATCCCCTTTTCCCTAAAGGACCTAGCTAAAAAATGGTTGTACAGTTTAGCGGCAGATTCAGTTACAATGTGGATGATTTCGTTAAGGCCTTCTTGAAGAAATTTGATCGTACACATATTTTGCATTCTTTTCATTACACTCTAACATTTATCATGTAATAAATTTGCTAATTTCTTTGTCTTAAATGTCTATTTTGTAGAAGATAATAATGAAGAGAAAGAGGATTAAACCAAATAAATACCAGTTAAAATTAGATTTAACTGGATCTATTTGGTTAGCTGAGGATGATCCCAGATCTAGTTAGAACAAATCAAGGATTAGGGCAAATGTTCAGCTGAAGATCAGAGCAAATCAGAAAGATAACACCAAATGGAAACCGAAAAAATTCAGATTTCTATAAATCCATTTTGGTTAGCTAAAGATCAATCGAGGATAATATCAAATACAGAGAGATAAATAGATAGAGAGAAGATCAACGGATGAGATGAAGCAAGTTTGACTCAGATTCTGACTGGATACATTTCAGTATTTGAATCATAACTTTCGTTACTGAATCTCAAATTGATGATTCAAGATGATCCAGAAAGAGGACTTACAGAGCTACAACTCTTATGTTGATCACTATTTCTAATTTTATCATTTGATAAGTGATATTCAGCAATCAACATTCCAACAAACTGCAAAACAGAACTGAATATCCACATCAAATCAAGTTTGGAGATAAGGGAGGATTCAAATTCAGAAATAGCCAGCTTTCCCTATCTTCATATGTTGGCCCAAGAGGTTACACTCTCCAATTGTTTTGTGTTTTGATGATGACAAACCAAATTAGTGCTATTTGGTACTAATCATTTAATCAAGATGAGTTTCAAGTTTTGTACCATGTTTAGAGTCCATTCGCTTAGCTATTACAAGAACTTCTAAGTTCCACAAAGTAAGGAAGGCAAATTACACATCAAGGAAGGATCAAGAAGAGAAGGCTCTAGCAAGGCATTGGATGGCTCAAAGACTTGAAGATAGCACAAGAAGTCTTCATGTAATTTGTTTTTCAGTTTATAGTATATTAAAGAATAGTAGATAGGTTTGAAGCTCTATCACACACGTTTTTGCGCACATGCTCATTCCAAAATTATTTCTTATAAATTATACAAAAATATTTTGCATATAAGATTTTGCCTACAGATATATATTTATGTTTTATACTAATCTCTGTTCAAAAGTATTTTTGTTAAAATCAAAATCCTCTTTGTTTTCTGTTTTAAAATTGATTTTTGACCTGATCCGGTCGACCGGGGCGGTCGACCGAGTCTGTGTCAGTCTGGTCCGGTCGACCGGACCAGTCGACCGAAGTCCTGGCAGATGCACGTATCCGTGTGCACGTCTGTCGGTCGACCGGGGCGGTCGACCGGACTATTATTTTTGCTCTCAGGTTTTATCGGTCGACCGGGTCGGTCGACCGCTAGCTTATAACGGTCAAATTTTTGTACTACCGGTCGACCGGCCCGGTCGACCGATCCGACCGTTTGAACAGTAACGGGCAGATTTTTTAAGAGCTGTTTATTTTTGTCTTTTGTGTTTAAAAATTCGTTTAAGGATATATTTTGACCTAATTACCTCCTAAACATCAGTAAATATGTTTTATCCCTAAACCCTAGCCCTCTCCTATAAATAGGGGTGTTTGGGGAGAGATTGTTTACAGCAACAATTTTCAAGAGAAAAATTCAAAAGTTTGAGAATTTCAAAAGAGCTTGTTTCTTGGTTTTTGTGCTAATATTCTCACTCATTTTCTGAATTGGTTTTGTGATACTCTCTGATTTAATTTTTCTTTTCACCTTACACAAGAGCTTCATTCCTACTCAATATTCTCTAAGGACCTTTGTAAGGGAAGAGATATTTGAAAGAGAGAGTTTGTGGTCTTTTGACTACTCAGAGATAATTTGTACTTGAGCTTTGTGAAACTGGGTACTCCTGTGTGTTGGGTACTGCAGTGATTGTGTAACTGTCTGTGTGATAGTGAAGTAGCTAGAATCCTTCTGGGGAAGGCGGGGAGTAGAGCTGGGTGCTCGAACCTCGATAACATATCCTTGTGTTTGCGATTGGTTTACTTTCTTGCACTCTTTACTTTACTATACTTGCTATTATTCTTGCTCATCATAATCATTGCCATACTTACTTGCTTGCATTCATCTTGTGATTCTTGTTTAGTGACTGTTGTAGCTTTAATTTTAAATTGCCCTTTGATTAGCATAATCACCTATTCACCCCCCCTCTAGGTGATTTTCAATTGGTATCAGAGCTTGGACTCTAGGTTTGGCTTAACATCCATAGAGAGATCCTTAAAATATTGCTAATCAACATTTTCATTCATCCATTCATACACTAGTAAATATGGCCGACAACATTAAAACCCCACCTAAATTTGATGGCCTAAATTTTCCCATTTGGAAGGTTAGGATGACTATATTTTTGCAATCACTAGGTAGCTTGGTAGCTAAGTCCTTGACCAAACCCTACATAGCACCCGATAGTGATGAGAGCACTTGGACCGACTTCAACTTTAGAGAATATGAGGCTAACTCAAAAGCCCAAAACTCCCTTTTAACCGCCTTGAATGAGGATGACCTTACACGGGTAATTCATTGCCAATCCGCCTATGAGATTTGGCAACACTTATTGGTCACGCATGAAGGGACTTCACAAGTCAACAGAGCTAAAATAGATCTCTTGAGGTCCCAATATGAATCATTTAAAATGCTTGATGATGAATCCATTGATTGTATGATTACTCGTTTCACTAAAATTACAAATGGTCTTTCTTCCTTAGGTGACGTCATCTCCAACGATCAAAAGGTGCGCAAAGTGATACGAGCTCTTCCTCTATCTTGGGAGATAAAAGCCACCACCTTGAAGGAATTAAACGACAAGGATGAGATGGACATCATTAGTCTCATTGGAAACCTAAAGACCCATGAGATGGAAAAGAAAGCAAGAGAAGAGGTTGCTCCAACAAAGAAGAAGTCCATAGCTTTCAAGTCTTCATCCACTCTTGAAGACGATGATGAAGATGAAGAAGAAGATGAGGAGCTCTCCCTCCTTGTACGAAACATGAAGAGATTGTACCGAAAGAAAAAGCTTAACTTCCAAAGAAAGTTTGAAGACAAAGGGAGGAAAGAGTTTGCTACAATTGCCGAAAGCCCGGACACATGATAGCGGATTGCCCGGAGCTCAAAAAGAAGGTAATTTCCTCCTTCAAGCATAGGAAGTCGGAAGAAAAGAAAGCCTACAAGGCAACATGGGATTTGGAAAGCGAGTCCGAAGAAGAAGAAGCGGATACCGCAAATATGTGTTTCATGGCAAACACACCCAAGGTAAACCCTCAATCTCTTGATGATAATGATGATGATTTGAGTAAGGAAGTTCTAGTTCATGCTTTTGTAGAACTTTCCGAAAGTTATGATAACAAGAAAATGGAATGCTTTAAATTACAAAAAGAAGTTGCTTTTCTTAAAAATCAACTTGCTTTGGTATCAAAAGAAAAAGATGATCTTTCTTCCAATCTTGTTTCTATTCAAAATGAATTTGACGCTTATAAGATTTCTTGTAAGGGTAAAACCCCTATTGTTGATAATAAAGAAATTTCTTCCTTAAAAACCAAAATGGTTGATTTTGAAAAGGTTTTGAAAGACTGTGCTTTTAACACCAAAAAGCTTGAAGAAAAGTTTTCCAAAAAGCACACTTCTCATGTTAAAGATTCTCATGCTAAAATTCCACATGCTCACACTTCAAATAATACTTCTCATGCTAAATCTTTTCATGCTCACAATGCCCATGCTCACAAATCACACACTCACTATGCTTTTAAATATGGTAGAGTGTATAGATGTACTTATTGTGGCAAAAATGGACATTTAGCTAAATTTTGTTATGATAAATTGCATAGTTCAAATAATCTTGTTTGGGTTAATAGCTCTAACCCTCATGGACCCAAGAAAATGTGGGTACCAAAATCAAGTCCTAAAATGTTTGATGTAGGTACACACCAAGGCTCCAAGACGTAGGGAGCGGTGGTACCTTGATAGTGGTTGTTCGAGACACATGACGTGGGATATCAACAACTTCACAACCCTATCAAGGTACATGGAAGGTGGCTCCGTCACCTTCGGGGATGATTCCAAAGGCACCATCATCGGTATTGGTAATATTCAAATTGGTTCATCTCCTATTATAGAAAATGTAGTTCTTGTTGATGGTTTAAAGCATAATTTACTTAGTATTAGTCAATTTTGTGATAGTGGTCTTAAAGTTGTTTTTGATGATTCTACTTGTAAGATTTTTTATGTTAAATCGAATGATTGTATTTTAACCGGTTTTCGTGATGATAATGTTTATATAATTGACATGCTTAATGTAGAGTGTTCTACTAAATGTTTAAATGCTTTTGATGAAAATTCTTGGCTTTGGCATAGAAGATTAGGACATGCATCTTTTGAACATCTTTCTAGAATTAATTCAAAGGAATTGGTGAAGGGTATTCCTTACTTGAGTTTTGAGAAAGACCGCATTTTTTGTGCGTGCCAACTTGGAAACAAACCAAGTCTTCCTTCAAACCAATCAAGGATATCATGTCAACTAGACCTCTAGAATTAATTCATATGGATTTATTTGGACCAACTAAAACTAAAAGCTTAAATGGAAGTAGATTTGCATTTGTTTTAGTTGATAATTTCTCTCGTTTTACTTGGGTTTTCTTTTTGCAAAATAAAGATCAAACTTTTTCTCACTTTAAGATTTTTAGAAAAAGAGTTGAAAAAGAAAAAGGTTTTCCGATTTTGAGAATAAGGAGTGATAGAGGTGGTGAGTTTGTTAACCAACTCTTCATGACTTATTGTGATGAAAAGGGAATTAAGCATGAAATGTCTTGTCCTAGAACTCCACAACAAAATGGAGTTGTTGAAAGGAAAAATAGAACGCTTCAAGAGATGGCTAGGACAATGATAAGTGAATACGACCTCCCTCAATATCTATGGGCCGAGGCCGTAAACACCGCATGCTATATATCAAATCGTATTTATTTATGCAAAAATTCTTCAAAAACTTCTTTTGAAATGTATCGTTCTAGAAAACCTAATGTTGCATATTTCAAAGTTCTTGGATGCAAGTGTTTTGTTTTAAATACTAAGGATAATTTGGGTAAATTTGATGCTAAGGCTTATGAGGCTATCTTTGTTGGATATTCCTCTACTAGCAAAGCATATAGAGTTTTCATTAGATCTTCTCAAACCATTGAAGAATCCATGCATGTTAAATTTGAAGAATCTAATGTGGTTGTTGAGAATGTTGTAGAGATTGAACCATTAGGTGAAGACATGGAGAGACTATCCTTGAAGGACTCACCCGCTCAAGAAGATAAGCAAGAACCTTTAGGTGAAGTTCAAGAGGATAATGAGGAAAGCGCTCAACCGCTTCCCAAAGCTTGGAGATACGCTAACAATCATCCTAAGGAGCTCATCTTGGGTGATGCTTCCAAAGGAGTCACAACGCGCTCCAAACTCCATGACCTATGTGGTAACTTTACTTTCATTCTCATTTTGAACCCAAGGGCATTCTCGAAGCCGAGACGGACCCACATTGGTTGCTTGCCATGCAAGAGGAACTCAATCAATTTGAGCGCAACCAAGTTTGGCACCTTGTTCCTAAGCCCCACTATAGACCAATAATTGGTACTAAGTGGATCTTTAGGAATAAGTTGGATGAGTCCGGAAATGTCATTAGGAATAAAGCTAGGTTAGTAGCCCAAGGTTACACTCAAGTTGAGGGAATCGACTTTGAGGAATCCTTTGCACCCGTAGCACGGCTTGAAGCCATACGGATAACACTAGCTTATGCATCTTTTAAAAATTTTAAACTTTTTCAAATGGATGTAAAAAGTGCATTTTTAAATGGTTTTCTTAATGAAGAAGTTTTTGTTGCTCAACCTCCCGGTTTTGTTGATCATGTTCATCCCGATTTTGTTTTCAAACTTGATAAAGCTTTGTATGGATTGAAACAAGCTCCAAGAGCTTGGTATGAAAGGCTTTCTAGTTTTCTCATTTCAAATGATTTTGTTAAAGGCAAAGTAGACACAACTCTTTTTACTAAGCATGTTGATAATGATATTTTAATTGTGCAAATTTATGTTGATGATATAATTTTTGGATCTACTAATGAGCTTTTGTGCAAGGATTTTGAAAAGGTAATGCAACTAGAGTTTGAAATGTCTTCCATGGGTGAGCTTAATTTCTTCCTTGGACTCCAAATCAAGCAATTGCAAGACGGAACCTTCATTAACCAAGCCAAGTACGCAAAGGAGCTAGTAAAGAAGTTTGGGCTTGAAGGATCAAAGGCTTGCAACACTCCAATGGCAACTACAACCAAGCTTGATAAGGATGATCAAGGTAAAAATGTTGATATTAAATTATATAGAAGCATGATAGGAAGTCTTTTATATTTAACGGCAAGTAGGCCGGATATCATGTTTAGTGTGTGTCTTTGTGCTAGATTTCAATCGTGTCCTAAAGAGTCTCATCTTATTGCGGTAAAACGCATTATTCGTTATATTAAGGGCACAATTGGAATGGGTCTTTGGTATCCGAAAACTAGAGATTTTTCAATGACTAGCTATTCGGATGCCGACTATGCGGGTTGTAGAGTAGATAGAAAGAGTACTAGTGGGACATGTCAATTTCTTGGTAATTGTCTTGTTTCATGGTCCTCTAGGAAGCAAAATTCCGTAGCTCTCTCAACCGCCGAGGCGGAGTATGTTGCCGCGGGGGCTTGTTGTGCACAAGTCCTTTGGATGAAACATACTCTCCTTGATTTTGATTTGCACTTTGATCATATAAAAATATTTTGTGATAATACTTGTACTATACACATGACAAAAAATGCAAATCAACATAGTAAGACCAAGCACATTGAGATTAGATATCACTTTCTTAGAGATCATTTTGAGAAAGGTGATATAGATATTGATTATGTTTCCACGGATTTACAACTAGCCGATATTTTCACTAAAGCTCTTGATTTTGCTAGATTTTCGTTTATTTGTGGAGAACTTAATATTTGTATTATTGAATAGACATGTTTTTCATAACCCTTTTTGATGTATGACAAAAAGGGGGAGAATAAGTTTACATGACAAAAATAAGTTCATTTGGTCTTGGTTCCATATGAATTTATATGCTTTAATTTTAAGATTTGTTGTATGAATTTTTATGTTTTGTTTTATGAATTTATGTGTTTTAGTTGTTTTGGTATTTTTGGTATCAAGAGCAATTTTTGTGTTTTATATATTTGTTTTATTGGTTTCAATAATTGGTGCATCATTTCAATTATTGGTATTTAGAGCATATTCTTGTGTTTTATGTATAGCATAATTTGAGGGGGAGTTTTCTCCTCCCTATATTTTTGTTAATAGCCTATTTGTTTTGTCATCATCAAAAAGAGGGAGATTGTTGGCCCAAGAGGTTACACTCTCCAATTGTTTTGTGTTTTGATGATGACAAACCAAATTAGTGCTATTTGGTACTAATCATTTGATCAAGATAAGTTTCAGATTTTGTACCATGTTTAGAGTCCATTCGCTTAGCTATTGCAAGAACTTCTAAGTTCCACAAAGCAAGGAAGGCAAATTACACATCAAGGAAGGATCAAAGAAGAGAAGGCTCTAGCAAGGCATTGGATAGCTCAAAGACTTGAAGATAGCACAAGAAGTCTTCATGTAATTTGTTTTTCAGTTTATAGTATGTTAAAGAATAGTGGATAGGTTTGAAGCTCTATCACACACGTTTTTGCGCACATGCTCATTCCAAATTATTTCTTATAAATTATACAAAAATATTTTGCATACAAGATTTTGCCTACAGATATATATTTATGTTTTATACTAATCTCTGTTCAAAAGTATTTTTGTTAAAATCAAAATCCTCTTTGTTTTCTGTTTTAAAATTGATTTTTGACCTGATCCGGTCGACCGGGGCGGTCGACCGAGTCTGTGTCAGTCTGGTCCGGTCGACCGGACCAGTCGACCGAAGTCCTGGCAGATGCACGTATCCGTGTGCACGTCTGTCGGTCGACCGGGGCGGTCGACCGGACTATTATTTTTGCTCTCAGGTTTTATCGGTCGACCGGGTCGGTCGACCGCTAGCTTATAACGGTCAAATTTTTGTACTACCGGTCGACCGGCCCGGTCGACCGATCCGACCGTTTGAACAGTAACGGGCAGATTTTTTAAGAGCTGTTTATTTTTGTCTTTTGTGTTTAAAAATTCGTTTAAGGATATATTTTGACCTAATTACCTCCTAAACATCAGTAAATATGTTTTATCCCTAAACCCTAGCCCTCTCCTATAAATAGGGGTGTTTGGGGAGAGATTGTTTACAACAACAATTTCAAGAGAAAAATTCAAAAGTTTGAGAATTTCAAAAGAGCTTGTTTCTTGGTTTTTGTGCTAATATTCTCACTCATTTTCTGAATTGGTTTTTGTGATACTCTCTGATTTAATTTTTCTTTTCACCTTACACAAGAGCTTCATTCCTACTCAATATTCTCTAAGGACCTTTGTAAGGGAAGAGATATTTGAAAGAGAGAGTTTGTGGTCTTTTGACTACTCAGAGATAATTTGTACTTGAGCTTTGTGAAACTGGGTACTCCTGTGTGTTGGGTACTGCAGTGATTGTGTAACTGTCTGTGTGATAGTGAAGTAGCTAGAATCCTTCTGGGAAGGCGGAGAGTAGAGCTGGGTGCTCGAACCTCGATAACATATCCTTGTGTTTGCGATTGGTTTACTTTCTTGCACTCTTTACTTTACTATACTTGCTATTATTCTTGCTCATCATAATCATTGTCATACTTACTTGCTTGCATTCATCTTGTGATTCTTGTTTAGTGACTGTTGTAGCTTTAATTTTAAATTGCCCTTTGATTAGCATAATCACCTATTCACCCCCCCTCTAGGTGATTTTCATTATACTCCTCTAACCTCTGCATTTCTTCTATAAATACCTGCAATCTCAAAGGCAAAGGGGAAGGACCAAGCAGAGAGTAGAATTTAGGCTAATCTGTAGTTTGTAATTTAGGTTTTTATTTTCTTCCATGTAATTTTTATTTACTTTATGTAACTGAGAGGAGAGACGAGTTTCACGGAGGAAGGAGATCAATCTTGTACTGAGGGTGACACCAGTGTAAGTAAGCCTTTTTCTTTCATTGTTATTAGAATCGAATCGAAGTTTCTTTTTCTTTCTTTACTCTTATTTTCTTTTACTCTCCTCTGATGTGTTCCAATCCAAGAGAATCCGATAGCCTCGAGACTGCTTAGCCGTTGCAAGTGCCCTTGATGGCCTATGTTGATGAACATCCCTTCTCTTGCTAATATAGTTTGCCCTTTTATTCGTAGTGTAGATCGAGAATGGGGAAGATCCTATACGTCATGCTTGATTGCCTTCAAAGACAAGGTAAGTCGTCGCAACGGATCCAAGTTATATGAGCACTGAAGAGGTAAGTATTTTTAGGTTGTCTTTCTTTTCTTTTATTCTTTAGTTTCAATATCACAATCTTCAACCATTTCTATTACCCATTTCAATTTCTTTGTATATAATCCATTTTTCATTTTCCCACCTTCTCAATCAACTACTTTCTCCCTAACTCACTTTAACCTAATTTTTCTCTTTTCTTTTAAATAACTAAAGAAGAACTTTAACCACACTTTGTATCTTAAAAGAAGACTTACTAAAAAAAGCTTCCATCGCTAGTCCCTCCTTGTGGATCACGACCCGCATAGCCACTTGCTATCGCGGTAGAATTAAGTACTTGCACATCTCTATTTTAAAGTTCTAAAATTCTATATTTGTGTGCAGGTTCTATCTCAATCAAAATTTGGCGCCGTTGCCGGGGAGGGACGGTAAGAAATTCTCTTTAAAATATTACATTTTTGGTTAACTTTCTTTTTGTTTTTTGTACAGATTTAACAACAAGGAATTCTTGCTGCAGTGGACACATAAGTGGCCTTGGACTCTGCTCAAGAAAGCAGAGCCAAGAAGCCCTCAAATTTGCTACAGTCCTGTGGTAAACTGAGTGAACTACTAACCTGTATTTTCTGTAGGTTGGCTGAATCGCGCATTTTAAATATCTGTAGCATTTATTTCCTTATTTGATTCACTGTATTTACTTTCTAACCTTAATAGTAAAATGATGATTGTAAATGCTAAAATGATTTAGACTTTGTATTTAGGCACGTGTCTATTTCATTACATTTTCTATTTACTGTTGAAGAGTGCTGGAGCAAAGGTACGTGTGCATAGCATTTAGTATAAGAACACTTTTGGATTGTTTACATTGTTTAAGTGTTGCTTTTCTTGTACACTGTACTAAATTGATCTAAGGGCTTGTCCTATAAACAAGATAAGGTGGGGAAGTCATTACCCTCCCCTAACCCACAAACAATCTCCTCACTCACTAACCCAAGCCTAACTAAAAATGAGTAGACGTTGGCCCTAAGAACATCTCGGACTCAATTTGGAGATTATCCTAAGTGGGAAAGGTGTTTGAGATTTGACTCCTGCGAATATCAGTGTCTAGGAAGGGGATTAAGGGCCGAAAACCCGAAGGTTGGTGGTTACTTAATTAAGTAACGTCTTTGACAGATAACCTCCCACCAATCTTGCCCTGACCTGGCTGATTAGCTTGTGGTCAAAGTCTGCATTATACCTCCTATGAACAGTCTAACCAGTTAAGAGTCGTCTAGGTCAAAGGTCTACCCTAACTTAGGTTAGAATTTTTTTCTTTTTTGTTTGCTTATTTGTTTGTTTTTTTCTTTATTTGTGTTTTATTGTGTGATATGGCTTATAACAATAATTTTTCTAATTTTAATGGTAATCCATATTGCACACCAACCTCTTTTTCGGATATTACCAACCCAGCATATCATAATTTTAACCAACCTAGTGTGCCAGATTGTCTTATCCGAATCATTACATGCCCCAGTCCCAATACTATGAACAAGACTGGAATAATCATCACTACTCTTCACAGAGTCAATGGGGATACAACTCCCCGAGTCATATTGTCAACTACCCTACCAAAATCCAGCTTCATATACTCCTCTCCCGAGCAACCATTAGAAGAATCAATTGACTGGGAAAAGAGGATGGAAGCCTTAGATGAGCTTGAGCGACGAATTCAAATTTTAGAAGACTCAAAATCCCGTAAAAATTTTCAATTCACAGATCCTTACTCTATTTTTCAAGGAGAACATGCCAACTTAGAAAAGAGTATGGAAACCATGATTCAATGTCAAAATGATCCACTCTATATGATAGAAGGAATAATTAGTAGATTAGAGAACATGCGTAGGAATAAGGAAACTCTCCCTATTCAATCTTTGACTATTCCTAACACTTCTAGCCATATTGATGAAAACCAAGAATCATGGTATCTTGAAGACTTTGACCAAGATTCAGTTTCACCACAAAGCCTTGAACTTGACCAATATCAACCCATTAACGAATTGGCAAGTTTTCATTTTAATGAGATTGAACTTGATCATGAATGTGAACCCGATCCCCAACTTTGTGATTCAGTTTCCATCTTCGAATCTATGTTGACTCTGGTGTTCTTACCCAATTTGGACAAATTTTCTGAGTCAATATTTATTCCCGTACCCATAAATTTTGAAATTGAATCACCAATTTTGGATAGTCACATTCCATTAATGGGAAAAGAATGTGAATATCAATTCTTAGACTTGGACTCAACGCTTGAACCAAAACTAACTCTCGACCCCAAGTCAATTTTCCCGAGTTTGTATTGGTTCCTGAACCTATCATTCTTGAGTCCAAGTCAACCATTCCACCGAGTCACATTCTTTTGTTGGACATAAGTATAGACCATGATGACTCTGTGATGATTTTTCAGGACTGGTCATGTAAAGGAAGTAAGTTTCACGATAGGATCTTTTATGATCCTATTCATACTGGGGACTGTAAATATGTAAATAGAAAAGAGGTCAATAAAGGTAGGTTCCGTAAACTACCACATTATCTTGATTGGGTAGCAACGCTTGACCCAATCAGACCACCACCGGAACCACCACCTTAGGTTAAAATTTTCCTTCCCTTTCTTCTTTTTCATGCATCTATGCATTAATTCATACATTGAGGAGAATGCATGAGATAGGTGTGGGGGAGGGTCTTGTTGGCCCAAGGTTACAATCAACCGATTTTTGAGTTTTGATGATTACAAAACATATATAGTTATTTGTACTAATCATTTTTAGTGTTTAAGTGTGTTTCAGGGTTCTAAGGATTCATGAAGTGTTCTTCCCTAAAGGAAGGTTGTTTTGACTCAAGTTGGTTCATTTCGGGTTCAAGATATCAAGCTATTCAAGATCGCATATGGAGAAGCCCACTTCAAGACCATGTAGTCACTTAGAACCTATGTAAGAGTTAGTTTGTTAAAGAATGAGGTTGTGTTAAGTTGGCTCAAGAACACACACACACACACCATCACTTTCCAAAATACGGTTTTTGTTTTTGGTATTTGATTTAGGTTCATGCCTTGATAGTTATACATGATTCAAAATTTTTATAAATTTTATATCTTGTTTATATCATGTATACCAACCTTTATAGCATGATACTTAATCATATATCCTTACAAAATTATTTTGAAAATTTTTCAAAGTTCAAAAAATTTCCTATAATGTATCCTGTTTCAGGCCTAACGGTCGACCGGGCCGGTCGACCGGTCCATTCCAGGCCTGATCGGTCGACCGGACCAGTCGACCGAGCCTTGTGGTCAGGGCGTGCACGTTTGTACACGTCTATCGGTCGACCGACCGGTCGACCGACTGGAAGCACCTTGCTCTCTGTTTTTCGTCGGTCGACCGGGTCAGTCGACCGACAGTACAATGTGAAATTTTCCTTTGGCTACCGGTCGACCGAGTCCAACGGCTAGTTTGCCAATTGGACTGTCGGTCGACCGACAGCCGCCTGCAGCCCTCAATGGCTACTTTTCTTATTTCTGTTTTCTTGATTTGATTGGGATTTGTGTGTCAGCTATATCTGAAATTTGAGGGCTACTTTCTGACCTAATAAGCTAGTTTTAATCATGTTTAGATTTCCTCTAATCCCAATAAATAGAGGGGATTGGTCACTTGCAAATAATAAGAAAAATTCCTTGTTTTCAAGTTTCCAAAAGAAAGAAAAAGTTTTCAAAAGCTTTCAATTCTCTTAGTGCTTTCTTGGCTATTTATTTTCAGTTGTTTTTCAAGCGATTTTTCTTACTTTACAACTGAATTTTTCTCTACCCTTCTTGAGCCAAAAATCCTCCTCATTCTATAAGGAAGTTGTAAAAGAGAAGTTTGTGATCCCTTGTTGATCACTTGGTTACTTGTTCCTTCATGTGCTGAGATCCCTCTTCGGTAGAGGATTGTAATTGGTGGAGTTTGGTACTCCAGTCTTTGGTAGACCTTTGTAATCTTTCCTCGGTGGATATAGTGGAAACCCTTCATGGTGGTGAAGGCGGGGACATAGAGCGGTGGTTCGAACCTCAAAACAAATTCTTTGTGTTTGCGATTGATTTTCTTATTGCTCTTTATTGCTTTACATTTCCAGCTTGTGATATATCTTGTGTGCACTTCATTATTGCATCATTTTTCATTCTTGCATTTCCCGGTCTTTACTCATCACAACAAGAAAGCAATTACGCGCCTCAACTCATAATCTAGAGGAATCAAAGAGAAAAAGTTCTAGAGCCCTTCACGGGGAATTCGGCTTCAATTCTTGTTTTGAGTGGCCGTTTGCATCATATATTCATACTTGTTTAAAAAGATCATTAGATTAGCGTTAACACCTATTCACCCCCCCTCTAGGTGTTTTTCAATTGGTATCAGAGCTTTGGTCTCTAGGCTCTTGGCTTAACAACCTTAGAGAGATCCTATTGCTAATCATTTTATTCATTTTTCATCCTCTTTCATTTAATAAAAATGGCCGAAGGAATTAAGACCCCACCCAAGTTTGATGGCCTTAACTTTCCCATATGGAAGGTTAAGATGACCGTGTTTTGCAATCCCTAGGAAGCCGGGTTGCAAAGGCGGTGACCAAACCATTTAGTGCACCCACCGGTGATGAGGACACTTGGTCCGATATTGACACAAAAGAGTTTGATGCTAATGCTAGGGCACACTATGCCTTACTTCAAGCCCTTAATGATGATGATATCTCTAGAGTTATTCATTGCAAATCCGCCCATGAGATTTGGACTCACTTGCTTGTCACTCATGAGGGAACCTCACAAGTTAAGAGGGCAAAAATAGACCTTCTTCGTTCCCAATATGAAAATTTTTCTATGCAAGAGAATGAAACCATAGATAATATGGTTACTAAATTTACAAAGATTACTAATGGACTTTCTTCTTTAGGTGATGCTATTGACAACGACCAAAAGGTGAGGCAGATCATCCGTGCACTCCCTCCATCTTGAGAAGTCAAAGCCACTACCTTGAAGGAACTTAATGACAAGGAAGAGATGGAGCTTATAGGTCTCATTGGGAATCTCAAAACCCATGAGATGGAAAGAAAAGCAAGAGAAGAAATGGCTCCTTCCAAGAAGAAAGCTATTGCCTTCAAGAGTTATTCCACATACTCTGACGAAGATGATGAAGAAGAAGATGATGAAGAGCTTTCACTTCTTGTAAAGAACGTTCGGAGAATGTACAATAAGGCAAAGTTCCAAAATAGAAGGAAATGGCAAGGTAAAGAAGAGAAGAAAATCACTTGTTTCAATTGCCAAAAGCGGGTCACATTGTTGCGGAATGTCCGGAAAGAGCCAACCCTCCACCTCCAAGAAGCCATACAAAAAGAAAGCATTAAAGACTACTTGGGATTCCGAGAGTGAATCCGAGGAGGAAGTCGACACCGCCAACATGTGCTTCATGGCAAATGAAAGCACAAGCAAGGTAACTCCCAATACTTCTTTTGATTGTGAGCTATCCATGGATGAACTAGGAGAAGCTTTTAAAGAACTATCACATAACTATGATTTTCTTAAAAAGAATTATTTGAAAATGAAAAAGGAAAATGAATCTCTAAATCTTAAAGTTTTCACTCTTACAAAAGAAAAGGATGAATTGCTTTCTACTCTTGTTTCTACACAAAAGGACTTTGATAACTATAAAGTTTCTTGCAAAGGTAAATTTTCACAAATTGATGAAAAAGAAATTTCCATGCTAAAAGAGAAAATTGATTCATTAGGAGTAGTTTTGAAAAAATGTGAATTTGATAAGAATAGACTAGAGGCTATGTTTCCTAAGAAACAAGTCCCTAAGAAACATTCACATGCTATTCATGCTCATGTTCATAAATCACAACCTTTACATCATGCCAAACACCCCAAACATGCCCACACTCCACACACACATCATGCATTCATGTATGGTAAAGTATTTTCATGTACATATTGTGGTCGTAAAGGTCATTTAGTTAAGTTTTGCTATGATAGACTTAATGCATCGCATAATAATGTTTGGGTTCGGGATACTAACTTTCAAGGACCCAAGAAAATTTAGGTAACAAAGTTAACGAATTTATTAAATGATGTAGGTACATTCCAAGGCCCAACGACGTAAAGGATTGTGGTATCTTGATAGTGGTTGCTCAAGGCGCATGACTTGGGATATCAACAATTTTGCAACCCTATCAAGGTACCATGAAGGTGGCACCGTCACCTTCGGAGATAATGCCAAAGGAAAAATCATTGGTATTGGTAATGTTAATTTGGTACTTCTCCTTTAATAGAAAATATTGTTTTAGTTGATGGTCTCAAGCATAATCTCTTGAGTGTAAGTCAACTTTGTGACAAAGGTTTTGATGTTGTTTTTGATAACTTAGCTTGTAGAGTTATTGATAAACAATCTAACACATGTATATTTTCCGGTTTTCGTGAAAGCAATGTATACATGATTGACATGTCTAATATGTTATGCAATGCTACTTGTTTGAAAGCCCTCGATGATGACTCTTTGTTGTGGCATAGAAGATTAGGCTACATTTCTTTTGACCATCTATCTAGATTAAACAATAAGGAAATGGTGAAAGGTATTCCTTACTTGAACTTTGGAAAGGACCGCGTTTGCGACGCGTGCCAACTTGGGAAACAAACTAAGTCCTCTTTCAAGTCAATCAAGGATATCATGACATCACGTCCCTTGGAGTTGATCCATATGGATTTGTTTGGTCCTACTCAAACCAAAAGTCTAAGTGGGAATCGTTTTGCTTTTGTTTTAGTTGATGATTTCTCGCGTTTTACTTGGGTTTTCTTTTTAGAGCACAAAAATTAAGCCTTTTCATATTTTCAAGCCTTTAAGAAAAGAGTTGAAAAGGAAAAAGATTCTTCTATTTTAAGAATATGAAGTGATAGAGGTGGTGAATTCAATAACCTACCCTTTACCATTTTTATGAAGAACATGGAATTAAGCATGAACTATCTTGTCCTAGAACTCCACAACAAAATGGAGTCGTTGAGAGGAAAAATCGGACATTACAAGAGATGGCTAGGACAATGATAAATGAATATGGTCTCCCTCATTATCTATGGGCCGAGGCCGTTAACACATCTTGCTATATATCAAATCGAGTTTTCTTATGCAAAAATACTTCAAAAATATCTTTTGAGATCTATTTTTCTAGAAAGCCAAATGTTTCATACTTTAAGGTTTTTGGATGTAAATGCTTTGTTTTGAATACAAAAGATAATTTAGGTAAATTTGATGCAAAGTCTTATGAAGTAATTTTTGTTGGTTATTCAAATACTAGTAAAGCTTATAGAGTCTTCAATAAGTCATCCTTGACTATTGAGGAATCTATACATGTAAAGTTTGAGGAATCTAATGTGTTTGTTAAAAATGTTGTAGAAATAGATTCTTTAAATGAAGACATGGAGAGAGCTACTTTGAAGGACTCACCTACCATTGAAGACATGCCAAAGGATGATGAAAGAAATGAACTTCAAGAAAATGAGGTTCAAGGAAATGAAATTCAAGAAGTAGTAGTGGAGCCTACTCAACCACTTCTAAAAGATTGGAGATACAATCCACATCATCCCATGGATCTTATTATAGGTGAAATATCAAAAGGGGTAACTACTCATTCTAAACTTCATGATTTTTGTGGACACTATGCTTTTATTTCTCACTTTGAACCAAAGAACATCCTCGAAGCCGAGGGCGACTCATATTGGTTGCTAGCCATGCAAGAGGAGCTCAATCAATTCGAGCGCAACCAAGTTTGCCATCTTGTTCCTAGGCCCCACGATAGACCAACAATTGGTACTAAGTGGATCTTTAAGAACAAGTTGGATGAGTCGGGAAATGTTATTAGGAATAAAGCTAGGTTAGTTGCCCAAGGTTACACTCAAGTCGAAGGTATCGATTTTGAGGAAACTTTTGCACCCGTAGCATGGCTTGAAGCCATACGGATGACACTTGCATTTGCTTCTTATAAAGAATTTAAGCTTTTTCAAATGGATGTAAAAAGTGCCTTCTTAAATGGATTTATTGAAGAGGAGGTGTATGTTGAACAACCCCCGGGTTTGTTGATCCTACACATCCGGATTTTGTTTTCAAACTTGACAAAGCTCTTTATGGTTTAAAACAAGCCCCTAGGGCTTGGTATGAAAGACTTTCCTCATTTCTAATTTCAAATGGTTTTAAGAAAGGAAAAATAGATACTACTTTGTTTACAAAACATGTTGAAAATGATATACTTATAGTTCAAATATATGTGGATGATATCATATTTGGTTCTACTAATGAAAATCTTTGCCAAGCTTTTGAATCATGCATGAAAGAAGAATTCGAGATGTCTATGATGGGTGAGCGTAACTACTTCCTTGGACTCCAAATCAAGCAAAGGAAAGATGGGATCTTCATCAATCAAGCCAAGTACACGAAGGAACTTATCAAGAGATTTGGGCTTGAAGGGGCTAAAACAAGCAAAACTCCCATGGCAACTACCACAAAGCTTGACAAGGATGAACAAGGTACAAGTGTAGACATTAAGCTTTAACGTAGCATGATTGGTAGCTTGTTGTATATAACGGCTAGTAGGCCGGATATTATGTTTTGTGTATGTCTTTGTGCTCGATTTAAATCGTGTCCTAAAGAGTCCCATTTGATTGCGGTAAAACGCATTATTAGATACCTTAAGGGCACAATTGAAATGGGTTTGTGGTATCCGAAGACCGGATAATTTTCAATGACGAGTTTTTTGGATGCCGACTATGCGGGTTGTAGAGTGGATAGGAAGAGTACAAGTGGAACATGTCAATTTCTTGGTAATTGTCTTGTTTCTTCGTCTTCTAAAAAGCAAAATTCGGTAGCCCTCTCAACCGCCGAGGCGGAGTATGTTGCGGCCGGAGCTTGTTGTGCACAAGTTCTTTGGATGAAACATACTCTCCTTGACTATGATTTGCATTTTGACCATATTAAAATATTTTGTGCTAATACTAGTACTATTCATATGACTAAAAATGCAAATCAACATAGTAAGACTAAGCACATTGACATTCGGTATCACTTTCTTAGAGATCATTATGAGAAAGGTGATATTGATATTGATTATGTTTCTACCGAGTTTCAACTTGCCGATATTTTTACAAAACCACTAGACTATGCTAGATTTTCCTTTATTTGTGGTGAATTGAATGTTTGTGTTATGGATTTATGAAGCAAATTTTTTAACTATGTTTACCCTTTTTGATGTATGACAAAAAAGGGGGAGAAAAAGTTAGTTATTTTTGAGTTTGGAGTTACGCATTTTGAGTTTTAATACTTTGGAGTTTTGCATTTTGACTTTTGAGATATAACAAGTTAGCTTTGAGTTTTTGAGTTATAAGTAGTTTTGAGTTTTGGTTTTTGTGTTAAGAGTTTTGAGAGCAATGTGTTTTGTATTCCTATGTCTCTCTTTTTATGCCAAAATTCTTAGTTTCTATCTTTTATGTATTTAGCCATTCATTTATACATATAGCCATTCATTTATATGTAGCATGATTTGAGGGGGAGCTTCCAAGCTCTTTTCCCATATTTTTTTAAAAATAACTCATATGTTTTGTCATCATCAAAAAGGGGGAGATTATTGGCCCAAGGTTACAATCAACCGATTTTTGAGTTTTGATGATTACAAAACATATATAGTTATTTGTACTAATCATTTTTAGTGTTTCAGGGTTCTAAGGATTCATGAAGTGCTCTTCCCTAAAGGAAGGTTGTTTTGACTCAAGTTGGTTCATTTCAGGTTCAAGATATCAAGCTATTCAAGATCGCATATGGAGAAGCCCACTTCAAGACCTTGTAGTCACCTAGAACCTATGTAAGAGTTAGTTTGTTAAAGAATGAGGTTGTGTTAAGTTGGCTCAAGAACACACACACACACCATCACTTTCCAAAATACGGTTTTTGTTTTTGGTATTTGATTTAGGTTCATGCCTTGATAGTTATACATGATTCAAAAATTTTATAAATTTTATATCTTGTTTATATCATGTATACCAACTTTTATAGCATGATACTTAATCAATATCCTTACAAAATTATTTTGAAAATTTTTCAAAGTTCAAAAAATTCCTATAATGTATCCTGTTTCAGGCCTAACGGTCGACCGGGCCGGTCGACCGGTCCATTCCAGGCCTGATCGGTCGACCGGACCGGTCGACCAAGCCTTGTGGTCAGGGCGTGCACGTTTGTACACGTCTGTCGGTCGACCGACCGGTCGACTGACTGGAAGCACCTTGCTCTCTGTTTTTCGTCGGTCGACCCGGTCAGTCGACCGACAGTTCAACTGAAATTTTCCTTTGGCTACGGTTGACCGACCGGTCGACCGAGTCCAACTGCTAGTTTGCCAATTGGACTGTCAGTCGACCGGGCCGGTCGACCGACAGCCGCCTGCAGCCCCAAACGGCTACTTTTCTGATTTCTGGTTTCTTGATTTGATTGGGATTTGTGTGTCAGC
Source organism: Agave tequilana (assembly GCA_038442645.1). Taxonomy (NCBI): domain Eukaryota; kingdom Viridiplantae; phylum Streptophyta; class Magnoliopsida; order Asparagales; family Asparagaceae; genus Agave; species Agave tequilana. The sequence continues at coordinate 149,082 of JAVJIF010002473.1, read as the reverse complement.
TATATCTGAAAATTTGAGGGCTACTTTCTGACCTAATAAGCTAGTTTTAATTATGTTTAGATTTCCTCTAATCCCTATAAATAGAGGAGATTGGTCACTTGCAAATAATAAGAAAAATTCCTAGTTTTCAAGTTTCCAAAAGAAAGAAAAAGTTTTCAAAAGCTTTCAATTCTCTAAGTGCATTCTTGGCTATTTATTTTCAGTTGTTTTTCAAGCAATTTTTCTTACTTCACAACTAAATTTTTCTCTACACTTCTTGAGCCAAAAATCCTCCTCATTCTATAAGGAAGTTGTAAAAGAGAAGTTTGTGATCCCTTGTTGATCACTTGGTTACTTGTTCCTTCTTGTGTTGAGATCCCTCTTCGGTAGAGGATTGTAATTGGTAGAGTTCGGTACTTCGGCCTTCGGTAGACCTTTGTAATCTTTCCTCGGTGGATATAGTGGAAACCCTTCACGGTGGTAAAGGCGGGGACGTAGAGCGGTGGCTCGAACCTCGAAACAAATCCTTTGTGTTTGCGATTGATTTTCTTATTGCTCTTTATTGCTTTACATTTCCAGCTTGTGATATATCTTGTGTGCACTTCATTATTGCATCATTTTTCATTCTTGCATTTCCCGGTCTTTACTCATCACAGCAAGAAAGCAATTACACGCCTCAACTCATAATCTAGAGGAATCAAAGAGGAGAAGTTCTAGAGCCCTTCACGGGGAATTCGGCTTCAATTCTTGTTTTGAGTGACTGTTTGCATCATATATTCATACTTGTTTAAAAAGATCATTAGATTAGCATTAACACCTATTCACCCCCCTAGGTGTTTTTCAGGTCTAACATAACTTAGGTTTTTTACTTTTTATTTAAAAAAAAGAAAATAAAAATTAACATTTTCTTTACTTTTAAAAAAACTTTTTGAAAATAGAAACAATATTTTGACATATTTTTTGTAAGAAATTAAGTCAATTTTAAGGAATAGAAAAATCCAAATTAGGATTTCTTAAACTTGGTCAAAATAAGATTATTTGTTTGATTTTTAGGGTTAGGAAGATAATTTGTAAAAGTAATTTAGTCTTGATCTTTACCTTAATGAAATATGCACACTTCATACACTTACACACTTAGGGTTCAAAACAAAGATTCTTATGCCTTATAAAGAAAAAAAAAAGAAGAAAAAAAATATATATATGAAAGATGAACAAATTTAATTATTGATTAGTTAGGTGCTTTGGCCAAAGTAAGCCTTGGTATTTATGCGAAAGATGATTAGATAAGTTTGAGAAGAAATATATATAAAAAAAAATTCTCTGATTACGCTTGGTATTCGTGCCTAATAAAGCATAAATATTCACGCCTAAAAGTGGTTCATATAATAAAATCCTTAGTTTTGTGGCCTTATTTGCTCGATTCCTTAAGTCCTTGGGGTGTTTTCTCACCCGGTGCCCTATGACCGTTTGGTCTGGGAGTCATCGATTAAAGGCTCGTTACATGGGCAGATTAGAAAGCCTAATAGAACTAAGGAATAATACCACCAAGAAATATATATATATATAAATAAAAAAGGCATAAGAGTTAGAGTTAATGAACCTTTAGTCAAAATTTTCACGGTCACAAAGTGCATATGACTTAGGGTAAAGTAATAGAAAAGATAAGAAGTACAATTTTACTCCTTACTTTGATTGATAACAAATTTTTGAATAGAGACTAAGTTTAGGAATGAAAAATTCAATTTTCCTATAACTTATAGATTACTTAAAACTTACAATAATATTTCAAATATTTTTCTTTCAAAATGTATTTTCAAAATACTAATATTTTTCTCTTTCTTTATAGATTTTGTGGGTGCAATCCACTTAAAATCCTCACGAGACAAAACTCGTCCTCTAGGGGTAACCTAGAGGTTTAACGGCTTGTTGCACAAGCTCAGTGCAATCGCGTGACCTGCGAAAGTGGTCTAATAATTTTTGGTTTAGTTTTGTTATTTTGCTTGAGGACGAGCAAAAGATAGGTGTGGGGGTGAGATCGTACACATATTTTGCATTCTTTTCATTACACTCCTATATTTATCGTGTAATAAATCTGCTAATTTCTTTGTCTTATATTTTGTAGAAGATAATAATGAAGAGAAAGAGGATTAAACCAAATAAATACCAGTTAAAATTAGATTTAATAAGATCTATTTGGTTAGCTGAGGATGATCCCAGATCTAGTTAGAACAAATCAGGGATTGGGGCAAATGTTCAGCTGAAGATCAGAGCAAATCAGAAAGATAACACCAAATGGAAACCGAAAAAATTCAGATTTCTATAAATCCATTTTGGTTAGCTAAAGATCAATCGAGGATAATATCAAATACAGAGAGATAAATGGATAGAGAGAAGATCAACGGATGAGATGAAGCAAGTTTGACTCAGATTCTTACTGGATACATTTCAGTATTTGAATCATAACTTTCTCTACTAAATCTCAAATCTGATGATTCAAGATGATCCTGAAAGAGGACTTACAGAGCTACAACTCTTATGTTGATCACTATTTTTAATTCTGTCATTTGATAAGTGATATTCAGCAATCAACATGCCAACAAACTGCAGATCAGAACTGAATGGGGAAGATCCTATACGTCATGTTTGATTGCCTTCAAAGACAAGGTAAGTCGTCGCAACGGATCCAAAGTATATGAGCACTGAAGAGGTATGTAATTTTTAGGTTGTCTTTCTTTTCTTTTATTCTTTAGTTTCAATATCACAATCATCAACCATTTCTATTACCCAATTCAATTTTTTGTATATAATCCATTTTTCATTTTCCCACCTTCTCAATCTACCACTTTCTCCCTAACTCACTTTAACCTAATTTTTCTCTTTTTTTTAAATGAACTAAAGAAGAACTTTAACCACACTTTGTATCTTAAAAGAAGACTTACAAAAAAAAGCTTCCATCGCTAGTCTCTCCTTGTGGATCACGACCCGCATAGCCACTTGCTATCGCGGTAGAATTGAGTACTTCCACATCTCTATTTTAAAGTTCTAAAATTCTGTATTTGTGTGCAGGTTCTATCTCAATCAAAATTCTACCCAATCCACAAAACTTCCCTCATTAGAAAGAATATCATGCAGTTCAGGTAAGAACCGAGCGAACCATTTTGCAGATACTTTGAGCGATTTAAAGACCTCCTAGCTTAGTGCCCTCATCACGGTATGGATAAATGGCGTCAGGCCAGATTATCTACGATAGTTTAGATTATCAGACGAAAACCCTGTTAGAAACCATGTGTCATGGAGGGTTCTTGCAAAAGGATGAGAATCAGGGTTGGGATTTATTTGAGGATTTCGCTGAGAAAATCCTGCAATGGGAGCTAGCTTCAGAAAAATCAAGAAATTCAGAATCTATAGCTTCAAGAGGAGGGCTCCTATCTCTAGAATCATCCATAGTTACAAAGGCTAAGATTGCAATACTAATGAGGAGAATAGAGGCTCTAGAGACAAAAGAGCCAGCCAAAGTCAACCAGATTAATCCACCTCCAATTCACAATCTGGATTGTTCATACTGTCAGGCACCGAACCATGTCTTTGAAGAGTGCCCTATTTTTCATACCCAGCAAGTTCCACCGGAACACCTGAACGCGGCCTACTCACGGCTGCCGCATAATCTTTACTTGCAAACATACAATCCCGGTTGGAGAAATCACCCAAATTTCTCTTGGGCCCAGAACAATTCTCCTAGGCCAAACTTTCTAAATAATTTTCACCATCCCACTCATCCAACAAATTTTCCCAGCCAAGCTCCATCTTTCTTCTCCCAAAGTTCACCAATGGAAAAGAAATTCAGTAAATTGGAGGAGAGCATGGAGGCTTTTATGAAGTCCCAAGCCGCTTTCATGCAAAATCAGGGACAAACGCTGAACAACCATTCACAGGCCATATCGAGATTAGAAATGCAGATGAGCCAATTAGCTAGCTCTCTAAGTGAAAGACCAAAGGGTACTTTACTTAGTCAGCCGCTAGTTAATCCTAAAAAATCCAATCAAGCGTATGAAATTCAGGATCCTTCGATCAACCATTGCATTACAGTTCACAAACTTCGATCTGGAAAGAAGGTAGGCAACTAGGTCTACTGTTTGGAACGGAACTGATCGTACACATATTTTGCATTCTTTTCATTACACTCCTACATTTATCGTTTAATGAATCTGCTAATTTCTTTGTCTTAAATGTCTATTTTGTAGAAGATAAAAATGAAGAGAAAGAGGATTAAACCAAATATATACTAGTTAAAATCAGATTTAACTGAATTTATTTGGTTAGCTGAGGATGATCCCAGATCTAGTTAGAACAAATCAAGGATTGGGGTAAATGGTCAGCTGAAGATCAGAGCAAATCAGAAAGATAACACCAAATGGAAACCAGTAAAATTCAGATTTCTATAAATCCATTTTGGTTAGCTAAAGATCAACCGAGGATAATATCAAATACATAGAGATAAATGGATAGAGAGAAGATCAACGGATGAGATGAAGCAAGTTTGACTCAGATTCTAACTGGATACATTTCAGTATTTGAATCATAACTTTCGCTACCAAATCTCAAATCTGATGATTCAAGATGATCCAGAAAGAAGATGTACAGGGCTACAACTCTTATGTTGATCACTATTTCTAATTCTATCATTTGATAAGTGATATTTAGTAACCAACACGCTAACAAACTGCAGATCAGAACTGAATATACACATCAAATCAAGTTTGAAGATAAGGGGAGGATTCAAATTCAGAAATAGCCAGCTTTTCCTATCTTCATACTCTCTAACCTCTGCATTTCTTCTATAAATACCTGCAATCTCAAAGGCAAAAAGGACGACCATGCAGAGATAGGAATTAGTCCATTTTTCTTTTTTTTTTTAGTGTAGGTTTTTGATTTTCTTTTCATGTAATTTTCAGTTTTAGTTTATGTAAATCAGAGGAGAACAGAGTTTCATAGGAGAATGAGAACGAAGCTTGTGCTGAGAGTGACACCGGTATAAGATTTCCTTCTTTTCTCTTATTGTTATAAAATCGAATCTGTAGTTCCCTTTTGTATGTACTTTATTTTGTGTTCTTCTTCTTCTTCTCTACTTTTCTTCTTTTGGTATAATTGCTATCCAAGTGAGTCTAAAAGCATCGAAAGAGCCTTGCCTTTGCGAGTGCCACCGATAGCCCATGACGATGGATTTTGAGTTTCATTTTGTATCACTTCATACTTGCGACGTCTTGATGATATAATGTGGAGGAAACGGGAATCAACTCTTATGGGCTATACGTTGATCGCCTCACTTCAAGGTAACATCATTGCAAAAGATTCAAGGTAGGTATTTGGCCAAAAGAAGTAAGTAATTTTAGTTTCTTTTCTTTTAATCATTTAGTTTAGAACACCACAATCTATCAAATCTTTTATCACTCTTTTTCAATCTCATTTGTACAAATCATTTCTTATTTCTCCCCCTTCTTATTCTACCGCTTTCTTTCTAACTCAACTTTAACTCAATTTTTCCTTTTTCTTTTAAAGAACTAAAGAAGAACTTTAACCAAACTTTGTATCTTAAAAGAAAACTTACTAAAAAAAGCTTCCATCACTAGTCCCTCCTTGTGGATCACGACCCGCATAGCCACTTGCTATCGCGGTAAAATTGAGCACTTGCACATCTCTATTTTAAAAGTTCTAAAATTTTGTATTTTGTGTGCAAGTTCAACCTCAATCAGGAACTAGCACTCAAAAATGTGTGTTTTGTGAAATCAATGAAAAGCTCGTATGTGCTAATGTTCCCTCGATACTTCCGTTATAGCATTGGCTCAACGGGTTGAATCCATAGGGACGGGAAGCGATAGAAGCATTAATAGTCTCTATTCACGTGTTATGTTAACAGTTCTTCTTTGTTAAAGAATTAAAAAAAGAAAAATAAAAAGAAAAAAAAGGAAATCAAGCATGTGGTAGGTGGAGAAGGCGATGAAAACGACGATGTGAAAACAAAAGAGAAGTGGTTTGGAAAACAAAATAGAAAAAAGATGAAGCTTGTGGTAAAAATAAATGATAACAAAGACGATGGTAAAAATGAATAATTTTTAAAACAAGATAAAAGTAAACTCATGGCTACTAACTACCAATTGCTCCACTAACTATGCTAACCTCTTAGTGATAGTTACCTCACATGGATCCTTGGCCATCACTAATCCTTGGCTTCAAGAGACGATACAGAGCATGGCCCATAAAATGGTTCTTCACATTCAAACTTGCAACAAGAGCAAACTAATACAAATATTAGATCATCAAAACCATTAGAAGCAAGAATGAAATAAGAGAGAGTTAGCTTGGTTAGCAAGTTAGCAAGTTAGATGTTAGAATCCATCATCATGAGCCATCAATAGCTCTTGCAAGAGCAAGGCCTTGTGAGGCTATTAGATTCATGTGGATTATCAAGTAAGTGGTTAGATGGTTAGTGGTTAGTAGTTAGATTGCCACGAGAAGAAGAAAAGTTAGCCAAGCATCATGTAGAAGATGAAAAAGATTACATTGGAGAAGAAAGGAGGCATCTTTACATAGATTGTCACCATCTATTACATCAATCCTTCTCTATCTCTCTCTGAATCTCTCAGCCCTACTACAAGATCTAAAAACAAAAGAAAATATAAAAGAAAAGAAAGGAAGAGCACCTACCTACACTACACTAACACATAGAAACCCTAGCCTAAAATCAAAAACTGCTCCTAAAATCAAAAAACTGCTTCGTTCTGGACCTCTACAGGGGTATTTATAGGCATAAGATGTATCTAGAAGATGAGACGGGGCCACGCGTCGAAAATCGACGCGTGACCCCAACATATTGCCGCGGATCCGCGGCAATACCAGGGACAAAAGTCCCTGATTTTGGTGCGTGGCTTCATCTGGCTTCTAGGAGTTTCCTGGTATATCCCAATTCTGGTATTTTCGCCCGAATATTCGTCTGACATACGCAAGAGTCTAGGTTCGACGTATCTTCTAGAAGATCCCTTGCTTGGCCTCCAAGAATTGTGGATTTAATTACCCTAAAATGGGTTTAATTAAGCTCTTATTACTCCTTTACCCTTAAACTCCTGATTTACCTGCAAGAGAGACCAAAACACGATTTAGACCGACATTTTATTCATAAATCGGTGGGAAGATACGATATAATAATGCAGAATTGTAGACTAATAACACACCCCACACTTATCTTTTGCACGTCCCGAGCAAAACAAGAAAAGAAAAACTATACTACAAATGTTATTACACCACTTTCGCAGGTGATGCGATTGCACTGAGCATGTGCAACAAGCCGTTAAACCTCTAGGTTACCCCTAAAGGAGGAGTGTTGTCTCCTGAGGGTTTTCAGCGGATTGCACCCACAAAATCCATAAAGAAAGAAGACAAATGTTAGTATTTTAAAAACACATTTGAAAGAGAGACAAGTTTTAAAAATATTTTGCAAAAATATAAGCGATCTAAGGTCATAAGTCCATCAAAAATCATTCTTCCTTAAACTTAGTCTCTATGCAAGATCTTGTTTTCAATTAAGGTAAGAATTTAAAATTAGATTGAATATTTTATCTTTCATAAAACTTAGATAATATGCACATTGTGATATTGAAAATTTTTGGGATTTCAACTCTAACCATCAAGCCATTTATATATATATATATATATATATATATATATATATATATATATATATATATATATATATATATATATATATATATATATATATATATATATATATATATATATATATATATATATATATATTCTTTCTTTTTCTTCTTTTTTCTTCCCTTAGTTTTCTTAGGCTTTCTAGTTCACCCATGTAGCGATCCTACAACCGATGACTCCCAGACCAGACGGTTTTAGGGTACCAGATGAGAAAATATCCCTCGGGTTTAAGGACTCAGTAAACAAGACCACAAAACTAAGGGGGATTATTTGTTTCTTTTGACCACCGCTAGGCGTGAATAATCATGCTTCTTAAGGCATAATTATCCAGCTTAATAAGTGATTTTTTATTTATACCATATATATATATATATATTTTCTTTTTATTTATTTTTTTCTTTTATGGCATTTTAGGTCTTTGTTTCCATCCAAAAACTGTGTAAGTGTGAAGTGCATACTATCTAAGGCAAAAAATTCAAGATAAAATTATCTCTCCAATTTTTTATACATAACCTATAATTTTAAACAAGATCCATTATTTCGACTGGATTTAAGATGTCATAATTAAGGCTTCTTAGTTTCTAAGATCATCTTAATTTTCTAAAAAAATACATCAAAACATTGTCTCTTGTTTCAAAAAGTTTTTAAAGAAAGAGAAAATTCCTATACAAAAGGGAAGATTTCTAAAAGTATCCTAAAAGAAGTGTAAAAGAAAGAAAATCTAAAAACTCTATGTTATTAAACCCTCCCCCACACTTATCTCATGCATTTTCCTCAATGCATCGTGATGTATGTATGCATGAAACAAATAGAGAGGAAAGGAAAAATCACCTCAAGGTGGTGGTTCTGGTGGTGGTCTGATTGATCCACGAAATGCGGCCCAATCTAATGTGCGTGGAGTCCGGAGGAACCCACCAGAGACCTCTAAAATACAACCCACTAGAATGATGTATATATTTATGATTTTTATTAAGAATTTTACCCTATCTAATTTCCAAATTTTCAGAATAATTTCAGAGTCAAATCTATCAAGACCCTTGTCCCAGAATGGAATGATTGATTTGGACTCAGGAAATACAGGAACTAATACCGACTTAGGAAAAAGACTTAAGTCAAGTAAAGATTCGGGAGTCGAGATTGGTTCAGAAAGTGGGTCCAAATCAAGAAGTTGAAACTCAAGTCCACATTTATTTCCCCATGATGGAATGTGACTTTCTAAGATTGGTGATTCAAGTTCAAGAATGAAAGGTATGGGAATCAAATCTGACTCTAAAATATTACTCAAATTGGGTAACATAACAGGAGTCAATATTGATTCAGAAATTTGAACTGGAACACAAATTTGAGGATCAAAGTCACATTCCTCATTGAGTTCAATTCCATAAAAATGAGAACTTGCCAATTTGTCAATGGGACTTTCAAAAGTATGAAATTGGTCAAGTTCAATATGATGATCATAAATGATTGGTGATTCAATTTCACAATGGACTGGTACAGGATCCAATAGTGAGTCGGGAAAAGGCCTGAATTCAGGTAAAACACCTCAGTCAATATTGAATCAAGAAGTGAAATTGAATTTTCAAGTGGAAGTTCAGGATCATATTCATGCTCAAGTTCAATTTCAAGAAAAGGATAACTTGCCAAAATGTCAATGGGATCTCTAACATTAGAAGTTTGGACAAGTTCAGATGGGTGTGCTGAAATTGAATCTTGGTTTTCAAAATGACAAGAGTCTTGGATCAAATCAATAGAGTTAGGGATAGCTGAATTGGTTAAAGGTTGATAAGATAGAGTTTCCTCATTCCTATAAATGCTAACCAATTGACTCAATTGTGTTTCCAACCTATTGATAGACTCGGTAGAAGATTTTTGAAATTTTAACGCGGACTCTTGCAAGACTTCTATACTCTTTTCTAGATGTGATGTATCTTCAAGAGATTGTACTAGAAAAGGAGTGTAGGAATCTTGGTTTTCAAAACAATAAGGGTCATGGGTCAAATTGATAGAATTAGAGATATTTGAATTAGTCAAAGGTGGAGAAGAGAGAGTTTCTTCATTTTTATAAATGTTGACCAATTGACTTAATTGTGTTTCCAACCTATCAATAGACTGAGAAGAAGATTTTTGAAATTGTAATGCAGACTCCTGCAAGATTTATATAATCTTTTCTAGACTCGATTTTTCTTTCAGTGGATGCTCTAGAATGGGAGTATAAGAATCTTGGTTTTGAAAATTTTGTGAAGAATGTGAGTCCAAAATGTTTGGAGATCGAAGCTCGGACTCACACAAGAGTTCTTTACTCGTTTTCAGGATAGATGGTTGTTCATTATAAGGAGGTGAAACTGAGTAAGACTCTTGAAAATATTGTGGAATTGGAGAGGCCAACAATTTCTGAAGTTGTTGCTTGGCCTCTTGTAGATTGGCTTCTATACTCTTTTCTAACTCGGATTTTTCTTCAATGGGAGGTCCAGAAAAAGGAGTATAGGAAGTGAAATCGGAGAATGAGATTTGTGGACAAGGTGGATATGGTGGACAAGGAGGTTGAAAATTTAACTCGGGGAAGGTGAATCCCAGTTGACCCTGTGAAGAGTTGAAATTATTTTGAAAATTATACTTAAAAGAATGAGGGTATGGGTTGTATTGATTCGGATAAGGCCAACCCGGTGTATTTGGTTGGTTGATATTGTGAAAAACTGGGTTGGAATTATCCGAATTGAATGGGGTTGGTGTGAAATATGGATTCATATTCGGATTGAAAGAATTGTTAATTTTGAATTCCATTTCACAAACAATCACAAACAAAAAGAAAAATCAAACAACAAACAAAAAGAAAGAAAATCAAAACCAAGCCTACACTAATGTTGACCTAGACCTAGACGACTCCTAACTGGTTGATTACCCGGGAAGGTTGTTGCTTGAATCCGACCACAAGCTAATCGGTCAGGTAGGGGCAAAATACGATGGGAGGTATCCGTGCATAAGCAACAGGCCTTAATTACGCCAAACCACAGTATCTTCGAGGCGTAACCTCTTAATACCCAACCTTAGACACCGATTTCACAAGAGTAAGATTCAAACCAAGTTCCACCCTCAGTCAATCTCTTAATGAGTCCGAGATGTCCCTAGGGGCCAACGTCTATCAATTTTTATTAGGGCTTGGGTTGTGTGAGTGGGGAGGTGATTTTTGGGCTAAGGAAAGGTGATGAAATTCCCACCTTATCTTTTATGGGTTTTGCCCTTAATTTCAATTCGTGCAAGTGTGCAATATAGACAAGAATATAACACAAAGCGATAAATCACCCACGTGTTTATCCTATGCTATATGCAATGCCATATGTACACTCAATCCAGATCACAACAACAGAACAAAATACAGTATATTAGAATTGAATTGACACGTGCCTAAATGCAAATGTCTAAACCGTTTTAAAAGCGTCCAAATATCGTATTTTAGTTCTTTAGTTTATTGTAGTGTGTAGGCAATCAAATTAGGAAAGTAATAATACAGATCCACTAGCTATTACAATGAACACATCTCAGTACAACAAGATACACAATGATTACAAAATGGCCGCGTGTTCGCGGCAAAAGTCGCATTTGCGCGGCGGTTCTTTAGAAGCTGTGTCCCTGCTTTCAAGAGCAGGGAGCTACAATGCTAATTGGAGTTCTGCAATATTAAGTTCCTGTAAACTTTGACCTGCACACCAAAACAGAGAAGAAAATGCTAACAAAAATGTGAAATCAAAACCATTCCTGATCCCCGGCAACGGCGCCAAAAATTTGTTCGGAACGGAACTAGCACTCAAAAACGTGTGTTTTGTGAAATCAATGAAAAGCTCGTATGTGCTAATGTTCCCTCGATACTTCCGTTATAGCATTGGCTCAACGGGTCGAATCCACAGGGACGGGAGGCGATAGAAGCATTAACAGTCTATATTCACGTGTTATGTTAACAGTTCTTCTTTGTTAAAGAATTAAAAAAGAAAAATAAAAGAAAAGAAAAGGAAATCAAGCATGTGGTAGGTGGAGAAGGCGATGAAAATGACGATGTGAAAACAAAAGAGAAGTAGTTTGGAAAACAAAATAGAAAAGAAGATGAAGCTTGTGGTAAAGAAAATGAAAACAAAGACGATGGTAAAAATGAATAATTTTTAAAACAAGATAAAAGTAAACTCATGGCTACTAACTACCAATTGCTCCACTAACCATGCTAACCTCTTAGTGATAGTTGCCTCACATGAATCCTTGGCCATCAGTAATCCTTAGCTTCAAGAGACGATACAGAGCATGGCCCATAAAATGGTTCTTCACATTCAAACTTGCATCAAGAGCAAGCTAATACAAACATTAGATCATTAAAATCATTAGAACCAAGCATGAAATAAGAGAGAATTAGCTTGGTTAGCAAGTTAGCAAGTTAGCAAGTAAGATGTTAGAGTCCATCATCATGAGCCATCAATGGCTCTTGCAAGAGCAAGGCCTTGTGAGGCTATTAGATTCATGTGGATTATCAAGTAAGTGGTTAGATGGTTAGTGGTTAGTAGTTAGATTGCCATGAGAAGAAGAAAAGTTAGCCAAGCATCATGTAGAAGATGGAGAAGATTATATTGGAGAAGAAAGGAGGCATCTTTACATAGATTGTCACCATCTATTACATCAATTCCTCTCTATCTCTCTCTGAATCTCTCAGCCCTACTACAAGATCTAAAAACAAAAGAAAATACAAAAGAAAAGAAAGGAAGAGCACCTACCTACACTACACTAAAACATAGAAACCCTAGCCTAAAATCAAAAACTACTCCTAAAATCAAAAACTGCTTCGTTCTGGACCTCTACAGGGGTATTTATAGGCATAGGACGTATCTAGAAGACGAGATGGGGCCATGCGTCGAAAATCGACGCGTGGCCCCACCATATTACCGCGGATCCGCGGCAATACCAGAGACAAAAGTCCCTGGTTTTGGTGCGTGGCTTCATCTGGCTTCTAGGAGTTTCCTTGTATATCCCAATTCTGGTATTTTCGCCCGAATATTCGTCTGACGTGCGCAAGAGTCTAGGTTCGACGTATCTTCTAGAAGATCCCTTACTTGGCCTCCAAGAATTGCGTATTTAATTACCCTAAAATGGGTTTAATTAAGCTCTTATTACTCCTTTACCCTTAAACTCCTGATTTACCTGCAAGAGAGACCAAAACACAGTTTAGACCGACATTTTATTCATAAATCTGTGGGAAGATGCGATGTAATAATGCAAAATTGTAGACTAATCATCTACCAACAGAAAAATCCAGTCCACATTGATCCTAATCCAACCACCACCGCTGCTAGTTCCTCCCAGTCTGCTCCACAAACATCTTACGAGGACAAAGCTGTTGAATAAGTTCATAAGCTTGTAGCACCCTTTCCTAATAGGCTTAGGAACAACAATAAGAATATGCACATGGAGAAGATGCTTGAGATGTTTAACCAGATCAAACTGAATGTGCCTCTTCTTGACGCTATCCAACAAGTCTTAGCCTATGCCAAATTTCTTAAGGATATGTGTACAAAAAAGAGAAAGACAAATGTGCCCAAGAAAGTGTTCTTGGCAACCAATATAAGGGAAATTCTGTCTGGTCTCATTCGGTGAAATACAAGGATCCCGAATGTTCCACAATTTTCTACACCATAGGATAAACAGAAATTAGCAGAGCACTATTTGACCTGGGAGTAAGTATCAACTTGCTACCTCTCACAGTTTACCAACAACTTGGGTTGGGCGAGCTGAGTCCAACTCGAGTCACCATTCAGTTAGCTGACCAATCTGTGAAAATCCCGAAGGGAAAAATCACAGATGTCCTTATCTGGGTCAGAGATTTCAACTACCCCGTTGATTTTATTGTGCTTGAGACTGATTGTTATACATATTTGCATATTTTACCGCTTCCATACCATGCATATTACAAATAAAAATATGATTTTTAATCCTTTCTCTCTATTTTTGCAGGTCCACATCTTAAAAGAGAAAAAGGCCCAAAATCTCTTTAATTAGCAATAATTAAAGAGATTTAGTTCAAAGCCCAAAAGAGCCAAAGTTTGAATTCAGAATCAAGGGAGATCCACGCGCCAACTCAATGTTCTAGAAGGCCACGTGGCTAACAAACTTGTAACAACTTCACAACAGAAAGTTGTTAGCCAACAGCTTTCAAACGGCCGCGCCTTGCCCCGCGCGCGGGGCAAGATCTGGGCCGTTAAGTCCCGGATTTTTCTCCAACGATCTGGGCTCTAGATGCTTCTCTCTGAAGGCTATAAATACAGGACCAGGGTCTGCATGAGAAAAAGAGAGAAGAGAGAGGAGAGAACTAAGGAAACTCTTGTATTTTGTTTTAGTCTTCTCCTAGGTCTTAGTCTCCATCTTCTTCCTCCTAGAGATTTTGTCAAAGAGAGAAAGTGAGTGTTGTTGAAAGCTTGTAATCAAGGAGGTGACATCACTTGTAACAAGGGTTAATCAAAGCTTCGTTTTCTCTTTGCAAGTTCTAGTACGTTTTACTTTGCATTGCTTTAGTTACTTTGCTTTCTTTCATTTTCATTGCTTTACTTCTCTTTGCTTTACATCATGAATTGTTGTTTTGTTACTTGTGTAATGGATAGCTAAATTTCTATTGCATGGCTAGCTAACAAACTTACCTAGCTAACTTCTATCTCTTTGGATGATTGCTTATCTTTATACTTGCATTGTGAGAGTTTCTTTTACTTACCAAGGAAGTAGAGTTGCTTTCCCTTGGTCAATACTTGTACAAACTCCATATGACTCATGTGTGCCTCATTTAGAGCCTTGTCTAGAACAAGAGCCTTGATGGAACATGGAGATGGATCACCAAACATGTGCTACTTGTATAGTAAGAACAACTTCTTTGCTTCAAGCTAATTGTTGTTATGTCTTGAATGTTCAAATGAATGTTGATTCTTCTAACTTAGCATTCCTTGAGTACCAATCCTAGAGTTCATCATTTATGATCTATCTAGAGAGCCAATGAATCAATATGAGGCTTCAAGCTAAGAACTAAAGGAACACTCATCTTCAAAACGGTAAAGTACTTTGAACAAACAAGCAAGTCATACCTATTGCCAATGAATCAACATGAGGCAATCAAGCATCATCATTGAGTTTAGTAAGTTAGCGAAGTAAAGTTAGCTAGCCATGTACTTTCTCATCTAAAGTTTTCCAACATCTTCTTACTAGCTTCTTTTCTTTTAGCAATACACTCTACTAAAGTTCTTTTGATTTCTTTTCCATCATGCACAAATCAACCACTTCTTCTATTTTCTTTTCCATGTCTCTTGCATTTGTGTAAATAACAAAGAAGAATCTTCGTTTTCATTTCTTCAATCCTAACCGTAAAACTTCCAACGTGAGCTCTCCTCGAGGATCGACCCGGTATAGCCATTGCTATAGCGGAGATTGGAAAGGATATATTAACCACCTCAAATACATTGTGAAGTGACAAAGCACCAAGGTTAACTCTAAACCTTTCTTCTTTCATTGAATACTTGTGTAATAACTTCACACTATCTTTTCCTAAACAATTTTTTGGCGCCGTTGCCGGGGAGAGCAACAGTTTTTGATTTCAAGTGAAGAACTAAACGAATCTTCTTCTCTGTTACAGGTTACAGGTGAAGAAAACAGCAAAATTTGCATTGCAAAATACATATAAGTGGCTCTGGGCCTCTGCTCTCGAAAGCAGAGACCAGAAGCCCTCTGACTTGCAGCGGTCTCACGGCAAAAGCCGCGGTTCTGCGGCAAGGAGGAGTTGACTACTGACCACTTTTCTGCAGGGCTTGCTTCTCTGCAAAATACTGCTGCTGCAATACTTTAAATCTTGTTTGCTTCACCTGATATCTGCTAATCAACAGTAAAAAATTTGTTGCAAAGTTAAAAATTGTTTAGACATTTGCATTCTAGGCACGTGTCTTTCGATTCCTTTACTTTTACTGTTGAAGAGTGCTGGAGGCAAGGTACGTAAGCATAGCATATAGACTAGGACTCATTCTTTGTTTGATTTAATTAAGCTTTGAGTGAACCTTGTTTGTTTACATCGTACACTTGCACGAATCAACTTTAAGGGCATCACCCATAAAAAAGATAAGGTGGGGATTTTATCACCCTTTCCTTAGCCCACAAATTATTTTCCCAAGCACTCACAATCCTAAGCTTCTAAATAAAAACTGTTAGACGTTGGCCCTAGGGACATCCGGACTCACTTAGAAGATTATCCTAAGGGGGAAAAGTGTTGGAAATTGACTTTTGTAAAATCAGTGTCTAGGAAAGGGGTTGAGGGCCGAAAGCCCGAAGGTTGCTGGTTACTTAATTAAGGAACGTCTCTGCCGGAAAACCTCCCACCAACCTTACCCTTACCTGGCTGATTCGCTTATAGTCAAAGTCTACACCAAACCTCCTGTGGACGATCTAAAGTTAGGAGTCGTCTAGGTCCAGGAAACCTAGAAAGCTTGGATTGATTTTTTTTTCTTTTTTCTTGATTGTTCTTTTTCATTTTCGCCTGTGTGATCGGTGCATGTGATTGTGTAATTGTATGCAAGAGTGGTATCGAGATCCGAATTCTGCTAGGCTTGTGAGAGTCTCTACACTGCCACATACACCACCACTCGACACAATCATGACCACCAACGTTTCGTTGCAAGACAAGTTCTATCCTATTCGCACATCACTTCCATCTTGCATTCTCCTCCCAAACACAAATGGAAATAACTTTGAGTTAAAGCCCCAGTTCATAAACACTCTTCCACGATTCCATGGCCTTGAATCTGAGGATGCATACTTCTTCATTCGAGAGTTTGAAGAAGTATGCCTTATGATGAGAATTTTCCAATTAACCGAAGATGCTGTCAGACTTAGGTTTATACCTTTCGCACTTAAGGATATTGCTAAGAAGTGGCTTTATAATCTCCCAGTCAGCTCAATTTCTTCTTGGGATGATTTCGTTAAGGTCTTTCTTAAAAAGTTTTATCCTATCCATAAGACAGCATTATGAGGAAGAATATAATGCAATTCAAACAAGAAGCAAATGAACCGTTTTGGAAGTACTTTGAGTGCTTCAAAGACCTAGTAGCTCTGTGTCCCCATCACGGTATAGAAAAATGGCGCCAGTGCCAGATTATCTATGATGGGCTCGATTATCAGACTAAGACGCTCCTTGAAATCATGTGTCAAGGAGAATTCTTAAAGAAGGATTAAGATCAGGGTTGGGATCTTTTTGAGGCTTTAGCTGAAAAGACAGTCCAGTGGGAGTCATGTACGGAGAAACCCACACCACAAATTCCGGAACTGGTTTACACTCCATAGAATCCTCAATAGCTGCAGAAGCTAAAATCACACAGTTGATGAAGAGGATTGAATTGCTAGAATCCAGGGAAAATTCTGCTGTGAATCAGGTCAACCCAACACCTGTGGTTAATCCGGGTTGTACCTACTGCCATGATCTGAATCATCTGTCTGAGGAGTGTCCAGTGTATCAAACTCAAATGTTTTAGGAGAGTACAAATGCCGCGTACACCAGACCCACTTACAATCCTTACTCCAAAACCTATAATCCTGGATGCCGAAACCATCCTAATTTTTCTTGGAGTCAGTCTGGTCCTGAGCAGCCGAGACAACCATTTCCACAACAATACCCTGCTCAGTCTCATCCACCGACTTACCACCAGAACCCACCAAATGTCCATTCATATCAGAGTCCACCCAGATTCCAGTCATACCAAAATCCTGTGCCTTACCAAGCAAATTTTCCGCCCCAGTATCAGCATCATCCACCACCCAATCCTTTAGACAAGAGAATTATTGATTTGGAGAAAATGATAGAGACCTTATCTAAGACCCAAGCTTCAATGATGAACAACCAGCAGCAGGACATGAACAAATTGCAAATCCAGATAGGTCAGTTGGCTAATTCTCTGGCCGAAAGACAAAAAGGAATGCTACCTAGCCAACCTGTGCCAAATCCCAAAGCCAATTTTCCCCTGCACGAAGTTGAAGACTTGGGACCCAGCCAATGCCAAGCCATTCAAATCCTTAGATCTGGGAAACATGTAGATAATAAGGTTTCAAATCAGTCTCCCAAATCTGTGTCACCACCTTCTGTTCCAATTCAACCCATGCAAGACAATCCTTTATCAAGCACACAACCATCCACTTCCCAGTCTAAAGGAAAAGAGAAAGTTGATGAGCAAACATATAAGCCTGTTGTCCCATTCCTAAATAGGCTTACAAATCATAAGATGAATGCTCACATGGAGAAGATAAGAGAGATATTCAACCAAGTACAAATCAATGTCCCTCTCTTAGATGCCATTCAACAAGTCCCATCCTACGCCAAGTTTCTGAAAGAAATGTGTACCAAAAAGAGAAAAGCAAATGTCCCTAAAAAGTCTTCTTGGCTTCCAACATAAGTGAACTGCTCAATGGTCCGATCCCTGTGAAATACAAAGATCCAGGGAGCCCTACCATTTCTTGCATCATAGGGCAGACCACCATAAATAGGGCTTTGCTAGACTTGGGCGCGAGCATCAATCTTCTCCCCTTTTCCGTCTATCAGCAGTTAGGGTTAGGCAACCTTCGTCCTACCCAGATGACTATACAGTTGGCTGACCGCTCTGTAAAGATTCCCAAGGGAGAAATTACAGATGTTTTAATACGGGTCGGGGAATTCATTTACCCAGTGGATTTTGTTGTTTTAGAAACACAACCCGTACAAAATCACAGAGCGCAAACACCCGTTATTCTCGGACGTCCTTTCTTAGCCACAGCTAATGCAATCATCAACTGCCGAAATGGATCGATGCGTCTAACGTTTGGAGATATGACAAAAGAAGTGAATGTCTTCCATCTGGGAAAGCAGCCAAGGGATGTGGACAATGATTCTTTCGAAGTGAACTTGATAGAGGGGTTAACCAGCGAACATGTGGAGGAGGTTGAGTATGAGTCTGAAGAGGAGTTTGAGTTGGAGTCGGATGACTTCAACCTTGATCAGATTGTTGGATCAAATGTTGAAAGGACTACTAATTACACCCCTATTCTTCCTTTACACCATGAACAACCAGTGATAAATCCGATCCCTTCTTCTGAGCTTAAGGCTCTTCCTGACCATCTCAAGTACAAGTACTTGGATGAGAAGGAATCCTTTCCAGTAATCATTGCATCCAATCTCACTAAACAACAAGAAGAGGACCTTCTGACTGTGTTAAGGGAAAATAGAGAGGCCATTGGTTGGACCATGGCTGATATCAAGGGGATTAGTCCTTCCATTGTCCAACATAGGATTCATTTGACGGAAGATGCCAAGCCTAAACGAGACCCACAGCGTAGACTTAACCCATTTATGCAAGAAGCTGTTAGATCTGAGATTTTGAAACTATTAGACAATGGGATTATCTATCCTATATCTGATTGTCAGTGGGTTAGTCCAGTTCACGCTGTGCCTAAGAAAGCTGGATTTACTGTGGTGGAAAATGAGAATAAAGAATTGATACAAACACGTCTTCCAATGAAGATTCGAGTTTGTATTGATTACAGGAAACTGAACACTGCCATACGTAAAGACCACTTTCCACTTCCTTTCATTGATCAAATGCTGGAGAGATTGGCGGGACACGAGTATTATTGTTTCCTGGATGGATATTCAGGATATAATCAAATCCCAATCGCTCCCGAAGACCAAGATAAGACTACCTTCACCTGTCCTTTTGGAACGTTTGCATACCGTAGGATGCCCTTCGGCCTTTGCAATGCTCCTGCAACGTTTCAACGTTGCATGTTGAGCCTGTTCTCAGACATGGTGGAGAAATTTTTGGAAATTTTCATGGATGATTTTTCCATTTACGGGGATTCCTTTGAACAATGCTTGCACCATCTGAAACTGGTTTTACAACGCTGTATGGAGAAAAATTTGACACTTAACTGGGAAAAGTGTCACTTTATGGTCAAGCAAGGAATTGTACTTGGGCATAAGGTATCAAGAATAGGAATCGAGGTGGACAAGTCTAAAGTGAAAGTCATAACTAAGCTCACTGAACCAACATGTTTAAAGGACATTAGATCATTCTTAGGGCACGCCGGCTTCTATAGACGATTCATTCAAGGGTTTAGCAACATTGCAAGACCCTTGACAAATCTCTTAGGAAAGGATGTACCCTTTATATTTGATGAGGAATGTCAAAAATCGTGAAAAGAGCTTAAAAGTAGACTTGTCTCTGCACCGATCATCTCTGCACCAGATTGGACCAAGCCTTTTGAGATTATGTGTGATGCCTCTGACTTTGCTATAGGCGCTATTTTAGGGCAGCGTATTGATAATAGGCAACACGTAATCTATTATGCTAGCAGAACGCTGAATGATGCCCAACTCAATTACACAACTACTGAAAAGGAATTTTTAGCGGTTGTATTTGCGTTGGAGAAATTTCGCCAATATCTGCTAGGATCCAGGACGATAGTTTTCACTGATCACTCCGCCCTAAAATACTTGATGCAAAAGAAGGATGCTAAGGCAAGACTGATTCGATGGATACTTCTTTTGCAAGAGTTTGATTTGGAGATTAAAGATAAAAAGGGTGTTGAGAATGTGGTAGCAGATCATTTGTCGAGAATCCCGAATGCACCTAAGGAGAAAATACCGATTAATGATGATTTTCCTGACGAGCACATTTTGAGATATGTGGAGAGCCCTGGTATGCTGATATAGTGAACTACCTTGCTACCAGGCAAATACCTTCTCATTGGTCAGGCCAGGAAAAACACCATTTCATGCGCCAAATACGGTTCTTCTTTTGGGATGAACCGTATTTATTCAAATACTGTCCTGACCAAATCATACGTAGGTGCCTTCCTGAGGATGAACATCAGAGTGTTTTGACATTTTGTCACAAGTTAGCTTGCGGTGGACATTTTGGTCCACGGAAAACTGCTGAGAAAGTGCTTTAGAGTGGATTCTACTGGCCCACTCTCTTTAAGGATGCATATAATTTTTGCAAGCTTTGTGATAAGTGTCAAATGACGGGTCGTATCACACAAAGAGACATGATGCCCCTCACACCCATCTTGGAAGTCGAAATTTTCGACCTCTGGGGCATCGATTTTATGGGACCCTTTCCTCTGTCCTACGGTAACCAATACATTTTGGTAGCCGTAGATTATGTTTCCAAATGGGCTGAAACAATTCCCACAAGGACAAATGACAACCAAGTTGTCATTAAGTTTTTAAGAGAATACATCATCTCTCGCTTCGGAGCCCCCCGTGCGATAATAAGCGATAATGGGAGTCATTTTTGCAATAGGGCTTTTGAAGCCTTGATGCGTAAATACTCTATTTTTCATAAATTATCCACGACATACCATCCTCAAACCAATGGGCAAGTTGAAGTCACGAATAGACAAATAAAACTCATTTTGGAAAAAACTGTAGGACAGAACCGTAAGGATTGGTCCATCAAACTCACTGATGCCTTATGGGCATACAGGACCGCTTACAAGACTGTCCTCTCTAAGAATTTTTGGGCTAAAATTTTCTATCTCTCTGGTGTTTTTGCTACAAGAAAAATAGCCGTTTGACAGAACATTTGCCAGAATTACCCTGCCGGTCGACCGGCCCGGTCGACCGCCCAACGTTCGAATTTTCGAACGTTACAGCTGCCGGTCGACCGGTCCGGTCGACCGAAAATTCCTGAGAGCAAATAGCTCTCCGTCGGTCGACCGCTTCGGTCGACCGGCCCATTGGGCTGCAGACGTGCACAGGTCTGTGCACGTCGGTCGACCGAACCGGTCGACCGGCCCTTGGTGCGGTCGACCGCTTCGGTCGACCGACCAGGCCTGTCAGCCTATAAATGGGTCAGAAAAACAGTGGTAAAAAATATTCCAATAAATCCTACAAAATCTCTAAAATTCCACAAAAATAGTTTTATCATTTTATATTGAAATACAAACTTGTGTTAAAAATCCTAACACAAATTTCAAACATATTTGACTATTTTTGTGTCGTAGAAATTTTGCCAAAAATCAAAAACCGTATTTTCTAAAACTTTGTATTTTGAATAGAAAATACACATTGTCTAAAACTCATCCATGATACAAAATTATGAGACACAAGAATATCATGTTGGATTTATCAAGTTCGAGTATCAAGATTAAATATCATGATTTTTGTCATTTAGTCCAAAAATATGTTTTGTTGTAAATACCAAAACATAAAACACATGGAATAGATTATCAAACAAAGTTTGTCTAAACAATTGAAGCATGCATGTATATAGAACAAATCTAATATACATAAACCATGTAAACTTGTTTTGATAAAAAATCTATTCATGAAAACCAAGATCGGTTAAACCAAAACCGAAAGCCAAAACATGATACGTGTGTGTTGTGAACTTGAGCTTATCATACTATTCTAATCTTTACAATTAGGATCTAAACTCAAAACAAAAACTATGGATACCTAAGTCTTCTTGTAGAGCGCAATCTCCAAGTCTTCTTGTAGAGCGCAATCTCCAAGTCGGCTCGATCCAAAAACTCTTGATTCACCGAGCAAGTGCAATGTATCATCTTTGATGCGCGGACTCTTGAATCAACATGTGCAAGCTTCCAAATCATCTAATTGAAGCTAAACACCAACTAATATCTTGATTAATGATCTGAGACTAAAACACAAGATTATTAGTACTCATAACTACATGAGTTAGTCATCATCAAAACTAGAGTGGAAAGCCTTTGGGCCAACAATCTCCCCCTTTTTGATGATGACAAAACTCATGGAGTTATATATGCATGGATTAAAGTAAAGTTTCAAAGAAGCTCCCCCTTAACTCATGCATAGGAATAAACAAACAATAAGATTCATTATATGAACAAGGTTCTTGACATAAAATGAAAAAATGAATATGCATATGAAACATGCTCTTGATTCTAATTAAAACAAAACAACTAATTTACCAAAACATGCTCTTGATACCAATGGATACTAATAAAAACAAAACTCATAATGCTCTTGATACCAATACCAATGGAGATGAAATGAACATAAAACTGAAAACTCATGCATATCAACTCCAAATTCTTCTCCCCCTTTTTGTCAATCATCAACAAAGGGGTAAAAACAAAATAGATATGAATTCTTCTCCCCCTAAACATATGAAACAAAGAATCAATAAACTACTCCAAGGGGTGACACCAAAAATGATACCAATTAAAAAATGTGTCATTGAAGTGCATTATGATACCACAGGAAAGTCAACATAAAAACATTTAAGAAATGCCTATCAATTACCAATTGAAAGTAAGAAGGGCATTGAAAACAAATATGATACCAATGAAATTAAAACATATTGAAAATAAAATACATGATGTCAATTGAAAAACACAATGATACCAATTTTGAGTAAACAAATGCATCTAGATACCAATTGAAGATATTTTTAACACAAATGGCTTCTTGATACCAATTACACAACAATGTAAATTTTCCAATCATTTTTCATCATAAAGTTAGGGAGTGGAAAGCAAAACAAATACTTATTGAAATACAAAATACGAATTTTCTCCCCCTTTATGAAATACCAAAGAAACTTATGCATAAGCTTGTATTAAGATACCAATTGAAAAACTTCATCAATTGAAACAATATAGTCATTTAAATCAAGCTATGCAAAATCAAGATTTGTGCTCTAAAATATATGAATATGATAGGCACAAAGGAAACTTCTATGTATGTAAAAGATTAGATATCAATTTGAAATTGATACTATATGAGGTGCAAACATACATACACAAAGCAAACACATATATGAGTATACAAAAAATATGTCATATTGATACCAATTGAAAGAACTCAATGATACCAATTGAAATAACAAAAGTAAGGTCAAGTGTATAACTCATATCAACTACCACCCATCTAAGATAAGTTTTAAATGATTTTCAAGATGAAACATACTTGATCATGGTCTCCCATCCAACCGCCCATTGATGGTAGGGGTTTTCAAAATTAGATTTGAAATTATAGTTCGTTTGAAAATCACTACAAAAGAAAGGAATATCGCAACTAGTTAAATGGAAAATTTGTTAACTAGTACGAAATCCTTCAAGCAAGGAATAACAAAAATATTTTTCATGAAACATGAAAATCACATGATCACTAAACACTCAAATTCCATAAAGCCCAAATCATTGTCTCATGAAAACAAATCATGAGTAAACAAGTAAGAGAGTGAACAAGTGTAATGTGAAATACATTTCATCATGAAAATAGACAATCAAGCTCAATTGAAATTCCTTTAAAATATAAACATATGAAAACTAAATGTTCATTACTAAAGGAAATCTCCTAAAAACATGAAAATCTAAACTCTTCATTAAAAGTCAATTTATACTTCAAGGTATATGTATGTTTAGACAAAGCAAAAGTATACATACATATCCCTAAACACAATTGAGTCCAAAATATAGATTTGCATGAAAAGCAAATGACTCAAGGGGCATACATGTATATCTTAAGGTTTGACAAAATAGACATATACATGAAGTTAAAACAAAACATGTAAAATGATGAATACAAGTTAAATGCAAGAATCATCAAAACTAGATTATACTAGTACATCAAGTGAATACAAATGAGCGTTCAAGCACAAACATATATAAAGGTCTATTTGTAGCTCACTCGTTGTACAAATATAAATCCTAGTCTTAATGAAAACTATCATTCAAGCAAGTAGTCAAAACATGAAGCATAAAACGGGTCAACAATCAATATGATCATGATAATCAAAAACATGAATTATTAAAACAAAAAAAAATCATAGTCAACCATATGATTAGCATGACAAAGACATGTGCATTAGAACTATGATCAACATGATAGCTAAACATAAAGAGAACACAAAATAAGGGTCCATACTTAAACATGGGTGATCTCATAAGCTAAACATGCATGTCAAGGGTCTAACAAACATGGCATATATCATACTAAAACATGAGTCATCAAAACAAATCATCATATAATTATAAACATCCAAATGGTCATAATGCAAATGTATGTGCATTAGATCTAGGGCATACATGTTAGTTCTAAAACAAGGTGAGAACACTAAGTGTAGATCCATATGAACATGGGTGCTCAAGTAACTAAACATGTATAACACTAATCTAACCAACATAGCATAAGCATAATGAACAATGAAACAAAACATGCTATGAATAGATGAACATGTAAAAGCATGCAAAAAATGGGAGATAGAGAATGATACCAAAACTGATGAAGGTGCATCTCTAGTTCTCCAAAACATGGTGGTCATCTCCACCTAATCTCCTTGAGAGTGAAGCATCCAAATAGTTCTCATTCAAGCTCGGAACGCATCCACCTTAAGGTACCTCCACTCTCACGTGATGCGAGAGCTCCCACCTACATCAAAAGCCAAAGAGGTGGTTTTTGGTACCCATTTTCTAGTGGGTCCACGGGGGTTAGTTTCTTTTCTAACCCAAACATAATTAGTTGCTAAATTTTCATGATAAATGCGATCATAACAAAATCTAGCAAGGTGGCCTTTTCGACCACAATGTGTACATGTGTACACGTAAGCATACATATGATGGTGGTGATCATGAAAAGCATGTGTATGCTTAGATGGGTGTGCATGCAAGGTTGAAACTTGTTTCTTGCGAACCAAGGTTTCCAAACGTGTGTGATTCATGGCACAATGACTCAAAGTGGAGCCCAAACTATTAACATTTTTCTTCAAATTATTTATATCATTTTCTATGCTAGAAGATAAAGTGGAGCATGCAATAGAAGTGCTAAAAGTAGAAGCAATGCTATCATGGCAAATATGCAAATCAATGTCATTTTGCAAAGATTCATTTTTAATCAAAACCAAATCCAATTCTTTAGTGATAGAATCAATCTCATTTCGCAAAGCAAGATTTCCTTCAAAAGCAAGATCTAATTTTGAAGATAAAACTTTGTTGTTCTCCAAAATATCATCACAATCATTTTTGCCTTTTAAAACTTCAATTTCTTTAAGGGTAAGTTCAAGTTGAGATTCAAGTGAGTCACGTTCACTAGTAATCTCTTCTTTCTCTTGCAAAACCGATTCAAAAGTAGAACATAAATCCTTTAATTCTTCTTTTAAATCAAAATGTTTCTTTTTCAAAATCTCATGTTTTTCCATAAATTTTTCAAGTTTAGAGGCAAGTTCAACATTCAAATTTTGAACTTCAAAACAACCATGACAATATGAACTAGAGCTATCATCAAGAGGGGAATCCGAATGTACCTCATGAGAGTCATTCCCATATGCCATAAAGCAAGGCTCTTCGGATACGTCTCTCCTAGATCTCCTCATATTGTTAATGATCCTTGGAAGCTCCGAAGATGTCAAGACGCTCCAAACTGCAAAAGCCGAATCAAAACTATCAAAAACAATTAAAAGATTATTATCAAAAGATGCTCTAAGTGTTTTAAGTGCAAGTGCATTGGCCTTCTTATGTTTGCTAGTATTAGGGAGGGTTTCTATAGTGATGGCTTGATAAGCTAGATGTCCTAAGCCTTTTAAATGTCTAGTCATGTTAACCTTCCAAGAGTCAAGTCTAGTATGATCAAACATAGGAGGGCTAGCCATGAGAGCAAACTAGTATGAGTGCAAATGAAGATTAGCAAACCAAGATCACTCCTAGGTGGTTAAACCTAAATATCAGGAGCACTAGCTCTGATACCAATCGAAAAGTCACCTAGAGGGGGGGTGAATAGGTGATGATGCTAATCAATGGAATTAAATGCGGAATTAAAAATCTAAATGCAATGAGCACTCAAGTGTGATCAACTAGTGATGCACACACAACCAAGCCAAGCAAATATGATGAACAATATGAATAGAAATGCAAGGCACAAAGTAAATAGAGATAGAGATAGAGAGAGCCAATTGATCAAACGCAAACTCCAAGAAATGTTATCGAGGTTCGAGCACCCAGCTCTACATCCCCGCCATCCCCAGATGGATTCTACCTCCACTATCACACAGACAGTTACAAATCACGGCAGTACCCAACACACAGGAGTACCCGACAATACAACCTCCACTGAGGCAAAAGCACAAAGCCAAATAGAAGATAAGGTTAGCAACTTAGTGGCTTACAACAACAACCACAAAACAATTTCTTTCAACTTGGTGGTTTCAAGCAACAACCACAAACAATCTCCTTTTTCCCACACAAATATCCTATAGATATAGATAGTAGATTTTTGCTCAAGTGTGGAGAAAACCAATGGATTTGAAACCAGCAATACAAAGAAAATCTTTGGGAAATAAATCAAATCAAGATGGAGAAGTTCAATTCAAAAGCTTTTCCCAAAAACCCTTTTCTTTGATTTTTCAAACCCTAATCAAAACACAAAAAGATTGTTCACTTTGAATTCAAACACCTATTTTTCTTGCAGCAAAAACACCAGAGAGATAAAAAATTTTAGCCCAAAAATTCTTAGAGAAAAACTCTCTCAAATGGGGTATTTATAGGCAATTTAGAAAAATAGCCGTTTAACAGAACATTTGCCAGAATTACCCTGCCGGTCGACCGGCCCGGTCGACCGCCCAACGTTCGAATTTTCGAACGTTACAGCTGCCGGTCGACCGGTCCGGTCGACCGAAAATTCCTGAGAGCAAACAGCTCTCCGTCGGTCGACCGCTTCGGTCGACCGGCCCATTGGGCTGCAGACGTGCACAGGTCTGTGCACGTCGGTCGACCGAACCGGTCGACCGGCCCTTGGTGCGGTCGACCGCTTCGGTCGACCGACCAGGCCTGTCAGCCTATAAATGGGTCAGAAAAACAGTGGTAAAAAATATTCCAATAAATCCCACAAAATCTCTAAAATTCCACAAAAATAGTTTTATCATTTTATATTGAAATACAAACTTGTGTTAAAAATCCTAACACAAATTTCAAACATATTTGACTATTTTTGTGTCGTAAAAATTTTGCCAAAATCAAAAACCGTATTTTCTAAAACTTTGTATTTTGAATAGAAAATACACATTGTCTAAAACTCATCCATGATACAAAATTATGAGACACAAGAATATCATGTTGGATTTATCAAGTTCGAGTATCAAGATTAAATATCATGATTTTTGTCATTTAGTCCAAAAATATGTTTTGTTGTAAATACCAAAACATAAAACACATGGAATAGATTATCAAACAAAGTTTGTCTAAACAATTGAAGCATGCATGTATATAGAACAAATCTAATATACATAAACCATGTAAACTTGTTTTGATAAAAAATCTATTCATGAAAACCAAGATCGGTTAAACCAAAACCGAAAGCCAAAACATGATACGTGTGTGTTGTGAACTTGAGCTTATCATACTATTCTAATCTTTACAATTAGGATCTAAACTCAAAACAAAAACTATGGATACCTAAGTCTTCTTGTAGAGCGCAATCTCCAAGTCTTCTTGTAGAGCGCAATCTCCAAGTCGGCTCGATCCAAAAACTCTTGATTCACCGAGCAAGTGCAATGTATCATCTTTGATGCGCGGACTCTTGAATCAACATGTGCAAGCTTCCAAATCATCTAATTGAAGCTAAACACCAACTAATATCTTGATTAATGATCTGAGACTAAAACACAAGATTATTAGTACTCATAACTACATGAGTTAGTCATCATCAAAACTAGAGTGGAAAGCCTTTGGGCCAACAATCTCCCCCTTTTTGATGATGACAAAACTCATGGAGTTATATATGCATGGATTAAAGTAAAGTTTCAAAGAAGCTCCCCCTTAACTCATGCATAGGAATAAACAAACAATAAGATTCATTATATGAACAAGGTTCTTGACATAAAATGAAAAAATGAATATGCATATGAAACATGCTCTTGATTCTAATTAAAACAAAACAACTAATTTACCAAAACATGCTCTTGATACCAATGGATACTAATAAAAACAAAACTCATAATGCTCTTGATACCAATACCAATGGAGATGAAATGAACATAAAACTGAAAACTCATGCATATCAACTCCAAATTCTTCTCCCCCTTTTTGTCAATCATCAACAAAGGGGTAAAAACAAAATAGATATGAATTCTTCTCCCCCTAAACATATGAAACAAAGAATCAATAAACTACTCCAAGGGGTGACACCAAAAATGATACCAATTAAAAAATGTGTCATTGAAGTGCATTATGATACCACAGGAAAGTCAACATAAAAACATTTAAGAAATGCCTATCAATTACCAATTGAAAGTAAGAAGGGCATTGAAAACAAATATGATACCAATTGAAATTAAAACATATTGAAAATAAAATACATGATGTCAATTGAAAAACACAATGATACCAATTTTGAGTAAACAAATGCATCTAGATACCAATTGAAGATATTTTTAACACAAATGGCTTCTTGATACCAATTACACAACAATGTAAATTTTCCAATCATTTTTCATCATAAAGTTAGGGAGTGGAAAGCAAAACAAATACTTATTGAAATACAAAATACGAATTTTCTCCCCCTTTATGAAATACCAAAGAAACTTATGCATAAGCTTGTATTAAGATACCAATTGAAAAACTTCATCAATTGAAACAATATAGTCATTTAAAATCAAGCTATGCAAAATCAAGATTTGTGCTCTAAAATATATGAATATGATAGGCACAAAGGAAACTTCTATGTATGTAAAAGATTAGATATCAATTTGAAATTGATACTATATGAGGTGCAAACATACATACACAAAGCAAACACATATATGAGTATACAAAAAATATGTCATATTGATACCAATTGAAAGAACTCAATGATACCAATTGAAATAACAAAAGTAAGGTCAAGTGTATAACTCATATCAACTACCACCCATCTAAGATAAGTTTTAAATGATTTTCAAGATGAAACATACTTGATCATGGTCTCCCATCCAACCGCCCATTGATGGTAGGGGTTTTCAAAATTAGATTTGAAATTATAGTTCGTTTGAAAATCACTACAAAAGAAAGGAATATCGCAACTAGTTAAATGGAAAATTTGTTAACTAGTACGAAATCCTTCAAGCAAGGAATAACAAAAATATTTTTCATGAAACATGAAAATCACATGATCACTAAACACTCAAATTCCATAAAGCCCAAATCATTGTCTCATGAAAACAAATCATGAGTAAACAAGTAAGAGAGTGAACAAGTGTAATGTGAAATACATTTCATCATGAAAATAGACAATCAAGCTCAATTGAAATTCCTTTAAAATATAAACATATGAAAACTAAATGTTCATTACTAAAGGAAATCTCCTAAAAACATGAAAATCTAAACTCTTCATTAAAAGTCAATTTATACTTCAAGGTATATGTATGTTTAGACAAAGCAAAAGTATACATACATATCCCTAAACACAATTGAGTCCAAAATATAGATTTGCATGAAAAGCAAATGACTCAAGGGGCATACATGTATATCTTAAGGTTTG
This sequence comes from Agave tequilana, assembly GCA_038442645.1. Taxonomy (NCBI): domain Eukaryota; kingdom Viridiplantae; phylum Streptophyta; class Magnoliopsida; order Asparagales; family Asparagaceae; genus Agave; species Agave tequilana. The sequence goes on along the minus strand of JAVJIF010002473.1, from coordinate 118,874 downwards.
ACAAAATAGACATATACATGAAGTTAAAACAAAACATGTAAAATGATGAATACAAGTTAAATGCAAGAATCATCAAAACTAGATTATACTAGTACATCAAGTGAATACAAATGAGCGTTCAAGCACAAACATATATAAAGGTCTATTTGTAGCTCACTCGTTGTACAAATATAAATCCTAGTCTTAATGAAAACTATCATTCAAGCAAGTAGTCAAAACATGAAGCATAAAACGGGTCAACAATCAATATGATCATGATAATCAAAAACATGAATTATTAAAACAAAAAAAAATCATAGTCAACCATATGATTAGCATGACAAAGACATGTGCATTAGAACTATGATCAACATGATAGCTAAACATAAAGAGAACACAAAATAAGGGTCCATACTTAAACATGGGTGATCTCATAAGCTAAACATGCATGTCAAGGGTCTAACAAACATGGCATATATCATACTAAAACATGAGTCATCAAAACAAATCATCATATAATTATAAACATCCAAATGGTCATAATGCAAATGTATGTGCATTAGATCTAGGGCATACATGTTAGTTCTAAAACAAGGTGAGAACACTAAGTGTAGATCCATATGAACATGGGTGCTCAAGTAACTAAACATGTATAACACTAATCTAACCAACATAGCATAAGCATAATGAACAATGAAACAAAACATGCTATGAATAGATGAACATGTAAAAGCATGCAAAAAATGGGAGATAGAGAATGATACCAAAACTGATGAAGGTGCATCTCTAGTTCTCCAAAACATGGTGGTCATCTCCACCTAATCTCCTTGAGAGTGAAGCATCCAAATAGTTCTCATTCAAGCTCGGAACGCATCCACCTTAAGGTACCTCCACTCTCACGTGATGCGAGAGCTCCCACCTACATCAAAAGCCAAAGAGGTGGTTTTTGGTACCCATTTTCTAGTGGGTCCACGGGGGTTAGTTTCTTTTCTAACCCAAACATAATTAGTTGCTAAATTTTCATGATAAATGCGATCATAACAAAATCTAGCAAGGTGGCCTTTTCGACCACAATGTGTACATGTGTACACGTAAGCATACATATGATGGTGGTGATCATGAAAAGCATGTGTATGCTTAGATGGGTGTGCATGCAAGGTTGAAACTTGTTTCTTGCGAACCAAGGTTTCCAAACGTGTGTGATTCATGGCACAATGACTCAAAGTGGAGCCCAAACTATCAACATTTTTCTTCAAATTATTTATATCATTTTCTATGCTAGAAGATAAAGTGGAGCATGCAATAGAAGTGCTAAAAGTAGAAGCAATGCTATCATGGCAAATATGCAAATCAATGTCATTTTGCAAAGATTCATTTTTAATCAAAACCAAATCCAATTCTTTAGTGATAGAATCAATCTCATTTCGCAAAGCAAGATTTCCTTCAAAAGCAAGATCTAATTTTGAAGATAAAACTTTGTTGTTCTCCAAAATATCATCACAATCATTTTTGCCTTTTAAAACTTCAATTTCTTTAAGGGTAAGTTCAAGTTGAGATTCAAGTGAGTCACGTTCACTAGTAATCTCTTCTTTCTCTTGCAAAACCGATTCAAAAGTAGAACATAAATCCTTTAATTCTTCTTTTAAATCAAAATGTTTCTTTTTCAAAATCTCATGTTTTTCAATAAATTTTTCAAGTTTAGAGGCAAGTTCAACATTCAAATTTTGAACTTCAAAACAACCATGACAATATGAACTAGAGCTATCATCAAGAGGGGAATCCGAATGTACCTCATGAGAGTCATTCCCATATGCCATAAAGCAAGGCTCTTCGGATACGTCTCTCCTAGATCTCCTCATATTGTTAATGATCCTTGGAAGCTCCGAAGATGTCAAGACGCTCCAAACTGCAAAAGCCAAATCAAAACTATCAAAAACAATTAAAAGATTATTATCAAAAGATGCTCTAAGTGTTTTAAGTGCAAGTGCATTGGCCTTCTTATGTTTGCTAGTATTAGGGAGGGTTTCTATAGTGATGGCTTGATAAGCTAGATGTCCTAAGCCTTTTAAATGTCTAGTCATGTTACCTTCCAAGAGTCAAGTCTAGTATGATCAAACATAGGAGGGCTAGCCATGAGAGCAAACTAGTATGAGTGCAAATGAAGATTAGCAAACCAAGATCACTCCTAGGTGGTTAAACCTAAATATCAGGAGCACTAGCTCTGATACCAATCGAAAAGTCACCTAGAGGGGGGGTGAATAGGTGATGATGCTAATCAATGGAATTAAATGCGGAATTAAAAATCTAAATGCAATGAGCACTCAAGTGTGATCAACTAGTGATGCACACACAACCAAGCCAAGCAAATATGATGAACAATATGAATAGAAATGCAAGGCACAAAGTAAATAGAGATAGAGATAGAGAGAGCCAATTGATCAAACGCAAACTCCAAGAAATGTTATCGAGGTTCGAGCACCCAGCTCTACATCCCCGCCATCCCCAGATGGATTCTAGCTCCACTATCACACAGACAGTTACAAATCACGGCAGTACCCAACACACAGGAGTACCCGACAATACAACCTCCACTGAGGCAAAAGCACAAAGCCAAATAGAAGATAAGGTTAGCAACTTAGTGGCTTACAACAACAACCACAAAACAATTTCTTTCAACTTGGTGGTTTCAAGCAACAACCACAAACAATCTCCTTTTTCCCACACAAATATCCTATAGATATAGATAGTAGATTTTTGCTCAAGTGTGGAGAAAACCAATGGATTTGAAACCAGCAATACAAAGAAAATCTTTGGGAAATAAATCAAATCAAGATGGAGAAGTTCAATTCAAAAGCTTTTCCCAAAAACCCTTTTCTTTGATTTTTCAAACCCTAATCAAAACACAAAAAGATTGTTCACTTTGAATTCAAACACCTATTTTTCTTGCAGCAAAAACACCAGAGAGATAAAAAATTTTAGCCCAAAAATTCTTAGAGAAAAACTCTCTCAAATGGGGTATTTATAGGCAATTTAGAAAAATAGCCGTTTAACAGAACATTTGCCAGAATTACCCTGCCGGTCGACCGGCCCGGTCGACCGCCCAACGTTCGAATTTTCGAACGTTACAGCTGCCGGTCGACCGGTCCGGTCGACCGAAAATTCCTGAGAGCAAACAGCTCTCCGTCGGTCGACCGCTTCGGTCGACCGGCCCATTGGGCTGCAGACGTGCACAGGTCTGTGCACGTCGGTCGACCGAACCGGTCGACCGGCCCTTGGTGCGGTCGACCGCTTCGGTCGACCGACCAGGCCTGTCAGCCTATAAATGGGTCAGAAAAACAGTGGTAAAAAATATTCCAATAAATCCCACAAAATCTCTAAAATTCCACAAAAATAGTTTTATCATTTTATATTGAAATACAAACTTGTGTTAAAAATCCTAACACAAATTTCAAACATATTTGACTATTTTTGTGTCGTAAAAATTTTGCCAAAAATCAAAAACCGTATTTTCTAAAACTTTGTATTTTGAATAGAAAATACACATTGTCTAAAACTCATCCATGATACAAAATTATGAGACACAAGTATATCATGTTGGATTTATCAAGTTCGAGTATCAAGATTAAATATCATGATTTTTGTCATTTAGTCCAAAAATATGTTTTGTTGTAAATACCAAAACATAAAACACATGGAATAGATTATCAAACAAAGTTTGTCTAAACAATTGAAGCATGCATGTATATAGAACAAATCTAATATACATAAACCATGTAAACTTGTTTTGATAAAAATCTATTCATGAAAACCAAGATCGGTTAAACCAAAACCGAAAGCCAAAACATGATACGTGTGTGTTGTGAACTTGAGCTTATCATACTATTCTAATCTTTACAATTAGGATCTAAACTCAAAACAAAAACTATGGATACCTAAGTCTTCTTGTAGAGCGCAATCTCCTAGTCTTCTTGTAGAGCGCAATCTCCAAGTCGGCTCGATCCAAAAACTCTTGATTCACCGAGCAAGTGCAATGTATCATCTTTGATGCGCGGACTCTTAAATCAACATGTGCAAGCTTCCAAATCATCTAATTGAAGCTAAACACCAACTAATATCTTGATTAATGATCTGAGACTAAAACACAAGATTATTAGTACTCATAACTACATGAGTTAGTCATCATCAAAACTAGAGTGGAAAGCCTTTGGGCCAACACCTCGGTATGTCTCCATATCGAGTTATATTTGGAAAACCTTGTCACTTGCCAGTTGAATTAGAACACTGAGCTATGTGGGCTTTAAAGCAGCTGAACTTGGATTTGGATAAAGCCGGTGCATTAAGGAAGTTGCAGATATCCGAGCTTGAAGAGTTAAGAAACGAAGCATATGACAATGCTCGGATCACCAAACACAGAACCAAGCTTTTTCACGATAAATCCATTCACAGGAAAATTTTTGTCGTAGGACAAAAGGTTCTGTTGTATAATTCACGACTCCACCTTTTCCCTGGTAAATTGAAAACCAGGTGGTCTGGACCATATGTAGTGCATAAAGTTTTTTCCCACGGTGCGATCGAGATTCTTGACCCGAATAATGGCAACAAATTCACTGTGAACGGTCAACGTCTAAAGCCATTCTTTACCACCGATTCTTTGTCACACGAAGTTCATGAATTGGGTCTTCACGACCCAGTTTATCTGTGACCATTCCATTTGTATAGTTTCCCGCGCATTTTCCTGAATATCATTTTGGGATCACACTTGTAATAATTTTCTTTTACACTTTTTTGTAAATAATACATAAAAAATATTAAAATAAAATTAGGGATTTTTGTGCTTATAAGAGTTTCACATTCCTAGGAATTTCTCTTCCCTAGGATTCCACTCCATTTTCCACCTCTTTGACCTAGGTTTGTAAATACACTCTTTGACCTAGGGTTAAATTTGGAAAACATTTTTCCCCCTCCTATAAATACTCTTTTTCACCTATCTTCCTCCCTCAAACAAAAACGTCCCCTCAGATCTGAAATACTCCTTCAACAGCCGACCTCCACCAAAATTCTGCTCCCCAGTTCTCTCTACTTCGCCGCGCTCTGCCGCAGCTCCGCCGCCGTTCTGACACCTCAGGAGCGCCGGAAGAGTTCAGGCCGACTGACTTCTTTCCCTGGAGACAGAAACAGACCCATTCTTCCTGAAGCTGTCTCTGGTGCCTTCTGCACACCTGTCTTTCGATTTCCCCCCACGAAATCCGGGGGTGGTTTGATCTCTTGTCCCTTGGTTCCTTTGCTCTAATTTTTACTGTTATTTATGGCCCCTAGTTTGTTTGTGGAGAGGGATTTCTCTAAACTTTTGAATGATCAAGGGGGATATGGGCATATATTTGTAGATCTCATACGTGCGTGGAATTGGTATTCCTTAGTTTATGATAACAATGACAATGATGCATACTATTACCCTGAATTGGTCACCACATTTTACAACACATTGGACTGTTAATCATAACACACAACAATTCACAGTTCATATGCCATTAGGTGACATCTTTGTCACCATTCCACTCATTGCTGAAATCACCGATGTCCCCATTCATCCCCATCATACTGACCCTTTGCCACTGGTTGATTACATGCCCATCATAGGGGTCCGCTGCACAGAGCAGGACCGTGGGCTCAAAGCCCAATCCACGTTTAGAAATGTACATTGCATTGGATGTTGGCTCCAACGCAATATTTTTGGACTTGATCATACCACGACTTTCAACAGACCCGTGTTACAAATCATCCATGATTTAATGACTCATAGACACACGGTTTGTTTGAATAGGGCCATTTCCATGCCATACTTGATAATTCCTCCCGCACTCGGGGTGCAAAGTATTCCCATCCAGTCTTGATTACACGTCTGTGTAGAAACTTCATACCAGACGATGTATTTGACTCCTTTTCCCGAGTGTATGTTGTAGCAGAAAGACCCACTAGCTCCTACACTGGTTGCTTACACGCCCTCTGGACACCTAGTGCCCAGCCTGAGGATATTCCTGTGGAGTCCTCTTCGGAGGAGAGCTTAGAGGAGCTAGATGAGCCCCAATTTTGGAGACAGGATCCCCCCACAGAATCACAAGCCTTCATGTCCGCCGTCTGGAAGGGCATGAAGAAGATCTTTCGAGGGCAAGTTCGTTTGAGGAAGAAGGTCAAGGAGAATTCCTCTCATTTGGACAGTATAGAGGCGGCATTGAGACGATCACAGTCTGCTGGACCAAGCACCACCGCTGGTCCAAAGAGACAGAGGGGATGATTTTTATCCTTTACCTATTTTCATGCATATTCTTATCTTGCATACATTGGGGACAATGCATGAGATAGGTATGGGGGGTAGATGCTAACATAGGATTTTTTACTTTCTTTTTAGGTATTTTTTTCTTTTTAGGTTTTTATTTTCTTTTAGATTTTACCTTTCTTTAGAAATTTTCTACTTTCTTTTTAGATTTTACTTTCTCGTTTAGAAAAATAAAAAAAATAAAAAAAAAGAAGAAATTCTTTGATCCATGTTTAAAGAATCAAACTTGAAATTTAGGGATTAAGGAAGCTCTAAATTAAGATTTCTAATTATAAGTTGAAAAGAGGAGTTTTGTTAGATTTTTAGGTTAAGTAATAAAGGATTAGAAAAATTACTAGATTTTAATTCTTTTTTTAGATATAAACATTAAACATATTGAAGGATTAATCAAAGACTTTGTGATTTTATTTACATATATATATAATAAAAAAAATGTACATAAATAAATAATAAATACTTAGCCACTGACTAAGCTGGTTAGCCGTGCCTCAAGAAGCATTGCCGATCACGCCTAAAGGTGGTTAAGTCCTTAAATTCCTTCATGGCCTTTTTTACTCGAGACCTTAAACCCGAGGGATGTTTTCTCATCTGGTGCCCTAAGACCGTCTGGTTTGGGAGTCATCGGTTAAAAGCTCGCTACAAGGGTAAACTAGAAAGCCTAAGGATGCTAAGGAAATGTAAATAAATAAACATTATAAATAAAATAAAAAAAATAAAAGAAAAAAAAATATTATATATATTAGTAAATAAATGAACTTGGTCTAAGAAAGATCCTTCATATTTATAAATGTATATATCCTAGGATTGATGCAAAATCCAGTTTTTGATCTTTTCCCTAAAATCTTAACCTAAGCTGAAAACAAAACTCCAATTAGACACTTATAAGAGGAATGAAAAGTTTAGGGTAACCTGAAACCTATAGCTCAAGTTAGAATCTTTAAAACATGGATCAAAAAATTTCACTAACCCCTTTTATTTTTCTTTATGGATTTTGTGGGTGCAATCCGCTGAAAACCCTCAGGAGACAACACTCCTCCTCTAGGGTAACCTAGAGGTTTAACGGCTTGTTGCACGTGCTCAGTGCAATCGTGTCAACTACGAAAGTGGTGTAATAAATTTGTTAGGATTTTTCTTTCTTTTTCTTCCTTTTTGCTCGAGGACGAGCAAAAGCTAGGTATGGGGGTGTGATTGTTATACATATTTGCATATTTTACCGCTTCCATACCATGCATATTACAAATAAAAATATGATTTTTAATCCTTTTCTCTCTATTTTTGCAGGTCCACATCTTAAAAGAGAAAAAGGCCCAAAATCTCTTTAATTAGCAATAATTAAAGAGATTTAGTTCAAAGCCCAAAAGAGCCCAAGTTTGAATTCAGAATCAAGGGAGATCCACGCGCCAACTCAATGTTCTAGAAGGCCACGTGGCTAACAAACTTGTAACAACTTCACAACAGAAAGTTGTTAGCCAACAGCTTTCAAACGGCCGCGCCTTGCCGCACGCGCGCGGCAAGATCTGGGCCGTTGAGTCCCGGATTTTTCTCCAACGATCTGGGCTCTAGATGCTTCTCTCTGAAGGCTATAAATACAGGACCAGGGTCTGCATGAGAAAAAGAGAGAAGAGAGAGGAGAGAACTAGGGAAACTCTTGTATTTTGTTTTAGTCTTCTCCTAGGTCTTAGTCTCCATCTTCTTCCTCCTAGAGATTTTGTCAAAGAGAGAAAGTGAGTGTTGTTGAAAGCTTGTAATCAAGGAGGTGACATCACTTGTAACAAGGGTTAATCAAAGCTTCGTTTTCTCTTTTCAAGTTCTAGTACGTTTTACTTTGCATTACTTTACTTACTTTGCTTTCTTTCATTTTCATTGCTTTACTTCTCTTTGCTTTACATCATGAATTGTTGTTTTGTTACTTGTGTAATGGATAGCTAAATTTCTATTGTATGGCTAGCTAACAAACTTACCTAGCTAACTTCTATCTCTTTGGATGATTGCTTATCTTTATACTTGCATTGTGAGAGTTTCTTTTACTTACCAAGGAAGTAGAGTTGCTTTCCCTTGGTCAATACTTGTACAAACTCCATATGACTCATGTGTGCCTCATTTAGAGCCTTGTCTAGAACAAGAGCCTTGATGGAACATGGAGATGGATCACCAAACATGTGCTACTTGTATAGTAAGAACAACTTCTTTGCTTCAAACTAATTTGTTGTTATGTCTTGAATGTTCAAATGAATGTTGATTCTTCTAACTTAGCATTCCTTGAGTACCAATCCTAGAGTTCATCATTGATGATCTATCTAGAGAACCAATGAATCAATATGAGGCTTCAAGCTAAGAACTAAAGGAACACTCATCTTCAAAACGGTAAAGTACTTTGAACAAACAAGCAAGTCATACCTATTGCCAATGAATCAACATGAGGCAATCAAGCATCATCATTGAGTTTAGTAAGTTAGCGAAGTAAAGTTAGCTAGCCATGTACTTTCTCATCTAAAGTTTTCCAACATCTTCTTACTAGCTTCTTTTCTTTTAGCAATACACTCTACTAAAGTTCTTTTGATTTCTTTTCCATCATGCACAAATCAACCACTTCTTCTATTTTCTTTTCCATGTCTCTTGCATTTGTGTAAATAACAAAGAAGAATCTTCGTTTTCATTTCTTCAATCCTAACCGTAAAACTTCCAACGTGAGCTCTCCTCGAGGATTGACCCGGTATAGCCATTGCTATAGCGGAGATTGGAAAGGATATATTAACCATCTCAAATACATTGTGAAGTGACAAAGCACCAAGGTTAACTCTAAACCTTTCTTCTTTCATTGAATACTTGTGTAATAACTTCACACTATCTTTTCCTAAACAGAGACCCAACCTGTGTCAAATCCGCGGTCTCAAACTCCGATCATCTTAGGACGCCCATTTCTTACTATAGCCAATGCCATAATTAACTGTAGGAACGGGTCCATGCGATTGACCTTTGGAGACATGACGAAGGAAGTCAATGTCTTCAATCTTGGAAGATAACTCAAGGATATCAATGATTAGACTTTTGAGGTCAATTCCATTAAAAATCTGGCTAGTGAGCATGAGGAAAGCATGAAGATAGAAGTAGAGACAGAGTTTGATCTGAAGCTTGAGGATTTTAATTTAGACCAGATCGTAGATTCGAAAGTGAACTGGGCGTCAAGCCCAAGTTTACCTCATTACAGGATTGAAAGTCTTGATATTACCTCCAATGAAGCAACACCTTCCCTAGAGCTAAAAGCCTTACCTGAGCACCTCAAGTATGCCTACCTGGGCGGAAGAGAAACTCTGCCAGTCATCATAGCATCCCACCTGACTGAACAACAAGAGGACAACTTAATATCTATTCTGGAGAGACTTAAGGAAGCCATCGGATGGACAATGAAGGATATCAAAGGAATAATTTCAGCCATAGTTCAATATAGAATCCATTTAACCAATGAAGCAACTCCCAGGGGGGACCCACAAAGCAGGCTTAACCCACTTGTGCAAGAGGCAGTAAGAGCGAAAATTTTGAAACTATTAGATAATGGGATCATTTATCCCATTTCTGATAGCCAATGAGTTAGTCCTGTTCATGCGGTCCCGAAGAAAGCTGGCTTTACGGTGGTTGAAAATGAGCAAAAAGAGTTGGTACAAACAAGACTGCCTACCAAGGTTCGTATTTGTATCGACTATAGAAAGTTGAATGCAGCCACCTGTAAAGACCACTTCCCACTACCCTTCATCGACCTAATGCTTTAACGCTTGATTGGACATGAGTATTATTACTTCCTAGATGGGTACTCGGGATACAATCAAATCCCCATTGCTGTAGAAGACCAGGAAAAGATCACGTTCACCTGTACGTTCTTAACCTTCACTTATCGACGCATGCCCTTTGGATTGTGCAATGCTCCCGCAACATTCTAACGGTGCATGCTTAGTTTGCTCTCCAACATGGTAGAACGTTTTCTTAAGATTTTCATAGATGCCTTCTCCATCTACGGAGATTCATTTGAACAATGTCTTCATCATCTTGAGTTGGTTCTGCAAAGATGTAAGGAAAAGAACCTAACTTTGAACTGGGAGAAATGTCACCTCATGGTGAGACAGGGGATTGTCCTAGGCCATGAGATTTCTAGAAGAGGCATTGAAGTAGACAAGGCAAAAGTAGAAGTGATTGCTAAGCTTCCACCACCCAAAAGCATCAAGGATATTAGATCCTTTCTAGGGCATGCTGGGTTCTACCGACGGTTCATTAAGAATTTTAGTAAGATCACTAGGCCCTTAACCAACCTGCTTGCAAAAGACGTGCCTTTGATTTTAACGATGAATGTTTCAAGTCATGGGAGAAGCTTAAGCAAGAATTTATTTCTGCGCCTATTTTTTTCTGCTCCTAATTGGGCACAACCATTTGAAATCATGTGCAATGCCTCTGATTTTGCTATTGGCTTTGTTCTAGGACAGCGCATCAATAATAGGCAGCACGTGATTTACTACTCGAATAGGACCTTGAATGACACCCAGCAGAATGACACAACGACTGAGAAGGAATTCTTCGCTGTTGTCTTTGTGGTAGAGAAGTTCCGGCCCTACTTGTTAGGACCGAAGACGGTAATTTTCACGGATAACTCGGCACTAAAATACCTTATGACCAAGAAGGAAGCAAAAGCTCGACTGATTCGGTGGATCCTTTTACTTCAAGAATTTGACCTGAAAATTCAGGATAAACGAGGTATAGAAAATGTGATCGCTGATCATCTATCACGAATTCCGAATGCACCTCTCATACAAGCTCCGATCAACGAGGATTTCTAAGACGAGCACATCCTGACCTTTTTCAAGGAACCCTAGTATGCACACATAGTCAATTACCTAGCCACTGGACAATTACCTGCTGACTGGACAAAGTAAGACCAGTGTCGTTTCTTTGCCCAAGTGCGGTACTTCTTCTGGGAAGAGCCATAACTTTTTAAGTATTGTCCAGATCAGATTATTCAACGATGCATACTGGAGGAAGAACAGAGGAGTGTGCTAAGTTTTTGCCATGTCTTGTATGCGGAGGACACTTCGGTCCCCGCAAGACTGCAGAGAAAGTTTTACAGAGTGGGTTTTACTGGCCCACTTTGTTCAAAGACTCATTTCACTTTTGCAAGACATGTGCAAATTGTCAGAAGATTGGGAAAATTTTAAGAAGAGACATGATGCCCCTGAACCCAATTCTTGAAGTTGAAATTTTTAATGTTTGGGATATCGACTTCATGGGACCATTCCCTAATTTCGTCATCAACTAGTTCATTTTAGTTGCTGTCATTACGTCTCTAAATGGGTAGAAGTCGTGCCAACAAAGACCAATGACAACAATGTGGTTGTCAAATTTCTCAAATAAAACATCTTCTCCCGATTTGGCACTCCCAGAGTGATAATTAGTGATAATCGATCGCATTTCTGCAATAGAGTTTTTGAAGCTCTGATGCGAAAATATTCCATCAATCACAAGTTATCCACTCCGTATCATCCCCAGACAAATGGGCAGGTCAAAGTCACCAATCAACAGATTAAGCTCATTTTGGAAAAGACTGTCGGATAAAACCAAAAGGATTGCTCGGTCAAACTCAACGATGCATTGTAGGCTTACCGCACTGCTTTTAAGACAGTCCTAGGGATGTCTCCATACAGAATCATATTTAGAAAAGCCAGTCATCTGCTAGTGGAGTTAGAACACCGTGCCCTATGGGCCATTAAGCAACTCAATTTTGATCTGACAAAGGTCAGTGAGAAGATTGCAGATCTCAGAATTAGAGGAGATATGGAATGAAACCTATGAGAATGCTCGAATCACCAAAAGCTAGACTAAACATTTTCATGACCAGATCATACACCAAAAAAATTTTGCTCCGGGAGACAAGGTTCTGCTGTACAACTCGAGGCTTCACATTTTCACGGGGAAGCTGAAGACTCGTTGGTCTGGACCGTTCATTGTGGGCACCGTTTTCCCATACGGTGCTATGATTATTGTAAATCTCAAGAACAATACGGAATTCAATGTGAACGGGCAAAGACTGAAGCCCTTTTTGACCACTGAGCCTGCATCACAGACTGATAATTGTAAAATCACCTAGAGGGGGGTGAATAGGTGATGAGCTAATCTAATGGTCAATTAATACGGAATTAAACTTATATGATGCAAACTAAAACTTCTTAAACTAAACACCACGTATAACACAAGAGTGTCGCCGGATTCCCCATGAAGGGCTCTGGACTAACTCCTCAAGATTCCTCTAAATAAGAGTTGAGGTGCCGCGTTGGCTCTCTTGGTTGAATACAAGTGTTAGCGAACAATCCCCAAGCATATAACAATAAAGCACACAATATATAAAGCATATAAAGATAAAAACAATATTAGCATGCAAGATATAAAGACAAGTAAGAGATAGAGAGAGAGAGAGAGAGCAATCGCAAACACGGGAGATTTGTTTCGAGGTTCGAGCACACTTGCTCTACGTCCCCGCCTTCAGCACTATGAAGGATTTCCACTATAATCGATCCCACCGGATCACTTGGTGCCGCAACACCTACAAGCTCTTTGGACTCTCTAGTCCCTTCACTCGTTCCCGCAAGAACACACCGTAAGCTCACTAGCTCGCCGAGGCCGCACCTCAAACACCGAGTTCACACACGAACTCGAAACACCGCGAACCCGCAAACCCTATAGGTAGATATAGCAATGGATAGCTCAAGTGTTTGTGTGAGAAAACTAGGATTGAAATGGTGGAGGAAAACTCAAGAAAATCACTTTACAAAACACTCTTGAAAATCTCTCCTTTTGATATGGCAATTTTGGCTCTTAAACAAGTGGAGATAAACACCTAAAAGAGTTGGAAAAACTGGCTCAAAAATCACTTGAAAATCTTGTATAAAACAGCCCCCAAAAGCCCACTTATATAGGGCTAGAAAAACTAGCCGTTGGGGCATTTATTCAGCCCTGGCGGCTGACGGTCGACCGGCCCGGTCGACCGCCAACGGTCAGATTTCTGACCGTTGGGCAGCGGTCGACTGGCCCGGTCGACCGAGACCCTGGAACAGAGAATAGACTTCTCTGTCTGTCGACCGTCCCGGTCGACCGGTGCTTTCCAGAGAGCAGAAGCTCTCTGCGGTCGACCGGGTCGGTCGACCGGCCCTCCAGCCAAACTGGCGTGCACGTTCTGTGCACGTCGGTCGACCGACTTCAAGCGCGGTCGACCGACAGAAGCCAGAACAGACATTTTTGGGAAAAGAAAACTTGGTATTTTGACACAAATAAAATCCCATAAAATCACCAAAAATCTACAAAAATAGTCTCAGTATAATACTTTAATAAACAAACATGTTTGACAAAAATCAAGACATGTTACAAACAATTTGAACTATTTTTGTAACTTAGAAAATTTGGCTCAAAACAAAAACTGTATTTTTCCAAATTGGTTTTTCCAAAACTTCTCCAAATACAAAAATAAGATATTTTAAACACTTTTAAAGCATGGTGTGTATGGATATGATCCACTATACATAAAAGATGAAATATCTATGTTTTTGACAATAAGCACTAAAACGGTTTTGGTTAAAAACACATGTATATAATAAACTCCAAAAACCAAACCGGTATTTTGTCAAAATGAAAAATCTTTTTCAAAAATGAAAATTCTTTTATGAAAAACTCATCTAAAACAAGGGTGTGTGTGTGTGTAGTATACTTGAGCAATCCACCAACTATTCTATCCTTTACATTTTATCTAAAAATAAAATCTTATAAAAACAAACCTAGACACAAGTCTTGATCATGAAGGTCTTCACTTGAAGTCTTCTCCTCTTGTTGACTTGGTCCAAACTTGATCCAACGAGCTAGACTCCTCTAGAGTACATGATGTGGTCTTGATGCATAGGCTCTTGAATCAAACCGTGCTAGCTCCAAAACTTGACTTTAAATCCTTTGTTGAAGCTAAATACCTACTAAGATCTTGATCACAAATCTGAGACAACTTAAACACAAGATCATTAGTACTATAACTACATGAGTTGATCATCATCAAAACTAGAGTGATGGGCCTTTGGGCCAACAATAATGTGCTGACTCTTTTTGCTCCGTCATATACCTAACCATAGTCATCCACACTGCAACTAAAAAAATTAAAAAAAATTACTTATTGTTTATATCCTTACCCCTTCTATATTTTTTGACATTTCTTTCGCCTATTCGCACTTGGCTAACCCGAGTCGACGAAAGCGGTAACATCATTTCTTCACCCTATTTATTGCATTTGCATTTACATGACATTCATTGAGGACAATGCATTAGATAGGTGTGGGGGTTGCTAACACTTTCACTTTTTCTTTTTCTTTTAAAAAAAATCTCCAGAATAAATAAAAGAATGTTCATACTCTTTATTAAAATATCAAAAGGTTGAAAGAATTAAGGGAACCTTATTAAGAAATCTTTTTTTTAGCCTAATAAACTAGAAACATTGGTTTGACTAAGAGTTGGGAGGGATAAGAAAAATAATGTATACCTTTTATTTAGCCTTAGTAGAATATGCATAAACCACACACACATGCTTGGGATTTAGAGACACAACTCAGGAAAAAAAATGCTGGATAATTGTGCCCCAAGAAGCATGATTATTTATGCCAAAAAAATAATAATAAATATATATAATATATAAGTAAATCTTGATTTCGTGACCAACTCTACTTGCATATTTGACCTGAGGTGTATTTTTCCACCTGGTGCCCTAAAACCATCTGGTTGGGAGTCATGGCTTGATATGTGTTACATGAGTAAAGTAGAAAGCCTAATAAAATCAAGAATAATAGATGATATTAATAAAATTAAATGATATTCAAAGTTGAGTTGAAAAATCTCAAGCACAACACACTTATACATTATGCATATCTATCTAAAGCAAAAAAAACAGAATGAGCTAGAAGTACAAGATCCTTTCTAAATTTAAAGAAAAACTATAATTTCTTCTTTTATGAAGGCGAAAGTATAGGAGGACTTATGAGGGTTGAACCTAATTCTTACATCATTCGGTCATTTTTACTTAGATGATTGAAAGTTCTTTTTCTTGAAAGAGGTTTGCTAACAACTAAATATTTTTCTTCAATTACTGGATTTTGTGGGTGCAATCTCTTGAAAACCCTCAGGAGACAACACTCCTCCTCTAGGAAATACCTAGTGGTTTAAAAGCTTGTTGCACATACTCAGTGCAATCGCGTCACCTGCGAAAGTGGTGTAATAATTTTCTTATTTTTGTTTTGCTCAGGACAAGCAAAAAGATAAGTGTGGGGGTGTGATTAGTCTCTAATTTTACATAATTTTTATCACATCCGCATATTTATTTGATATAAAATTCTGCTAATAAAGTTTTGCTTGCTTGATCCTAGGTCCATGGTGTGCAAATGAAGAAGAAGACCCTAAATCACAATTTAATGGGTGATTAAAGGCCTACCAAGTAGCCATTGATTTTAGGGAGGAGATTTGTCAGCCTAAGGTATCAAATCAAGAAACTAGAAGATCCAGCTGACAGGGGACAGAAGGGACGGTACGCACCAGGAAGCCAGGTGCGCGCCGCCCTGGCAGGGCGACGGAAACGCAGCCCGGGCCGTGTTTTCATTGCCGTAAGGGCGCGGCCGCGCCCGTTGATTGAGCTTGAATCTGCACACAAAATACAGTATTTCAGAACTTAAGATTAAAGAGTGCAAGTTACTTAATTCTACCGCTATAGCAAGTGGTTATGTGGGTCGTGATCCACAAGGAGGGACAGCATGGAAGCTTTTTAGTAAGTTCTCCTTTAGGCTATAAAGTATGGTTAAAGTTCTTCTTTAGTTCTTTAAAAGAAAAGAGAAAAATGAAGTTAAAGTTGAGTTAGAAAGAAAGTGATAGAATAAGAAGGTGGAGAAATAAGAAGTGATTTGTACAAATGAGATTGAAAAAGAGTGATAAAAGATTTGGTGGATTGTGGTGTTTTAAACTAAATGATTAAAAGAAAAGAAACTAAAAATTACTTACTTCTTTTGGCCAAATACCTACCTTGAATATTTTGCAATGATGTTACATTGAAGCGAGGCGATCAACGTATAGCCTATAAGAGTTGATTACCGTTTCCTCCACATTATATCATCAAGACGTTGCAAGTATGAAGTGATACAGAATGAACTCAAAATCCATCGTCATGGGCTATCGGTGGCACTCGCAAAGGCAAGGCTCTTTCGATGCTTTTAGACTCACTTGGATAACAATTGTACCAAAAGAAGAAAAGTAGAGAAGAAGAAGAAGAACACAAAAACAAAGTACATACAAAAGGGAACTATAGATTCAATTTTATAACAATAAGAGAAAAGAAGAAAATCTTACACCGGTGTCATTCTCAGCACAAGCTTCGTTCTCGTTCTCCTATGAAACTCTGATCTCCTCTGATTTACATAAATTAAAACTAAAAATTACATGAAAAGAAAAACAAAAACCTAGTCTACTACTCATCTAGTCTACTACTTTACCCTAAGTTATATGCACCTTGTGACCGTGAAAATTTTGACTAAGGGTTCTTTAACTCTAACTCTTATGCCTTATTTATATATATATATATATATATATATATATATATATATATATATATATATATATATTTGGTAGTATTATTCCTTAGTTCTATTAGGCTTTCTAATCTGCCCATGTAACGAGCCTTTAATCGATGATTCTCAAACCAAACGGTCTTAGGGCACCGGGTGAGAATACACCCCAAGGACTTAAGGACTCGAGCAAACAAGGCCACAAAACTAAGTATTTTATTATATGAACCACTTTTAGGCGTGAATACTTATGCTTTATTAGGCACAAATACCCAACTTAATCAGAGGAATTTTTTATATATATATTTTTCTCAAACTTATCTGATCATCTTTCTCATAAATACCAAGGCTTACTTAGGCCAAAGCACCTAGCTAATCAATAATTAGATTTGTTCATCTTTCATAGATATATTTTTTTCTTTTTTTTTCATAAGGCATAAGAATCTTTGTTTTTGAACCCTAAGTGTGTAAGTGTATAAGTTGTGCATATTTCTTTAAGATAAAGATCAAGACTAAATTACTTACATAAACTTTTTTCTATCCTTAGAAATTAAACAAATAATCTTATTTTGACTAAGTATAAGAAATCCTAATTATGATTCTCTTATTCCTTAAAATTGACTTAATTTCTTACAAAAAATATGTCAAAATATTGTTTCTATTTTCAAAAAGTTTTTAAAAGTAAAGAAAATGTTAATAATTTTTTTATTTTCTTTTTTTTATAAAAAAATCTAAGTTATGTTAGACCCTCCCCCACACCTATCTCATGCATTGTTCTTAATGTATGAATTAATGCATAGATGCATGAAAAAGAAGACAATGAAGGAAAATACCACCTTAAGGTGGTGGTTCCGGTGGTGGTCTGATTGGTCCACAAAATGCGGCCCAATCGACTTTACATGGAGTTCGGAGGAACCCAGCAGAAATCTCTCTAATATAACCCACTAAAATGATGTATACATGAAGGATTTTTATTAAAAAATTAAGCCCAACTAATTTTCAAATTCCATAATTAATTTCAGAGTCAATTTTGTCAACCACCTTGTCCCAAAATGGAGTGTGAAAAGATAGAATGATTGAGTTGGACTTAAGAAGTACGGGAACTAATACCGACTCAGGAAAGTGACATACCGACTCAGGAAAGTGACTTAAGTCAAGTAAAGATTCAGAGTCGAGATTGGTTCAGGAAGTGGGTCCAAATCAAGAAGTTGAAACTCAAGTCCACATTCACTTCCCCACAATGGAATGTGACTTAATATTGGTGATTCAAGTTCAAGAATGACAGGTGTGGGAATCAAAACTTGCTCTAAAATATTACTCAAGTCGGGTAACAAAACAGGAGTCAATATGATTCGGGAATTTGAACTGGATCATAAATTTGAGAATCTAGGTCACATTTCTCATTGAGTTCAATTTCATACAAATGAGAACTTGCCAATTTATCAATGGGACTTTCAAAAGTATAAAATTAGTCAAGTTCAATATGATGATCATCAAATATGGGCGATTCAATTTCATTATGAATTGGCACAGGATCCAATGTTGACTCGAGAAAAAGATTAAAATCAGGTGAAGACACAGGAGTCATAATTGAATCAGGAAGTAGAATTGAATCACTAAGTTGAGGTTTATGATCATATTCATTCTCAAGTTCAATTTCAGGGAAGGGATAACTTGCCAAACTGTCAATATCACTTTTAAAATTTGGAGTTTGGGCAAGTTCAAATGATTGTGCTGAAATGGAACCTTATTTTCTAAAACAACATGACTCTTCGGCTCTAACAGAATAGTTAGGGACATCAGAAATGGTCAAACGGTGAGAACATAAAGTTTGGACCATCATATCTATGTCATGATTACGAGTGTTTTGAGCCTGAGTCATGGCTTCAAGCATCTTTTCATAGTGGATTGGTTCATCGTTTTGTTGCGATTGGACTTGAAAAGGTGAAGTGTTGTTTTGAAATTTGTGGTGAAATTGTGAGTCCATCAGATTTTTTGATTGTTGTTTGGACTCACGCATACTCATTTTCAAAATTGATGGTTTTTTATTTTGGACTGGTGGAACTGAGTATGAATCTTGAAAATATTGTGGATAAGGTAGATAAGGAGGACAAGTTGGTTGAAAA
Organism: Agave tequilana; assembly: GCA_038442645.1. NCBI lineage: Eukaryota > Viridiplantae > Streptophyta > Magnoliopsida > Asparagales > Asparagaceae > Agave > Agave tequilana. The sequence continues at coordinate 99,822 of JAVJIF010002473.1, read as the reverse complement.
TTAGACTCGGGGGAGGTGAATCCCCATTAACTCTATGAAGAGTTGAAATTATTCTGGAAACTATGGTTATAAGATTGGGGGCATGGGCTATATTGATTCGAATAAGACCAATCCGGTACACTAGGTTGGTTAAAGTTATGATATGCCGGATTGGTAATATCCGAAAAAAAGGTGTAATATGAATTACCATTAAAATTGGAAAAATTATTGTTATAAGCCATATAACACAATAAAACACAAACAAATAAGCAAACAAAGAAAAAAATTCTAAACTAAGTTATGGTAGACCTTTGACCTAGATGACTCCTAACTGGTTAGACTGTCCACGGGAGGTATAATGCAGACTTTGACCACAAGCTAATCAGCCAGGTCAGGGCAAGATTGGTGGGAGGTATCCGCGCAAAAGCGACGGGCCTAATTAAGCCAAACCACCAGCCTTCGGGGTTTCGCCCCTCAATCTCTTTCCTTAGACACTGATTTGGCATGAGTAAAATTCTAACACATTCCCCCTTAGGATAATCTCCTAATTGAGTCTGAGGTATCCCTAGGGCCAACGTCTACTCATTTTTAGTTAGGCTTGGGTTAGTGAGTGAGGAGATTGTTTGTGGGCTAAGGGAGAGTAATGACTTCCCCACTTTATCTTGTTTATATGACAAGCCCTTAAGATTGATTGTGCAAAGTGTGCAGGATAAAGAAAATAAACATTCAACAAGTAAATAATCATTCAAGAATGTTTCCTAAACTATATGCCATGCAAAGTGCCTTTTACTCCAGCACTCTTCAACAATAATGTAAAATATAAACGAATTAGACACGTGCCTAAATGCAAAGTCTAAACCGTTTTAACATTTAACAAACATCATTTTACTGTTGGACTAGAAAGGAAGTACAGTGAGACAAACAAGGAAATTAATAGCTACAGATATTAAACTTTGCAATTCAGCTAACCTGTAGAAAATACAGGTTAGTAGTTCACTCAGATTGTCATAGGAATGTAGCAAATCTAAGGGCTTCTTGGCTCTGCTTTCTTGAGCAGAGTCCAAGGCCACTTATATGTCCACTGCAGCAAAAGTTCCTTCTTGTTAAATCTGTACACCAAAAATCAAGAAGAAGGTTAACCAAAAATGTAAACTTTAATGAGAATTACTTACCGTCCCTCCCCGGCAACAGCGCCAATATTTAATTGAGCTTGAACTTGCACACAAAGTACAGTATTTCAGAACTTAAGATTAAAGAATGCAAGTTACTCAATTCTACTGCTATAGCAAGTGGCTATGCGGGTCGTAATCCACAAGGAGGGACTAGCGATGGAAGCTTTTTAGTAAGTTCTCTTTTAGGCTACAAAGTATGGTTAAAGTTCTTCTTTAGTTCTTTAAAAGAAAAGAGAAAAATGAAGTTAAAGTTGAGTTAGAAAGAAAGCGGTAGAATAAGAAGGTGGAGAAATAAGAAGTAATTTGTACAAATGAGATTGAAAAAGAGTGATAAAAGATTTGGTGGATTGTGGTGTTCTAAACTAAATGATTAAAAGAAAAGAAACTAAAAATTACTTACTTCTTTTGGCCAAATAACTACAGTGAATCTTTTGCAATGATGTTACCTTGAAGCGAGGCGATCAACGTATAGCCCATAAGAGTTGATTCCCATTTCCTCCATATTATATCATCAAGATGTTGCAAGTATGAAGTGATACAGAATGAAACTCAAAATCCATCGTCATGGGCTATCGGTGGCACTCGCAAAGGCAAGACTCTTTCGATGCTTTTAGACTCACTTGGATAACAATTGTACCAAAAGAAGAAAAGTAGAGAAGAAGAAGAAGAACAAAAAAATAAAGTACATACAAAAGGGAACTACAGATTCAATTTTATAACAATAAGAGAAAAGAAGGAAATCTTACACCGGTGTCACTCTCAGCACAAGCTTCGTTCTCGTTCTCCTATGAAACTCTGATCTCCTCTGATTTACATAAATTAAAACTAAAAATTACATGAAAAGAAAAACAAAAACCTACACTACAAAGAATGAAAAACTGGACTAAATCCTATCTCTGCATTATTATCTTCTGCAAAATAGATATTTAAGATAAGGAAATTAGCAGATATATTACACAATAAATGTAGGAGTGTAATGAAAAGAATACAAAATATATGTAAGATCACCCGTGCTTTGGGCCAGGGGTTGTCCCCCTGGCCCCCTTTCCCCTGGTGTCTATAAATACCCTCCTAGGGTTCTTCAGTTGGAGATATCCAAAGTTTAGAGTTGTATTGTTACTTTGTTTCTAGGATTTTTAGTTGCTTTATGTTTCCTTCTTCTTCTACTTAGTTTAGCCATTAGAGTGAAAGAGAAAGAGTGTGTACAAGTTGTATTTGAAGGTGGCAATCTAATACAAGTAATACTTCTCTTTCTTCTTTCCATTTACTTGTGTTTTCCATTTGCTTTTACTTTCTTGTTTTAGTGTAATACTCCCTCTCTTTACCTCTTCCCTTTTGTTGTTTCTTTTCTTAAGCATGTCTAACTAACTCTTTCATTGCATGGCTAACTAACTACTAACCCACTAATCCATAACAATTTGATTAATAACCCAAATGAGTCAATAGTGTCAAACAAGCCTTGTGCAAACGAGAGCTATGATATCTTAAGACGACAGTTCTAACTTTAACTTACCTATAAGTATTAGCTCTCTTATATTTCATGCTTAACGGGTTTTTTATGATCTATAAACTTTGCTTGTCTTTGTAAGTGGAGATTTTCCTTTTAATTTTGTCGATACCATTGGTGCACTTATGTCTTCCCTTATTCTCGCCTTCTATTGGATCTTGATAAGGGAATGTCCGAGTTTTTACCGTGTAAAGCTAGGTTAAAGGAAGAACTTTCACTCGATTTTCACGTGAATAGTTTCTATGCATAAGGGTTATGCTTGCCTATAATCCATCATGGGGCTACATCTTCAAGAAGTTAGAGATTAGTGGGAGCAATTAGTAGAAAGTTAGCCATGCTTTTTTACCATCTAGAAAAATCACTTTTACAAACTACCAAATCATTCTAAAATAATTTTTGAAACCAACTTGTTTTCACTTTCAAATTCTTTATTTGAAACAAAGAACCTTCTCTTTTCTTGAACAAAGAGGCCGCATCAAGCTTTCATCGCTCTCCCTCCTTGTGGATACGACCCGTAGAGCCACTTTGCTGCTATGAAAGAATCGCAAAAGCAGTAACATTGACCCACACTCCTTTACTTATATTTGTGCTCGCTTTTTGTCGATCACCTTGCGGTAGGACCTGGTTCAGTGTCAGGGCTCTGGATCGTGGTCCTGGGTATGTGCGGGACCACTTAAAACACAGACAATGTCTTCAACCAATTAATTTCAATAACATAGGACCCTAATTGACATGTATAGTAGGCGTAGTATGGGATGCGTTTATTACATGTGGTAATTGGTGTTCACTAACATAATTAATAATAATAGACTTGCATAATAGACCATAGTTGATGTATGTTTGCTTATGATGTTTCTTTATGCCATGATAAACATCTGATATATAAGTTTATAACAGATTGATCTCGTCACTCATTATGTACTGCCTACTATCATGACACTTGTGCTATGCTGATTGATATTTATTATACCGTACTCTCTCCTTATTATTGTATTTTCCGTGACATTTCCTTATCTGGTACACCTTCATGATAGTATCATATTATGATCACATGATATACGCACATTCACCTTCTTCTTTTATTTTTATACATTCATTAGGAGTTCGGACTCTTTAGATTTGCACATCCAAATCTATGTATATTTTATATTGCTGATTAGGTATTTGGAGAGGATCACCCACCTTACGAGGAGCCGTAGTTCCCTTACTTAGTCATCCCTTCTCGGTATATTGTTACTCTCTTTTATTCATGTCGTTCCTTTTGATTTCCTATATGAACTTTTGTTCTATTTTTTTATTCCTATGCTATCATTGTGTTAGATATTTATATGTCATATGGCAGTGATATTATTTATCATACTAAATTTTTATAACTTGGTCAGGTCATTTTAGGCTTAGCGTGTATACGTGAGGTATTTTTTTTGCGTATATACGTCGCCGACTCTCGTCACATCTTCGCTCTAGCGTATTTTGAGAAGCGGGGCATGACAAATCATCTATCCTCTTACTTGATAATCCAAATGAATTTAATAGCATCGACAAGGCCTTGCTCTTGCAAGTACTATTGATGGATCATGATGAGATACTTGTGCTATGCTGATTGATGTTTATTGTACCATACTCTCTCCTTATTGTTGCTTTATTCATGTCATTTTCTTATCTAGTACACCTTCATGATAGCATCATATTATGACCACATGATATATGAACGTGCACCTTCCCCTTTTATTCTTATACACTCATTAGGAGTTCTGACTCTCTGGATTTGCACATCCAGATCTATGTATATTTTATATTGCTGATCAGGTATTTGGAGAGGATCACCCACCTTACAAGGAGCCGGAGTTCCCTTACATAGTCATCCCTTCTCGGTATATTGTTACTCTCTTTTATTCATATTGTTCCTTTTGATTTCCTATACTGGACTTTTATTCTATTTTTTTATTCCTATGCTATCATTGTGTTAGGTATTTATATGTCATATGGCAGTGATATTGATTTATCATACTAAATTTTTATAACTTGGTCAGGTCATTTTAAGCTTAGCGTGTATGTGTGGGGTATTTTTCTCGCGCATATACGTCACGTCTCCGCTCTAGCGTATTTTGAGAAGCGGGGCGTGATAAATCATCTATCCTCTTACATGATAATCCACATGAATCTAATAGTATCGACAAGGCCTTGCTCTTGCAAGAGCTATTGATGGCTCATGATGATGGATTCTAACTTACTAACTTACTAACAAGCTAATTCTCTTATTTCATGCATTCTTCTAATGGTTTTGATGATCTAATGTTTGCAATAGCTTGTTCTTGATGCAAGTGTGAATGTGAAGAACTATTTCATGTGTCATGCTTTGCATCGTCTCTTAAAAAAAGTTAAGGATTAGAGATGATCAAGGATCCATGTATGACAAGTATCACTAAGATTTTAACATGATTAGTGGAGCACTTAGTAGTTAGTAGTCATGAATTTTCTTCTCTTTTTATCTTGTTTTAAAAATCAATTTCAAAACTCTTTTATCATTTTTCTATCATTATTTTCACCACCTTCTTAGTTCATCATTGTTTTCATCTTCTTCACAACAACTTTCAAGTTTTTCTTTTTTTGTTTTCCAAATCTATTTCTAAATTACTTCACTTTTCACTTCATTTCTATTTCCTTGCTTTGTTTTACCGATTCCAAAACCACTTCTATATTATTTTCACATTGCCGTTTTCATCGCCTTCTCCACCTACCACTTCTAATTTTCTTTTCTTTTTCTTTTCTCTTTCTTTAATAAAGAAGATCTTGTTAACAAAATAACGTGAAACCAAACTGTTAATACTTTTATTGTCACCCGTCCCTGTGGATTCGACCTGTATAGCCTATGATATAACGGAAGTATCCAGGTGGCCAAAACACTATTCTTAAAATACTGATTTCAAAATACACGTTTTCGTGCATGCTTTACCTCCGATCAATGTCTATAGAAGTTTAGTTTCTAAATCTTTCAGTTTCAGCTCAATCTGAGTTCTACAAAGGGAGAATGAGCCAAAATACTGTAAACTGCGTGTACATTTTAGATTACAGAATTCTTGCTAAAATCATGTATCAAACACCTATGAAAATTTGATCAGTCAATGATATTCTCCAGTCCATTAGCCGAAACCCTTGATCGATTAGCTTTGCTTAGTCCCATCACTGGGCTATGCCTATCATTCCACATTGTCGATCTTGTGTCTAGCGTTCGCGTGCCACGTTCATTGGCAACCCTTCAAAGCACATACTTTTTATATATGCTCTCCGTCTCCTACAATAACACGGTGCAATCCATTAAATTTTTATCTCTCTATTTTATTATTGTCACTACTACATCCCATCCTTTTCTCATCAGTGATACTATTCTCTTATGTCAATTTGGTTGTAACTCCAACATAACTTTGGCGAACTAGAATGTTTCCTTTGTTGTGATCTGAGGTGTGAGGTGGGTGATGAGAAAGTTCACTCCCCATCCTCTTGCACCCCAACCTGTTTGGTTAAGGGTGGAAGTGAGGAAGTGAAGAAGTGAAGAAGTGAGGAAGTGGTAATAGTTTCCTTTGGAACTTGGGAATTGGTTAGTAAGTTTTTTGGTGTTTGGATGTTGTTGGGAAGTGTGGTTTGGAAAATGCTATGTCTTTTCCGGTGTTTGGATGATAATGTGAAAGTGAAAGTGGAAAAGTTGACTACAAAGTTGACCGCAAAATAATATTAAATTAAAAATTAATTAATAAAAATAAAAATTAGACTGTAATTAGAATGCAAGTGAGATTTACATGAAGAAAAAATTAACTGTTTTGTGCTACAACTTATTACAAATGAGATTTACATGACCACAAAATTAACTGTAGCACTCTACAAGTGAGAAAAACGTTGTGTAAAGGAGAAAAGAGAGAAGAAAAAGAACTTTTTCCTTTTTCCTTTTCCGGTGTTTGGATGAACAGCGGAAATGAGAAAAGACACTTCCCACTTCCTCACTTCCACCCAATTCCTTGAATCCAAACAGCCTTAGTCTTTTTTCAATTTCTCTTGGAGAGACTTTACGTGAAGCTACTCGTAATAAAATCGACATTCAAGCTAGATCTATGTTTGACAAACAAGGTACTTGCGTCTACAAATTGCCTAGGGTTCCAAAATTGATCTCTGAAGTCAATGAATTCCAGAATCCGAAAATTGATTATCAAGTCCAAAATTGTCAAAATTCTAAATGAACAATAAGTCTTTGAGTTGGTAAAACTCCTTTTGTAAATAGGATGCTGACTTGAGTCAAATCCAAACTCTATGTTTTGAAGACCGTGATGCTCTAAAATAAATCTCAAAATTGACCATCACGTCGCTAAACTGAATCCAAATTTCAAGTCCAACCATCACGTCATTAAACTGAACCCAAATCTCAAGTTTGACCCAGCACGTCGCTAAACTGAACCCAAATCTCAAGCTAGACCATCACGTCGCTAAACTGAACCCATATCTGAAGTCTGGATTTTTTTCAAAAATAACTAGTTGAAAATAGTTGAAAATAATTTAAAAATACTAACATGTGAAAAATGAATATACTAATTGAAAAATAATTTGAATTTAGTTCAAAACTAAACCGAATAAAAATAAGTAAATTTCAAAAAGAATACATGTATAAATGCAAGAATTATACACATTAGGATTTACACATACAACTAAATTAGAATTGAATACACAAAGGATATAGGTCAAGTTTGATAAAAAAATCAAAAGTCTATCTCAAATTCTATACAATTATATAACAACTTCCCACAAAATTTGCATTTAAACATTTAAAAAATATATATCTGCTATACAAATAAAATATTTTTTATAAACAGCCAATCAAAGGCATATTTAAACTAAAAATAAAGGATAAAGATAGTTACCTAATTCTATTTCTCCAAACCAAAAGTTGTCTTCCTACCTTAGCTCCTTGATAGTTGTGCATTCAATTTTGTTATCCATCAATCTCCTTGTGCATCGATCACCAAAATACCAACTCTTTCACGTCTTGAGAGAAGATACACCAACATTAAATAAAATCAGTGTACCTTTTGGTACCCATACCTTCTTGGGCCCTTGGGGGTTAGTACTATTGTAAACTCAAATATTTTTCTTAAATACATGTAATCTATCATAACAAAACTTAGTCAAATGGCTTTTGCGGCCACAATGTGTACAAGTATACACTAGGGCATGAGTGTAAGCATGGTGCGCATGTGGTGTGTGAATATGCATATGTGAAACTTGTTTCTTTCGAAACATAGATTCTAATCTATCATGATCAAAAGCATATTGGCTCAAGGTTGAGCCAAATCATTAATTTTCATTTCTAATTTTGTAAAATCTTCAAAATCAATCAAAACTTTTTGTTTCTCATTTTTTTGCAAGAAATCAAATGAGAATCAAAATCACTTTTAACTTTATCAAAAGAAATAGACAAATCCTTCTTTTCTTTTAAAATCATTTCCTTTTCTTTTGAACTCAAATCAACTTGGTTTTTAAAAAATTCATTTCCTTATAAAACAACATTTAATTTTAATGATAGAGAATCATTCTCCCTTTTTAAATTCTTATTTTTAATTTTAAACAAACTATATTTTTCTGCAAATTGTTAAAAAAAAATGAAGCAATCGCATTCACACTAAGATCATCAAAATCTAAATGAGATTCTAAGTTTACCTTAAGGGGTCATCCCCTTGGACCATGAAGCACACGTGTGTGGAATCAACTTCTCCATCGGAGTAACTCTATGAATCCAATGTGGCTTTCATTGCCTTCTTCTTGCCTTTCTTTTCTTGTCATCTTTCTTTTTGGATACTCCTTCATTGCTTATAGAATATTTTTCCCATCTTCTTTATAAGTTGTGAGAAATCTTCATCTTCCTTATCTTTCATTTCCTCATCATCTTTCGAGATAGTTGGTGTGGCAATACTTTTCTTCTTGTGCTCTCTTGGGGAGGCCTTGAATGCAGTACTTTTTTTTCTTTTGCGGCTTACGTTTCTCTCTTACCTTCTCTACATATCATCGGTTTTCAAGTAACCCATAAAAGTGGTAAAGTCTATTTTCTCTTTATCATTGAGTTCCTTTAAGATGGTAGCTTTTACCTCACAAGATTTGGAAATTGCTATAATAATCTTCCGCATCTTCTTGTATTTGAAAATAGGTTTACCTAGAGAAATAAGTCCATTAGTAATAGTAGCAAACCGGGTGAGCATATTATCAAAGGATTCATAATCCAGCATATGAAAACTATTATATTTTGAAGTAAGCAAATCAAGTTTTGTTTTCTTCACTTGTGAAGTCTCTTCATGTGTGATGATCAAATTTTGCAATATATCATAGGTTGATGTGGAATTGATGATTTGGGATATATTATCAACATTAAGTTCTTACATCAGGGCATACTGCCTTTGCATTGACTTCATCATTCTTGATGACGGTTTTGGACCAAGTGTCCTCATCAATATCTGGTTGCACAAAATCTTTTGTGATTGATTTGGCAACTCAACTCCCTTGTGATTTAATAAATATAGCCATCTTAACCTTCCAAATAGGGAGTTAAAGACCATCAAACTCACATGTGTATATAAAAAAAAATATGATTAGAAAATAAAAGGGATGACTCTTCGATGGTTAAACCGATAATCAAGAGCACCCGCTCTGATACCAATTGAAATCACCAAGAGGGGGATGAATAGGTGACATGCAAATATAATATAGGAACTAAAGAAAAAACTTAACTATAATCAATAACAACTAATAAAATCAACACGTATAACAATAAACTAATAATTAAGAAATAAAGTCGTATACCCCGTGAATGGCTTTGAACTTCTCAAAATTTCTTTAAATTAAGAGTTGAGTGCTTAATTGCTTTTTTAATTAAAAAAGGACAAATGATTAAATAATTTCAAATAATCACAAGAATAATGGAGTAAGGAGTATAACAATTAGTCACAAGCAAAATCAAGCAAGTAATAATGAGCTTAAGTAATAATTATGGAAGATATATAAATAAGTGTGAGTTGAGTTGAGAGAGAGTGAGTAGTAAATGTGAACCCTGAGGTATGTTCTTAAGGTTCGGTCAACTTTACCTAATCTTGCCTTCACCAAAAATAAGGATTCCACTAAGCTTTATCCCGCAAGATCACCCACCGATACAAGTTCCCTCAAGAACTCTCAGACACCACAAGTTTCTCACTCATTTTTGCAAGAACTACAACCCACAAACCTGCAAGTTCACTCGAGTTCGTAACCTCCAAGCACTCAATACAAAGATTAAATACTAGTGATCAAGACTCTTGACCAGAAACAAAAACTCTCTCACAAGACAAATTCCCTATAGGATAGATATAGATCTGAATGGCTTAAGTTTTGTGTGAGAAAACTTAAGAGAATGGGATTTAGTAACTCAAAAATACTTGAAAACAATTTTTGAAGATTGAAAAGATTTTGGACACTAAATCTCTTTAAAATTCTTAATTAAAAAATCTCTAATATAATCTCTATATATAGAGATACTAAAACAAAACATGTTTTACTCAAACAGCAGTTAGAAACCAAATCCAAAAAGATTTAACCAAAGAACAATCGTTTAAAACCAAAACTGACATCTCTGTTGCCTAGCGGTCGACTATCCGGTCGACCGCCAATGACTAGAGTTATAGCCATTGGAAGCTATCAGTCGATGATTGGAGTGAAGCCGTGCATGAAAAGGTGTATTTTCTAAAATCAGTAAAATTGTTATGGTGCTTTAGCATCCTCGATACTTCTGATATAGCATATAGGCTATAAGGGTCGAATCCACAGGAACAGGAGGCGATAGAAGCATTAATAGTTCATGTTCACGTTGGTTGTTAACGAGTTCTTTTTTGTTTAAGAAAGTGAAAATAAAAAGGAAAAAAAACTAGAAGTAGTAGGAGGAGAAGGCGATGTAAACGGTAAATAGAAGAAATGGCATTGGTGGAGGAAATAAAATAAGAAATAGAAGCGAAGGTGAAAACATTGTGAAGTGATTTAGAGAGTAGATTTAAATAGAAAAGAGATGAAACTTGTGGTGAACGATAAAGATGATGAAAACAACGATAAGAAAATGACAAAGTGGTTTTTGAAATAGTTTTGAAAGCAAAGTAGAAAGAGAAGAAAACTCATGGTTACTAACTACTAAGTACTCCACTAATCATGCTAACCTCTTAGTGATAGTTGCTTCACATGGATCCTTGGCCATCACTAATCCTTGACTTCAAGAGACGTTACAAAGCATGATCTATAAGATTGTGCTCCACATTCAAACCACATTGACAAGGTGCAAGCTACTATTAGTCAATCAAAATCGGTTAGAGGCAAACATGAAATAAAGCAAACATTGCAAGTTATCTTATTAGTGAGTTAGGAGTTAGAACCCATCATCATGATCCATCAATGGCTCTTGCAAGAGCAATGCCTTGTAATGAATTTTGATTCATATGGATTATCAAGTAAGTGATTAGATTATTAGTAGTTAGTAGTTAGATTGCCATGAGAAAAATCTAGATAAGAATCATATTAGATGTTAGAGAAGAAACCATAAAAGGAAAGGAGGAAGCATTAATAGATTGTCACTATGTATTGCAACAACTCTCTTTTTCTCTCCTGAATCACTCTCATCCCTAATACATGATCTAAAAAGAGAAAAATACAAAAGAAAAGAAGAATTAAAATCTTACACTACATTATGGAGAGAAACTGTTGTCTACTGCTCTCTATCCTCCTGTTTAGGTCTCCAACATGGGTATTTATAGGCAAAGCAATTAGGGTTTGACGAGATGACACCACGTGGCAAGAATTAGGGCCATTGGCCCTGACTTTGCCGTGCATCCTTGTCTTGGGCCGCGCATCTGTGGCCTAATCAGGGTCAATAACCCTAATCTTTTGCTACGGGTCTCGCCCAGCTATGAGAAGCTCGTGTGTGTGTGTGTGTGTGTGTAACTTCGAGTAGTTGGATCCGTATTTCCTTCATATACGTCTTCAATTTGGGAATCCAATGTAGTCTTCTAGAAGTTCTTGACTTGGACTCTAAGAAATATGGAATAATTATCTGAAATTGGGTTTAATTAGGCTCTTATTAACACTTTGCCCCTACACACTTGTTTATCTGCATAAAAGGCCGAAACATAGGCAAGAAACAGTATCTTATTCATAACAGGGCGGGAAATGCGATATGAATAATGCTGAATTGCAGACCAATCACACCTTCAAACTTATCTTTTGCTCATCCTGAGTAAAACAAGAAAAAGAAAAACTAAAGTAAGAATATTATTTCACTACTTTTGCAGGTGACGTGATTGCACTGAGCCTGTGTAGCAAGCCTTTAAGCCTCTAAGTTTTCCATAGAGGAGGAGTTATAATCTCCTGAGGATTTTCAGCGGATTATACCCACAAAATTCATAAAGAAAGCACACAAATTTTAGCATTTTTAAAACATATTTTGAACGAGAGAAAGTCTTCGAAATATTTTTGCAAAAATTAAGTTATGGTCTTAGGTTAACCTAAACTATTCATCCCTAATTTAAGTCTCTATGCAAGGATTTGTTATCAATCTAGGTCAAGAAATCAATACCAAATTGATTATTTGATCTTTCATAAAAATCTAGATAATATGCACTTGTATATTTTGGGATTTAACTTGGACTATGATACTATTATTTTATTCTTTTTTATATATTTTTTCTTTAGTTTTATTAGGGTTTCTAGTCTACCCATGTAGTAATTCTTTAACTGAGGACTCCCAGACCAAACGGTCTTAGAGCACCAGATGAAAAAACATCCCTCGAGTTTAAAGACTCGAGTAAATAAGGCTACAAAACTAAAGGGTTTATTTGTCTTGACTACTGTTAGGTGTGACTAATCATACTTCCTAAGGCACAATTAACCAGTTTAATTAGTGGCCAAGTATATATATATATCTTATATTTTTATTTTGATGTAAGGTTATTTAAGTTTTTATTTTAATCCCTCAATGTATAAGTGCATTTATCTTTAAGGCAAAAAAATTCAAGATCAAATTATCTTTCTAATATTTCTTCCTTAATCGTAAAAATCAGACAATACCTATTATTTTGATTCAAATTAAGAAATCATAATGACGGCTTCACTTATTCCTAAGATCAATCTAATTCTCTTAAAAATGGATCAAATCTTTTTCTCTTTTTTCAAAAAGTTTGTTACGAAAGGAAAAATCCTATACAAAAGGTAAAATTCTAAGAATATCTTAAAAGAAATGAAAAAGAAAGAAAATCTAAAAATTTTGCGTTAGTAGATTCTCCTCCACACTTATCTTATGTATTTATCCACAATGCATCGTAAATGTAAGTATGCATGAAAATATAGTAGGAAGGAGAATTCACCTCAAGGTGGTGGTTTCGATGACAGTCTGATTGATGCATGAAATGCGGCCTAATTAAGATTATATGGAGTTTACAAGAACCCACCAGTGACCTCTCTAATATAGCCCATTAATATTATGTATACATTTATTACTTTTCTTAGAAATTTTACCCCATCAAATTTTCAAATTTTAAAAGTAATTTCGAAGTTAATATTTTCTACACCTTTATTCCAAAATGGAATGTGATTTGAATAGATGATAAATTTGGGCTCAGGAGTTGGAGGTATAGGAACCGATACTGACTCAGCTATTAGACTTAAATCCAGTAAAATTTTAGTTGTCAGAATTGGTTCATAATGTTGGTCCAAATCAAGAAGTTGAAGCTTTAGTTCACATTCATTTTCTCACAATGGAATGTGATTTTACAAAATTGGCGATTCAAGTTCAAGAATGACTAGTATGGGAATCGACACTGACTCTAAAATATTGCTCAAATTAGGTAACAAAATAGGAGTCAATATTGATTCAGAAATCTGAACTGGGTCACATTCCTTGTTGAGTTTAATTTCATGAAACTTGCAATTTGTCAATGGGATTTTCAAAAGTATGGTATTGGTCAAGTTTAATATGTTGACCTTGAGAGATAGGTGATTCAATTTCACGATGTATGGGTACAGGATTCAATACTGACTCGGAGAAGTAATTAATATCGAGTAAAGATACCAAGAGTCATTATTGAGTCAAGAAGTGAAAATGAATTACCAACTTGAGGTTCAGGAACACATTCATGCTCAAGTTCAATTTCAAGTAAGGGATAACTTACTAAAATGTCAATGTGATTCTCAAAATGTTGATTTTAGTCAAGTTCAAATGGATGTGATTAAATTGACTCTTGGTTTTCAAAACACCATGATTCCTGGGCCAGATCGATCGAGTTAGAGATATCAGGTTGGTTAAAGGTTGATAAGAGAGAGTTTTCTCATTCCTATAATTATTGACTAATTCGCTCATTATTACGTCTAACCTACTGATAGACTGGGTTACAAAATTTTCGATCTGAATCATGTCTTCCAGACCCTGTGCAATCAGTTCTTCTTGAAAAGATGAGTATGAAAGTTAATTTTAAAAATTATGGTGAAATTATTAGTCCATCAGATTTTGAAATTGTCGCTCGGACTCACACAAGAGTTTCATACTCATTTTCAGGACCGATGGCTGTGCATTTTGAAGAGGTGGGACTGAGTATGAATCTTGAAAATTTTACGGATGTGGGGAGGAAAACATATTTTGAGATTGTCGCTCGGACTTACGTAAAAGTTCTATACTCATATCCTAGACTGATGGTTGTTCATTTTGAAGAGGTGGGACTGAGTATGAATCTTGAAAATTTTGTGAATATTGGGAGGCCAACATATTTTGAAATTGTCGCTTGGCCCCCTGCATGGCTTCTATACTCTTTTCTAATTCAGATTTTTCTTCAGTTAGTGGTAATGAAAAAGGAGTATATAAAGCATGATGTGAAAAGATTATGAAGATTGTGAGTCAAGCATGTTTTGAAATTGTTGTTGGGACTCAAGAATGGCATTTATGGCTTCTATACTCTTTTCTAATTCAGATTTTTTTCCAATCGGTGATTCTGGAAAAGGAGCATATGAGTCAAAATTTGGGAATGAATATTGTAGACAAGGTGGTTAAAAACTAGACACGAGGGAGGTAAATCTCCGTTGACTCTGTGAAGAGTTGATATTATTTTAAAAATTTTGGTCATAAGATTAGTGGTATGGGTTATATTGAGTCGAATACATCCAATCCGGCCTATTTAATTGGTGCAAAGGTATGTTGGAGTTAATTGAGTCAAATGAGGTCGAGATGAAATATAGATTCATATTAGGATTGAAAAAATCATCGTTGTTCAAATCCATTTCATAAACAAACACAAACAAAAAGAACAAACAAACAAAAAAATCAAAATAAAAAAAAATCAAAATAAGCCTATACTATCGTTGACCTAGACCTAGAAGACTCCTAAATGGTCGACTATCCAGGAGAGAGCTATTGTAGTATCTGACCATAAGCTAATCAATCAGGTAGGGACAAAATTCAGTGGGAGGTATCTGTGCGTAAGCAACGTGCCTTAATTATATCAAACCACTGAATCTTCGAGACTCAACCTCTTAATCTTCAATCCTTAGACACTGATTTGGTAAGAGTCTGGTACAAACAACTTCCCCCTGAGGTCAATCTCTTAATGAGTTTGAGATGTCCCTATGGGCCAACGTCTATCAAGTTTTTTTAGGCTTGGGTTATGTGAGCAGGAAGGTGATTTTTAGGTTAACGGAGGGTAATGACTTTCCCACCTTATGTTATCATGGGATTTACCCTTATGTCTGATTCGTGCAAGTGTATATACAATAATAAATATACAAACTAAAAATCACCCACGTGTTTATCCTAAATTATATGCAATGCAATATGTACATTTCCGTACAGAACACAACAAGAAAACAAGATTACAACATAGTAGAATGAAATCAACACATGCCTATAATACAAATGTCTAAACCGTTTTAACACATCCAATTTACTGTTTTTCTTATTTATTACTGCAGTGTTCAGGTAATCAAAATAGAAAAAAAGCAGCAAAATATACTGATTTATACCAACACAAATTTCCATGTTTATGTGGCTGTAGGCTGTCTAAAAATGACTAACAGACCAGCCATTAAGGAAGCAGAGTCTCAAGCTCTAGACGCGAGAAATCGATGCTCGCGTCTCAGCATTAAGACGCGTTGGCTCTACACCCGCGTCACAACGTTCAGACGCATCGGCCCGACGCCCTCGCCTCAGCATCCAGACGTGAAGGCCCGAAGCCCGCGTCTCAAACCTCAAGGCGCGTTTTGCTCGACGCCCGCGTCTCAAACTTCAAGGCGCGTTTTGCTCGACGCCCGCGTCTCAGTTATAACTGCCCTGATTGCGGGGCCAGTCACCGCGCATGTAGCGGGTAGTGGCCCCTCATTCGGGAGCGTTTTCAGGAGGCACCTTCACCCCCTGAGATCCTTATAAATAGCCTTGTTTGCTAGGAAGAGAGGATCGGAGTTTTTGGAGAGACACACAGGGATAGAGGCTTGAGAGGATCGAAGCTTGGCAGAAGATCGGAGTTTTGAAGAGAGAGAGCTTTGAGATAGGGCATCATCAAAATCGATCGAATCCAGGCAGAAGGATCATCAAGAGAGAAGCACGACTCTTCAGCGAGCTTACTGAGTACTAGCCGCTCTTCGCCTACCTCCTCTTTGAGAGTTTTGGTAGACGGAGCTGAGTTACTCTTTCTACCGACCGAAGAGAAGACCCCCGACGGTCCAGGACGGTCATCTGGTCAACGGAGAACAAGATTCACTCTCCATCGCCACACGAAGAACCCAGCTTTAAACAAAGGGAAGATTCAGACATCCTCCCTCCCTTGTAACTGGAAAAGAGGGAAGAGTAGTTCTTTTGGTTGTAATCGTTTCGCTTGAATCAAGGAAATCTTTTACAGCTAAAACCACTTTCTCCGACCACCAAAGTTTCCCGGCCCCTACAAGAGATGGCGACTCCGCTGGGGACGACCTTCGTTACTGACGAGCGCACCGTGGTGCAAGATGACGTTCTCCGTAAGGGGAAAATGGTCGAATCCCTCGTCGTCGAGTTCGACCAGGCGAAGTATGAAGAGTTCCTCTCTTCTGGCTCCAAGAGCCCAAAGACCCGCGTCTGCCGCAGGGTCTCAAGTGGACAGCCCCCTGAAGCCCAATCTGAGGCTCTGTCGGGTGCTCCTGCTGCCTACTGTGCCAAGTTTGGTTCACGCGCCAACGCCTCTCCGAAGGCCCGCGTAACCTCAGACTCCTCTGCTACGATCAACCGCGCCGCGCAGAACACACGCGCCAACGCCTCTCTGAAGGCCCGCGTGGTCCCCGGCACATCTACTGGTGCGATCGACCGTGTCGCACAGAACGCCCGCGTCAGCGTCTCTCAGGAGACCCGCGTGGCAAACACCCCTGGTTCTACAAACCAGGAAGTTGTTGGCTTCTCTCTTCCTCCACAACGCAATCGGAATGCCGAGCGTCGACAGAGAAGACGCGCGCGTCAACACTCGGTCGGAACCGTTGGTTTTCTGACTGGGGTTGAACGCAGCGTACGATCCGATGCCTTGCCCGCACCTCGTCCAGTGCGAGAGGTCCGTGTTTGGCGACCCAAACGCGAGACTCCCCAAGTTGAGCCCTCTAAAGACCAACTTGCCAAACGCCGAAGCGAAGCTTCTGCGTCTTGTCAAACGCAGGAAGCACGCGCCCATAGGCGTGGGGCCCAGCAGCCCACTCTCTCCCAAGTCTCTCTGCTCCAACGCAGCAGACAGCAACGCGAAAGTCGCGTCTCATATCAACAGAGACGCCAGACGCGCGTGACGCAGCCGCGACGCAACAGCCGCGTTTCTGAAACCTGTGTCCAGGCTGAACAGCATATGACTGTCTCCCGTCGTCGACGTTGCGAGACCAGTCTCTTTAATCCCCCTCCCACAGATTTGAGGGATTATTTGACAAGGAAGAGGAGTGCCAATCAGACCACTTCTCCATGCTGCTGTCAACAGCTCATTCAGATGCTCTCTGGATGCCATTGCGAGTCAGGCGTGCACCAGCCGTCTTTAATTAGACAGCTGACCCTGATTCCCCCATCAGCCAAGAGAAGACGCTCCCACAGGAGGAGAACCTTCTCAGATGTTGAATACCCGGAGCTTACTGCAAACATGACTAGCAGGAGTAAGGGGAAACAAATTGCAGTCAGCCCAGATGACTCCGAGTCTGACTCTGTACCGGAAGGAGTGTATCAACACACTCGCACCCGGACGGGGGCCATTCCCCCAATTGACTATAATGCCTTAGCCCGCGGCATTAGAACGGGTGATTCTCACTCTGCTGTAGTGGGGTCGCAAGCTTCAAACTCTTCCGTCGAGAAGGAGGCTTCCGCCTACATGGCAGACACTCCTGAGGAGACGACCAGGCGTTTAGAACAGACGCAGAAGCACCAGATGGATATAATCGCCTCTCAACAGAGATCCATTGACTCCCTCAAGCATATGCTCGAGAAATTGCTTGAAGAAAGAGCGAGATCTCCTCCTAGACGACCAAAGGGGAAAGGGAGAAAAGGAGAAAGCCCACCCTCCGAATCTTCTGACGAGACACGACGATCTACCTCGGATGTGTCCAAGCCCTCGTCGCAGGCAAGAAGCGACCAGACCCCGGGAAAGGCTCATGCTAAAAGAATGAGTCAACTGGAGCAGCGCCTCGAGGCCCTTACCAACCGTAAAGGCCTCCAAGAAGCTGGGGTAGTCCGGCCCTATCCGGCCGAGTGGGACTTAGTCCCGTACCCTCCTAAGTTCAAGGCTCCAACTCTCCAAGCATTCGACGGGAAGGGGTCACCCAACCAGCACATCTACTACTTCAAATCCCAGACCGGGAATGTGGTAGATAACGATGCCATCCTGGCGCGACTGTTCATCGGCACCCTGAAAGGGTTGGCCTTTGAATGGTTCATGAAACTCCCCGAGGGTTCCATCAAGAACTGGGGCGACTTGGAGAAGCTGTTTCTAACACGCTTCTTCGAAGATGATTCGGAGGTCACAATGCCTACCCTTTTAGCTACAAAACAGCGAAAGGGAGAGTCCGTCAAGTCTTTCGTAGAAAGATTTCGGAACATGGCACTCCGATGTCCAAGCGGCATGACCCAGGCCACCCTGGTGGAAACATGTCGCCATAATCTCCAAACCTCACTCCTTGCTCAAATAGGAGTTGCTGAAAGCCGCACCTGGAAACAATTAGTCCAGCAAGGTGAACAGGCTGAGGAGATTGTCGCCCGCGTCAGAGCGGAAGAAGGCAAGCCCAGGCCAGAGAGGTCGACAAGGCGTGCACCAGACACATCCCTCCAAACCAAGCGGAAGGATAATTTGGCGACGGAGACCAAATCTCCCACCAAACCTCAAACAGGCAGGGCAAGTGGCTCTTCAAGCCAGCCACGCCCCAACAAGCAGTATTCCTTCAAGGAGGAACACGTCGATTCGCTCTTCAAGCTACTCAACAAGAGCAATCGACTGAAGCTCCCTGAAATTAGGCGCCGGAGGAGGTCGGCAAGACCGACAATCCCACCTACTGCTTATACCACAGGATGCTCGGACATCCTACCAAAAGCTGCTATGTCTTTAAGGACATCCTTCAAGCTCTGATTGACGCGGAGGTATTAAAACTCCGACCGGAGCAGAAGAAGATGACGGCCAACATGACGTCGATTCTCCAGTTTGGGACACGACCCCCGACACCCGTGGGGGTGATCTCTGTCCCGAAAGGAGAACTGAGGGTGGTCAACACAGACCCTCATCAGCAGCAGGAGAAAGGCTTGGTACCCGTCCCTACACCTCGAGGGGAAATCATGTGGGTCCACCCTGACCTCGTCGACGAGCAACAATGGACGACTGTGACCAACAGAAAGTCCAAAGGCAAAGGGAAGGCTTCATCTTGCCATGTGATATGCGCCTCTTCTCGAGAAGCGGACACTGATGTTCCCTCGCTGACTGACTCAGAAGAGGAAACAATAGTCCTGGCCGCAGAGCCCAGCCAACCTACGGCAGGGACCCGTTCAGGACAGGCATACTTGAAGCAGTACGGCGAGACGGCAGCGGCTTCTCCGCAACCAGCCGTGGAACCAGCCAAGCCCTCCTCTAAACAGCCTGGGGAGAAGCAGAAAGAAACTCGGTTTTCTCGAGTTCTTGCGAAAGGTGTAACGGAAGAATCCTCGACACCTTACCGCTTCGACGTCTTGGCTCAACTAGCCAACATCCCGGCACGCATTACCTTGTATGAGCTCCTGAGGCTATCAAAGTCAACCAGAGAGGCTCTACAAGAAGCTCTGGCAAATGCTGAGGTCTTTATGACCCGCGTGCCAAGGGAGGAAGATGAAGAGGATTGCCTCCACACCTCCCCAAATGCTCCCTGCATCACCTTCACAACAGATGACATGCAGGTTAAAGGGAAGCATGACCGACCCCTATACTTCACAGGGTATATTGGGTCATCCGAGGTGAACCGCATCCAGGTAGACCCAGGGTCCGCGCTGAGCATCATACCTCGCCGGGTTATGCAGTTTCTAGGCATTCTTACCCATCGTCTGAGCCCTACCCAGACGACTATTTACGGGTTCAATGCCAACAGCTCCCGCCCAATGGGGAAGATCAAGCTCAAATGCCAGATCGGGAGCCTCAAGTCAGAAGTGACGTGTTACGTCATTGACGCGGACACTTCCTACAACCTGTTGCTGGGACGACCATGGATTCACCGCAATTCCATCGTTCCCTCTACTCTCCACCAAGTCATGAAATACATTGACGAGAGTGGACAGGTCCGAACGTTGATTGCCGAAAGGCATCCGTTTAAAGGGGTTGAAAATTATTTCACGGACTCCCTCTTATATCAGGATCCGGAGGAGACTAATGAAACCCCACAACCAGAGGAGCCAGACTCTGGTAATGAAGCTGACGTTGAGCCTGAGAAAGAAGAGTGCCTGTGGGAGTTGGAGCCCATTGTAAAGAGCACTAATAAGCTCGATGTTGATACCACCGACGATGCGGGTGGTTGGTACATTAATGAAGATTTAGACTTTGCGTATTTCCCTGTGTATGTTTCCGATTCAATACCGTCGGATACCACTACCGACGTGGACGATGACCTCTGGTCGGCAATAGATGCCTTGACATCTTTGCATGTACCGGTGAAATCATCCTTCGGGACATACCAAGATAATGGTGACGCGCAAGAGTCTGTATTCATGGTTCCAGCCGGACGAAAAGGCCAAAGACCAATACTTTTTGGGCGAATCGCATCTGAACCTATGCCCCACGAAGAATCGGAAGGTGAGGATGAATCCCCTCAGTTCGATCATTATGAACCAAGAACGCTCAAGATGATGAAGCGCATGGGGTATGATCTAACCAACAGGCCTGGGTTGAACTTCGGAAAAGGAAGAAGAACACTGCTTCGATCCTTTGTACCGAAAGGGAAAACCCCTGATTACTATCATCGGACGCGCCGGGGGTTGGGCTATGTATCAACTCCAGTGCCATCAGCCTCTGATTCGGAGAGACTGTCAAGTCATGACTGCTCATCAGACACGTCGTCATGGGAATCAGATGTCAGTGTCGGCAACATCTTCAAAGGGCTTTCAGTAAACATGGTTTCGACAAGCCATCTGGAGGATGAAGATGAAGAAATGATCCAATCCGATACAGACCCTTGGATCAGACATTTGAATGCTCTTTGGGACATCCGCTTTGAACAGCGTGAGCCACCCACAGAAGACAAGGTTGTTCAAGTCAACCTAGGAGATGAAGACAATCCTAAACCCATCTTCATAAGTGACGGCCTGTCGCCTCCAGAGAAGAAGGATTTAATATCTCTTGTACAAGAGTATATAGATGTCTTCGCCTGGAATTATGAGGACATGCCTGGACTTGATCCTCAAGTGGCTATGCATCGCCTCAACATCAATCCGGACATGAAGCCCGTTAAACAACAGCAGCAACGGTTCCGTCCAGAGATAATGGAGGCAATCCAATCAGAAGTCAGGAAGCTTATTGACTCCGGCTTTATCAGGGAGGAACAGCATCCCGACTGGGTAGCCAACATCGTCCCCGTCGCCAAGAAGAACGGGAAGATCCGGATCTGCATCGACTTCCGTGATCTAAACGAGGCCTGCCCCAAAGACGAATTCCCATTGCCAATCACAGATGTCATGATTGACAATACTTGTGGATTCGAGCGAATGTCCTTTATGGACGGGTTCTCAGGATATAATCAAATCAAGATGTATCCCGATGACGAAAAGCACACCTCCTTCAGGACACCTCTAGGGGTATATTGCTACACCGTCATGCCCTTCGGTCTGAAAAATGCGGGGGCAACCTACCAAAGGGCCATGAATGCCATTTTCCATCGGCAGATACGCAAAACGGTGGAATGTTATGTCGACGACATTGCGGTGAAAAGCCGCACTAAAGGTGATCACATAGCAGACCTGAGGGTGGTCTTCGACATCATGCGGGCTCATCAATTGAAGATGAACCCCACCAAGTCCTTCCTGGGGGTAGCCAGTGGCAAATTCCTAGGGTTTGTCGTGACTTCCACAGGAATCCATTTGGATCCGGAGAAAGTCCGCGCTATCCAAGAGATGCAACCCCCCAGGAGCCTCAAGGAGCTCAGAGGATTACAAGGACGATTGGCATACATCCGCAGATTCATTTCAAATCTCTCCGGGAGATGCCAACCCTTCGCTAAGCTGATGAAGAAGGGCGTTTCGTTCATTTGGGACGACGCTTGCCAGCAGGCATTTGAGGAGATCAAGCACTACCTCACCCAACCACCAGTCCTGGCAGCTCCGGTATCCGGAAAGCCTTTCCTGGTGTACGTCCGATCAATGGATCATTCTTTGGGAGCTCTACTAGCTCAGAATGATGACCAGGGGCGAGAACAAGCAATCTACTACCTAAGTAGAACGATGATCGGAGCCGAACATCGGTACAACCCGATCGAGAAGGAATGTTTGGCACTGGTGTTCGCCATTCAGAAAATGCGACACTATCTGGTGGGCCAAACCATAAATGTCATATCCAAAGTCACCCCCTGAGGTTACTTATGACAAAGCCTTCTTCACTAAATGGCCGGCTGGCAAAATGGGCCATATTGCTATCACAATATGAGATGCATTTTCTGCCACAAAAGGCTATTAAGGGACAAGCGGTGGCGGACTTCTTAGCTGAACACCCAAATCCCAGGGCAGCCAAACTCTACGAGGATCTCCCAGACGAGGTCGCCGAAGCCTGCCTGACCCAGACATTGTTCGAAGGACAAGTATGGCAACTTTTCTTCGATGGCGCATCGAGAACAAGCTCTAAGGGACATACAGTTGCGGGGGTAGGAGTAGTACTCGTCTCCCCACAAAATTACGTGATTCCCCGAGCTATCTCGTTAACCGAGCCCTGTTCCAACAATGTGGCGGAATACAACGCTCTTTTGATTGGGATGCAATTCGCCGATGAGATTGGCGTTAAAAATCTCGAGGCATACGGTGATTCTAAACTCATCGTCAGCCAAGTTCGCGGAGAGTATGAGGTCAGGCATGAAGATCTAGTACCCTACTACAACGCGACAATCCACATGGCCGAGAGGTTTTCAAACTTCTACATCGACCATGTACCGCGCAAGCAAAATGCGCATGCAGATGCACTTGCATCCCTTGCTGCCTCCTTAGCTCTTCCAGCTGGAGCAATGGAGAAGGTATTCGTCTATAGCCACGACCTATACTGCCCAAAAAGTCCCCTCGGAGACTACCAGAGGTCAACGGGAGATCGTCACGGTAAGGAAACACTTGAAGTGTCGACCGATCCAGAACTTAAAGACTGGCGATTCCCCTACATTGATTTTGTCTTGTACGGCATCTTGCCCGAAGACGCCAGGGAGGCGGCTGCCATCCGAAGGAAAGCCTCCAAATTCTACTACAATGCGATTTCGCGAACATTGTATCGTAGATCGCATGATGGGATCCTGCTCCGGTGCCTCTCATTAAAAGAAGCCCACGAAGTGTTGAAAGAAGCCCACGATGGTACGTGTGGAGCTCATCAACCTGGCCCGAAGCTGGCAAACCGACTCCAAAGATTGGGTTATTACTGGCCCAAGATGGTTGCCGATGCTGTTGCCTATGCCAAAAGATGTCACGCCTGTCAAATACATGGCGATTTCATCCATCAAGCACCAGGATACCTCCACTCTACGACCTCTACCTGGCCGTTCGAAATGTGGGGGATGGACGTGGTTGGTCCTATCAGCCCACCATCATCAAAGGGACATCGGTTCATCCTAGCGATAACCGATTACTTCTCAAAGTGGGCCGAAGCTATCCCTTTGAAAGAGGTGAAATCTTCTAACGTGATCAAGTTCGTGAAACATCACGTTATTTACCGCTTCGGTGTGCCTCGGCGGATTGTCCATGACAATGGACCCCAGTTCATCAGCCAGGCTTTTCAGAGATTCTGCGCCAAGTTCAGAATCCAGAGTGTGTCATCAACGGCATATTATCCGCCCGCTAACGGCCTCGCAGAAGCTTTCAATAAGACTATTGGTAGGCTTCTCAAGAAATTCGTCTCGAAAAGTCAACGAGACTGGGACGATAAGTTGGGCGAATGCTTATGGGCCTATCGCACGACTGTGCGAACCCCAACTAAAGCCACGCCATTTTCCTTGGTGTACGGATGCGAAGCCGTCCTTCCACTGGAAATCCAAATTCCATCTCTTCGCGTCGCTTTGACAGCGGAAATGACAACAGAGGAGAAGCATCGACAGCGACTCCAAGAATTGGAAGCCTTGGACGACAAGCGTCTTCAGGCCCAACAACAAATCGAGCTTTACCAAGCTCGTATCACCAGAGCCTTCAACAAGAAAGTCAAATCGCGAACTTTCAAGAAGGGCGACCTCGTCTTAGCCGTCCGAAGACCCATGGTCATGACGCACAAGACGAAAGGAAAATTCCAACCCAAATGGGAAGGACCGTTTGTAGTAGAGTCAGTCTACTCAAATGGATCGTATCGCCTCATAACCTCAAATGGCGATACACTCATGATGCCAATCAATGGCAAATTCCTGAAGAAATACTATCCCTAGATGGCATTCTTCCACCGATCAAGTTAAAAGTACACCTCTGATCAAACATCTGACGCCCTCGACGGCTAAGGATAGAAGAAAATGTTGGCTTTTAAGTCCAACATAAGTCTTCGACAACTCATCATGCTGAGGGGAATAGCATGGCTAGCCCAACTCAAACGGTAGTTGGTAAAGGCATGACAAACCCGTTGACAGCTGAGGATTTGCTAAAAATCCTAAGGGACACGTTCCCATTTGATCCGACGCCTCCGACGGCTAAGGATAGAGGAAAATGTTGGCCTTTAAGCCCAATATAAGTCCTCGACAACTCATCATGCTGAGGGGAATAGCATGGCTAGCCCAACTCAAACGGTAGTTGGTAAAGGCACCTCAAATCCGTTGACAGCTGAGGGTTTGCTAAAAATCCTAAGTGGATTTGATTCCACTCTTCCCTCCAAAAATCCCTTACCAATTCTCATCCATAGAATGGTAGGACCACAAAATGCAATCATTACCATGTTAACACTATACCTCTGGTAATGAATACTCTTTGTCGAGTACAAACCTGGCTTGTTAACTCTGCATAGAGTAACAAACTCTCAAATTTGCCAAGTTAACACTATACCTCTGGCACCTCAAATTCCACTTGTCAATTCTCATCAATAGAATGACAGGTCCTCAAATTGCTCCTATCGCAAGCAAATCCTTGTCAAGTTAATATCACACCTCTGACAAACTACTGTTTAAGTTAACATTACACCTCTAAGCAGTACATCGAGTGCCTGTCAAGTTAATATCACACCTCTGATAGTCACCTTTCTTCAGACTTCCATATCGAAGCTGAAATGGACGATGCCAAGTTAACACTACACTTCTAGCATCCGAGTCATTGCTAAGTTCAACAATACACCTATGGCTATGACCTTTCCTCGACTTCTTTAAGCCGAGACGACTAATGCCAAGTTCAACATTACACCTCTAGCATTTCTATCACTGTTAAGTTAAACATCACACCTATGACAGTGACACCCTCAGTTTTCCCAAATAAAACTGAGATGCTGATGGGTTAGGTTAATATCACACCTCTAACTCACATCCTTGTCAAGTTAATATTACACTTCTGACAAGACTACTTCTAAACCGTTAAGTTAATATCACACCTCTAACGGTAAAAATCTTACTAGATTCCCCACGAGTCTAGTTTCATTTGATATTCTCCCCAATCGAGTATCAAATTCATTCTGGAGGCAGTGTTGGTTAACATTACATCAATAAACAATGCTTCCATCAAAATCCCCAGCTGATCTTAAATCAAGTTAATCCCAAATCCTTGATAAAAGTTCACCTTCTCTGGGGGTACGCGCTCCACTCGTCACTTTCTTTTATAAAGTGGCGGGTCCACCAAAATTATTCTTTGGCTTCTAAAACAAAACGTTCAAGACAACAGAAAGAAGCAAAAAGAAAAGTGTCACTTTTATTCATATCCAAACACATGAAAGTGATACAAAACGCTCTCTTATACAATAAGATTGAGTGTTACAATTAAGGAGTACAAAGAAGTCCCTCTCTCTCTCTGAGGCCGTACTCACTCCTTGAAACCGCATCTGATCCCAGGTGCACAATTGGAGCCGGTTGCACTTTGATGCGTGACGCCAACTTCGAAAGCGCCCTAGCTGACCAAGCCAAGAGCAATGGTGTTCTTGAGGTCCAGTGGCAACAGAAGGTCCTGCAACCCTTCGTTCAGGCGCGTCTCTTTCCCTAGTAGACTATCCAACAAACATGGAGTCACTCTTGGGGTGAGAGCAGAAGTTTAGGAGTCATCACAAAGGATGCCACCCTCCACTCGGTCCAGCGGCAGCAGAGAGTCCTGCATTCATCACCATCCCTTTCCCCAGCAGGCCATCCAACGGAGTGTCCTTGATGTGACTTCCGGAGTGGGAGAGGAAGAGGATCTCATCCGCCGCCGCAACCGCCGGACCACCCTCGCCGGTACTCAGCCTATCCGTCTCTTCCACCAGATCTGAAGAGACCTTGGCGAGGGTTGGGTCCTCGTCAGAGATGTAATATACTCTCTTATAGGTGACGAGGACCATAATATATTCTCTCATAGGTGAAGGTTGAACGAGTTCGCCGACCGAAGTATTCTTCCAAGGGCCCAGCAAGCCTGCAAGGAACAAAAAGAGAGAATTAGAACAGTCTGCAGCTTAGTGTAAACAGAGAAAAACTAAGTCAGCAGAGGCAAACGCGGGAATGATCCACGCAGTCAGCCAAATGCGGGAATGATCCATGCAGTCTACCAAGACGCAGGAATGACACGTGCAGCAAGCCAAACTGTTGCGTCAGCAGAGACAAACGCGAATCAAAACGCGGTCCCATTCTGTGCCTAGGTCAAAGAGCACAAACGCCGAAAAGGCACAGACGCCGAAAATTGCCATCTCCATGAACAGGAGTTGCAAGGTGCGGGTCTGAAACCTTTTTTGGAATTCGTCCAAGGCATTGGCCATGAAACGCGCTAAGGCACAAGCCATAAAACGCGCCAACGCCAAGTGCCAAAGATTCCTGCACGCGCGTCCGGAGAAGTTCAAGCCCATGGTACAAATTCCAGAAGGAATGCACCAATGCAGACTTCATGAGGGGGTCCAGATGACATGAAGCCAAGGTACAGGCCATGGTAAATCTAAGGTGTCATGGTGAAACGAACTGCATACCCGTAGAGACCTCTGTCAAGAGTTGTAATCTCTGCACCAGGACGCAAACGCGGTCACAGGGCAAAGA
Organism: Agave tequilana; assembly: GCA_038442645.1. NCBI lineage: Eukaryota > Viridiplantae > Streptophyta > Magnoliopsida > Asparagales > Asparagaceae > Agave > Agave tequilana. The sequence continues at coordinate 72,300 of JAVJIF010002473.1, read as the reverse complement.
GGTGTTTTCTCCTAAAGAGACCAAACAGGGGCTTAAAAGCCCTGGGTCATCTTCAGAACCATCCTCATCCATGGAGACAATTGTCTGAGGAAGATGAAAGTTCTCAAAGCGCTCTCTCAAAAAACAAAATAGTCCAAAGGCAGGATTGAAGGGAGAACGGGCGCCCTATTTATAGGCAGCTCCTGATAACAGCGGTTAATGGCCCCGTAATCTGAACCGCCGGCATTAACAACTGCACAACTGCCAAGATCCAATAAAGGCCGGACGCGTGTAACGCTGCTTCGAGAACCGCCGCTGGCGCTGATCTCCAACCGCCCGCACTGGTTTCTCATTTAAGAGAATCAATACTCAAGCCCAATCAGCAGCCGACGCGTGGACAACTGCTTCGGGAAACAAAGCGGAAAATCCGCATCTGACGTTTAAAGATCACACCAAATCCCTATGACAGGCTGTATGTAACGCATGGGAGTTTACACCCAGACGCGGATTGAAGAACTATCCACCCATCCGCGTCCCAGAAAGATGCCTGCGCGAGTCAAAGTCGCGTCCCCTCAGAATTAAGGGAAAGGCACAAGGCTGCGTCTCCCGCGTCTGCCTGATCCGCTTCCTTCTTCGCAGAAGCAGATCCGCGTTATTCAGAGCCGCGTCTCCCTGAACGAATGCCGCGTCTCATGAAACAATGATGGCCACGTCTCCCTATGGATTGATGCTGCGTCTTGTCAAAAGGACTTAGTCCTGCCTAAGTTCTCATGAACTAAGAACCGCGTCTCACCCTGTGATTGACGATGCGTTCGGAGGCCGCGTTTTCACTCTATGCTGCGTCTCATCAAGAAGACCGCGTTCCGATTTGTGATTGACGCCGCGTCTCATCAAAAGGACTTAGTAGAATCTAAGTTCTTATGAAATGATGACCGCGTCTCACTTTATGATTGACGCTGCGTCTCAGTAAAAGGACTTAGTAAAATCTAAGTTCCGGTAGACTGACGACCACGTCTCACCCTGTGATCGCCGCTGCGTCTCGTCAAAAAAAGACTTGGTGAAATCTAAGTCCCCATAGATTGATGCCACGTCTCATTCTACGGGATTAATGCCGCGTCTCGCCAAGACCGCGTCTCATTAAAAGAACTTGGTCCTACCTAAGTTCAGTAATCACGACTGGTGATCAAGAGTTGGACTCATCCACAACAAGACAAAGAAATTGGGACAAAAGCTTTAAAGAAAACTTCTATTATACCAAAAAATGATAGAAGTGGATACAAACACTCTTAATAGAGTGTCCCTTTTCTTTACAGAAAAAAAAAAGAAGGCTAAATGTCCTGGTTCACCAAGGAACGGATTTGTTCCCTAAGGCGGTGAATCTCATGCTGGCGCGTCCTCTCAGCCTCCATGATAGCCCGGTCCCGCAGCTCCGCCTCAGATAAGAAACTTCTGGCAGACAGCTGCATCCGCAGAGAGTCCACCCTGGAAGATTGCAGAGACAGACTCTCTTCAGCCCGCGCCGTAGCAGCCCGTTGCTCCTCAAGCTCCTTTCTGAGGGAGACAAGTTTCTCCTCATTTAGTGCAAGAACAGCTTCCGCCTTGGCAATAATGTCCCGAGTTCTGAGGATGACCTGCTCCGTGCTCTGCACACTGAGCTCAGATTCCCTCGAATCTCCGGCTAATTTTTGAAATTCAGCCTTGGAATATTCAAGGTCACGGACCTCGGCAGCAATCTGTGCCCCGCCTCCTGTCGCTCCCGTTCCTGATCAGCTAGGAGCCTAGTCAAGGTGGCCTGGGCTTCATCAAAAGAGCCAGCATCTTCCAAAGATTCCAGCTCCCGCAGGTTATCTCCAAGTTGCTCTACCACCCGTAGGCATGCCCTGGCAAGTGAAGGGCCTCCCGCCAATTCGACGCTCATGGCCATATTTTCAAGAAGCCTCTGGGCGAACTGGAAGGTGCTGTGTCCACGGAAGATGAGATCAATACATGATCCCATCGAGGTGAAGAATTGTTGCACCATCTGACGTGCCAGCTCCCCCATGTCTTCACCACCTAAGAAGCTTCCCGACCCTTTTTCTGTCACGGGACAAGGGATATAGGGCGGGTTTTCTCGCACAAGAGCCGTGCCAGCCGTCGATGTGGCAAGAACAAGACTACCCATTGGCGCTTCCGGGAGCGCTGCCTCTGCAGGAGCTTCCACGACCAAGGAAGGAGCTGTGAGCACAACCTCTTCAGAAACTTCCACCGAGGATTGAGCTGTGTGGCCTTCTGGAAGGGTGCTGATCGTCAGACTCCCCACCTGAGCCCCCTCAGTCAGAGCTGCCTTACTAGGTTCGAGGTCCAGAGGCGTCGAGTCCTGTAGAATGGGGGTCTCCCCAGCTCCAGCAGTAACCTTCTCCACCGGCGGAGTGAGAGCCTCCTCAGCCTCAATGGTTGTTTCCCCTCCTGGCAAAGGGGAAGGCTCCCCAACTTCAACAGCTACCCCCTCCGAGGTTATCTCAGTGGCCGAAGCCTCAATCCCCTTGGGCTGGGTCAACTCTGTTTCCATCGCCTCGACAGGCAAAGAAGTTATACCTTCAGCAGGGATTATAGCCGGCGGTTCATGGCCGTAGTCGACTTTATCTCCAAAGTCGCTTTCCGTATCAGACGCGGAAGACGACAGTTCAACGCAAAGGTCCTCGGTGACCGGAGCCTTGCCACCAATCACCCCAGTGGTAGGACTAGGGTCGATTATCCGAGCATTGGAGATGAAGACACTAGGAGGCCCTGACCGCTGTGCCTTATCTTTCCCTTCACGAGCAGAAGAAGGCTCAGGCCGAGCTGAGAACCCTGGAATTTGGACATTCCCTCCCACGAGCTGTACTTCCTCGTCAGCTATAGTGAGTTTGTCAACCAATTCCCCTCTCCCGCAATCTTACAGGTCCCTCGGTGCGACCTAGGAGCACGGATTAAACTGGGGAGAGTTTTATCCTCTGGCGGTTCCTCAACCATGATAAAGAGGTCTTCAGGACAGTCCTCAACTCCAGCAGAAATGCCTTCCGAGGGAGAGACTTCTGTTGCTAATTCCCTCCGAGCCCTCTTCGAAACAGGACCAGCAGTTGAGGTAGGACCCGACAACGCTTACTCACCAATTCTTGAGCCTTGGTGGTAGAAGGCCCCTCCTGTGGCCCTAGCTTGGTTCTGCTCCGGGTTACTCGGGGCTCCTCTCTTGAGCCTCCCTCGGCTCCTCTCTGAGATGCTCTCTCCAGCTCTTTCTGGACCTTTAAATACTGGGTGATCATGTGCGAGCCTTTGCCAGACTCCGACTGTGTTTTGAGATAGGCATTAATGCCCTCAATACCCGTATACCCAGGAGCAAAATCCGGTGACTGGTTTACCCGAGAATACCAGATGCAGAAAGTGAAGCTGGTAAGGTTCTTCGGCTCCTCGACGGGCAAACGGAAAGTTGCCTCTGTCCCCCCAGCCACGCTATAATACCAGGCTCGAGCACCTTCGTACAAATTCCCATTGAAGGCAAGTTGTGTATTCGGATTGCCGACATAAAGCTGAGCATAGCCAAACTGTCGGGCAAAACGACTTGGCATATACGGTTCGATAGTGCAGGAAGTCCCTTAGCGAAACAGCACATATCCTGGTCGTATATTGATCAACCACCGGAAGACTCCCGCAGACAGTTGGGTGAGGTCATCCCGACCTATAGAATCAGTGAATTGCTCACCAAAGGATGCACCAGGAATTCTAGGGAAGCAGCGGTTAAGCTGGTAATTGGCGGCATTTGAGAGACGTCTCCGAATATAATATATATAGGTGTCACTCCAATCCGAGTCTTCCAGCCGCCTCACAAAAGGGACAGGACTCTTACTCCCACGCGCCGTTGTCATCAGAGAAGGGCAATGCATCACGTACCAGGCCATGAGATACGTGTAAGGCAACTCCATTCGGGGTTTAGGGCGCCTTGCCGTCGGGTTTCCCTCTGAATCGACATACGGCTTGCCTTGAGAGTCGACAGTCCTTGGAGCCTCGCATAGTCTCTTGGCTAGCGCCCGCAACCCGCTCTGAATGCCAGCCGCCACGGCCGGAAGAAGGGCTATAGGACGGCCATGGGCCAGGAGCACTGCTGGATACACCACGTCGGCAATAATGACTTCATGTGGCCGTGTAGGTACCACGCAACGCTTCAACCACAGCATCAAGAAGCCCGCCAACAGCGCTCGACTAGAGATAGAAGCCCGGGCCCGGTGATGATAGCTTTCAAAAAGCGTATCAGGTTCGAAGCCGTCCTCGTTCGACCCAGTGGTGTAAAAGCCCTCAGAAGCTTGTGCGACCATGTCATCAACTCCCTGTTCAGAGAGGGGAGCCAGTCGAGTTATCGAATGATCCTTCTTGCTGACATTGCTGAATAAGTAATTGGCCCAGGATAGATGCCTGACTCCATGCGTCCTCCAACCGGTTACCTGACCACAAATATGGAAGTGGCACATCACTTCCCAATAGGTCTCGTACACCTCAGGGGAATCCTTCTTTATAAGGTCAAGCTCCCTAGCAGTCGGGACATATTCTTCATAAGGGAACTCCCCCATCACCAGCCCCGAGACCTCATGCAACTCATGCAGTGCAAGGCCCATTTCTCCAACCGGGGTAAAGAATGTCCCCGTCTGAGGGTTGTAGCGCTCCAAAATCCCAAAGAAGTTGTGAGAGCTCATTGGGATGCCCCATTGTACGGCCCTGACTGCTGAGTATAATCCCACGTGCTCAAGCAGATCTCCAAGATCGGAGAGGACAAAACCCACCATCCTGCCCCACCAAGAATTCTCCGTGGAGTGGACCCATCCTGGCAAATGGAACTTGGCCGGATAATCACCCTCTACTTCTATGAACGAGTTGAGGAAGGTGGTGGCAAGCTGCGGGATCTCTCCGACTGGAAGCTCAGACTTGCGTGACCCGGGGAAACAAACCGAGGACCGCCCGGTCATGGCAATCATGACGGTATACGTTCTGGGAGCTGAAATTCCCAAGGGTAATCTCAGAGATATCCCGGGACACGTCCCACTTCATCTTCCGAAGGACGGACAGATGTTGGAGATAAGACAACGGGAGCATCCTCTCCATGGCTGGAAGGAAGTATCTCCTCTCCCCTATCTGACGGAGCCACCTGTAATTCCCGTCATACATGGGGTTGCCACCGTCGCTGACATGATCTCCAAAGAAGAAAGCAGGCTTCTCCAGCTTGATGTGGGTATCCGTTGCGAAGACTGCATCGGTCATAAGCACCCGAGAAGTCCTCTCATTAACGTGGGCAATCATTTCCCTGCGAACTGGCGACCTGTCAGCAGTCACAGGTATGGTCCTTCGCAGTGCAAAAGTCAGACGGTGGTCGGCACCACCCACGCGGCCGAAATGGTGCATCTTGGCAAGTGAACCTGAAACATGCGGCACTGCAAAAGAAAAAGACACTTGGTCAGATACCTTGCCAAAAATAAGGGAAGACGCTAAGTGTTCATAATTCAAAACGCAGCCGAGACATTGACGCAGGAGTTATCATCCGCGTCCAGACCTGCGAACTTGCACCAAAACGCAGAAGAGATACTGGACGCAGGAATTTTTCGAATCCGCGTCTAGACCTGCAAAGCTGCGTTCTACAAACCAAGACTTGTGAAAATTCGAAGTACTTGGACTCAAACGCCAGATTCTACAAAATCGTCGGTTGAAGACACAGAACACAAGGATCAAATCCGCGTTCTGCAAACCAAGACTTGTGAAATTTCAAAGTGCTTGGACTCGGACGCCAGCGCCTGATGGCACAAAACGCGGCACAGAACGCATGGATCAAATCCGCGTTCTGCAAATCGCGTTCAGAGACCTTCACAATTAGAAATATCTAAGTGAAGGACCCAGAGTGCAGAGTTCACCAGCGTCGGATTATCAGGCCCGCGCCCCGGTTATCATCTCAAGGACAACGTCCGAGAATCAAACACGATCTTGTGTTAAAGGTTCTTAGGGTTCTATGAACATGTTTAATGGCGGAACCCACACCGAAGGTGCATTTTACCTCGGAAAACACCCTCCTGCGCAGAGGAAGCATCTCTCTCAGCCTCGGCGACGGTCGCCCTTGAGGTCGATGCAGTCGGTTTCGTCTTGGGAGCCATTGAAAATCAAGAAATCCGAGCGAGGAGATGAATAGTTGAACAAGAGAAGGAAGTTCTTTTTCTCAGAGAATGCGTTCGTTCGGAGAAGAAGATACATCTCTCCAACTGTTGCCTTTTATAGGCACGGAGATTCGCGAAGATACGCAGCGTTTGGCCCAATAAACGCTGCAGCGATCGCTGCCTGACGCGTGGAGCCAAATCATTGTTTGAACAGGGAAGATCATGCGTCGCGACCCCGCCACAAGTCAGAAGTTGACACGTGGAGAAGTTCACTTAATGAACCGGGAGATCCGCGCGCCAAAAGTCGAAATCTCGCCTTTTCCCCAGGCCAGCTGGCGGCGTAATCATGACATGGCACAGGTGCGCGTCCCAAAGTACGCGGCTCTTCGGTGGACATGCCCCGTCAGCATCATCATAAATGCACCCAGAAAATCGCGTCTGCGTTTCAAGAGATGCGTCTCTCCAAAGCCCGCATCCCCTCAAACAGGCCAAACATCGCGTCTCGCTAAGAAGTCGCGTCTTTAAAGCAGTTTCTGCTTTTTTTTTTCAAAAAGGAACCTGCGTCCAGTCTCCTGCTTCTACAAGTCAGTTCAACAGTACACTGACGCAAACAGACAACCAACCACTCCCGGCCAAAAGCGCACCCGTGACAGACTAAAAGCAATCGGGGAGGTCTAGACTGTGTATCTAGACACTCAACACGATCAACTCTGACGGCTTCAAAGAGTTCAACAGTACACTCACGAAGACCAATTCCAGATAAGATCAAACCCGAAGCATCAACAGTCCAGTCATAAAACGCGAACACGGCTAAAAAATCCAAAGTATTCCGAAATCCGTCCCATTCAACTGCGGAATATCAGAAACTTTGGAGGGGGTTCTGTAGGCTGTCTAAAAATGACTAACAGACCAGCCATTAAGGAAGCAGAGTCTCAAGCTCTAGACGCGAGAAATCGATGCTCGCGTCTCAGCATTAAGACGCGTTGGCTCTACACCCGCGTCACAACGTTCAGACGCATCGGCCCGACGCCCTCGCCTCAGCATCCAGACGTGAAGGCCCGAAGCCCGCGTCTCAAACCTCAAGGCGCGTTTTGCTCGACTCCCGCGTCTCAAACTTCAAGGCGCGTTTTGCTCGACGCCCGCGTCTCAGTTATAACTGCCCTGATTGCGGGGCCAGTCACCGCGCATGTAGCGGGTAGTGGCCCCTCATTCGGGAGCGTTTTCAGGAGGCACCTTCACCCCCTGAGATCCTTATAAATAGCCTTGTTTGCTAGGAAGAGAGGATCGGAGTTTTTGGAGAGACACACAGGGATAGAGGCTTGAGAGGATCGAAGCTTGGCAGAAGATCGGAGTTTTGAAGAGAGAGAGCTTTGAGATAGGGCATCATCAAAATCGATCGAATCCAGGCAGAAGGATCATCAAGAGAGAAGCACGACTCTTCAGCGAGCTTACTGAGTACTAGCCGCTCTTCGCCTACCTCCTCTTTGAGAGTTTTGGTAGACGGAGCTGAGTTACTCTTCTCTACCGACCGAAGAGAAGACCCCCGACGGTCCAGGACGGTCATCTGGTCAACGGAGAACAAGATTCACTCTCCATCGCCACACGAAGAACCCAGCTTTAAACAAAGGGAAGATTCAGACATCCTCCCTCCCTTGTAACTGGAAAAGAGGGAAGAGTAGTTCTTTTGGTTGTAATCGTTTCGCTTGAATCAAGGAAATCTTTTACAGCTAAAACCACTTTCTCCGACCACCAAAGTTTCCCGGCCCTACAGTGGCCTTTCTTGCCCTAGCGCCGCAATTATAAGGAAGCAGGAATGTTAACAAAAATGTGTGAATCCAAATCATTCCCATCCCCGGCAACGACGTTAAAATTTGATCAGAGTGAAGCGTGCAAGAAAAGGTGTATTTTGTAAAATCAGTGAAAGTGTTATGGTGCTTTGGCTTTCTCGATACTTCTGTTATAACATATAGGCTATACAGGTCGAATCTATAGGGACGATAGGTGATAGAAGCATTAACAGTTCAAGTTCACGTTCGTTGTTAATGAGTTCTTCTTTGTTTAAGAAAGTGAAAGAAAAAGAAAAGAAAAGTAGAAATGGTAGGAGAAGAAGGTAATGAAAATGGTCAATGTAAGAAATGGTATTGGTGGAGGAAATAAAACAAGAATAGAAGCGAAGGTGAAAACGTTATGAAGTGATTTAGATAGTGAATTTAAAAGAGAAAAGAGATGAAACTTGTGGTAAACGAAGAAGGTGATGAAAACGACGATAAGAAAATGATAAAATGATTTTGGAAATGGTTTTGAAAGCAAAGTAGAAGAGAAAAAACCCATGCTCACTAACTACTAAGTACTCCACTAATCAAGCTAACCTCTTAGTTATAGTTGCCTCACATGGATCCTTGGCTATCACTAATTCTTGGCTTCAAGAGTGTCACAAAACAGGGTCCATAAAATTATTCTACACATCCAACCTCATTGACAAGGTGCAAGCTACTACTAATCCATCAAAACCGGTTAGAGGCAAGCATGAAAGAAAGCAAATATTGCAAGTTAGCTTGTTAGTGAGTTAGGAGTTAGAACCCATCATTATAAGCCATCAGTGGCTCTTACAAGAGCAATGCCTTGTAGAGCCTATTAAATTCATATGGATTATCAAGTAAGTGGTTAGATGATTAGTGGTTAGTAGTTAGATTGTCATGAGAGAAAACTAGCTAAGAATCATTTTAGAAGTTAAAGAAGAAACCATGGAGGAAGGAGGAAGATTTCATAGATTGTCACTCTTTATTACAACAACTCTCTCTTTCTCTCCTGAATCACTCTCAGCCCTAATACATGATCTAAAAAGAGAAATATACAAAAGAAAAGAAGAACTAAAATCCTACACTACACTATGGAGAGAAACCGTAGCTTACTGCTCTCTAACCTCCCGTTTTGGCCTCCAACATGGGTATTTATAGGCAAAGCAATTAGGGTTTGACAAGAAGACGCCACGCGGCAAGAATCAGGGCCATTGGCCCTGACTTTGCTGCCTGATCAGGGCCAACGATCCTGATCTTTTGCCATGGGCCTCGCCCAGTTGCGAGAAGCTTCTGTGTGTATGTGTGTGTGTAACTTTAGGTATTTGGATCCATATTTCCGTCAGACTCGTCTTCAATTCGGAAATCCAGTGTAGTCTTCTAGAAGTTCTTGACTTGGCCTCCAAGAGATATGGATTAATTATCCAAAATTGGGTTTAATTAGGCTCTTGTTACCACTTTGCCATTATACTCTTGTTTATATGCATAAAAAGCTGAAACACAGGCATAACTGGGCGGGAAATACGATATCAATAATACAGAACTGCAGACTAATCGATTGACTGCTCGGTCAACTAATGTGAGAATAATAATAGTTCTCATGGCTACCGATCGACCGACCTCAAAGAATATTTTGCGCTCTGACTATCGGTCGACCGCCCAGTTGACCATGTACACTAGCCAATTGCTTGTGATACATCAAGTCAACCACCCGATCGACCGCCTTATGCCAAAAGCTATTTTTGATTTTCCTTTTAAACTCCTTTAAAATAAAAACAAAATAAATTACTATAAAATATACAAAATAATTTCATATAAATACTTTTAAGCACCAATATATATTATTAAAATTCAAAACATATTTCAAACATTTTGAACTTCTTTTTGAGATTTCAAATTAATTTTGAAATATAAACTCTTTTAAACAAAATTTTATAAAAACTAAACTTTAAACTTAAACAAGTTTCTCCAAACTTGTATAAAACACAAAAATTAGTAATTAAAACTCTTTTGAAGTTCTAATATGTATGGACAACTCCAGTACACATATAAACCAATATAAACATATTTTTTGTGAATTTCTTTATAAAATAGACTTTTTATAAAATCAAACTTTAATACACAAGTTCTTATTCAATAAAATTCTGTTGGATATCTGCTTAACAGAAATCAATCTGACAACTAATCAAGATTACTGATATATCAACAATCTAATTGGCCAGGTCGCAAATATCAGGTGGGAGGTTTTCCGTTCAATAGAACATTCCTTAATTTAAGAACCACCTTTCAATTTCCTTCCATGGTTAAAGTACCAATTAGACTGAATATAAATCAGTCTCGATATACTGTAAAGTATATCCCCTGTATAAAGGACTTAATCCACTTATACAGTATTTGGAGTGAGGTACGCTTAGAGCGAATCTCCTTAAGACAATTACGTCCCCCGCACCGGTGCTAACGGGATAATGGACGCTGGTCTCCCAAGATACAACACTCCTTCACGGTATTTGGATAGCACTACCAAATCACCGTACGGTCGAACCTTAGTCAACCAGTACCTTCACAGGATCTTTGAAGCAGCGGTACAAGGACAAATTTCAAACGAATATTTGCCTTTACTCTCTGGAGGAGCACCCACTGTTGAGGACGAAGGAAGGTAGAAGAATATCTTTCTTCAGAAGTACCAGATTCAGAAAACAATTCTTATAAAAGAATCTGTTGAATTTTCTGATTCCTCTTTCAGAACAATTTTGCAGAATCTCCTTTGGAAGTCGCTTCGGATTCCCACTTCTCGCTGGAAGCCGCTTTCCTACTTCACGCTGGAAGCACAGTTCAGAACGCCGAAAATCACTTCGCGCAGATCAGAACTCAGATAATAGAGAGAGAGAGATATTTGGAATTTGGTGTGTCTGAGAATGGAACTCTGGAGCGCTATTTATAGCGCTCCGGAAGGGCATTCTCGTCCGCCGGATTTCAATAGTTGCAACGGTTCAGACAGAACCGTTGCAACCATTCGGTCCAACCACCCAACCGCACGGACGGTTTTCCGATAGCCGTTGGCGGGCGGTTCGGATCCGTTCGCAGGCAACTGTTGGCGGGTGGGCTGGAGCGGATCGGGTAGCGGAGCGGGTTTGGTTCGGGTAGCGGAGTAACCCATACCCGCGACACCCGGTTCAAAAAGAACCAGGCCAGGTAGGGAACCCAAACCCGGACCCGGTCCCGAGCCCGAGCCCGCGCCCGCGCCCGCGCCCGCGCCCGGCACCGGCGCCGGCGCCGGCCGGCCGCCGCCAGAGGCGGCGCGCGCGCACACGCACGCATGTGCGTGCATAATTCCCTCCTTTTCGCGTGCGAAAACTCCAAGTATCCAAAGGGCACGCCCTTTGTTCTCAATTTTCTCTATATATACACCACAAACTTCCATCCCATGGCCAATGTGAGACTAAATGCTTTAAGCTACCTTTAGTCCCGTTTTTAGCTTTGAATTAGGCAATCTTTGGACTTGAATATCTCATTCATTCGAAGTCGGAATTGAACATGTGAATATACCACGTTCATCCCCAATGGAAGGAGAACACACTCCAACCATCATCCAGTTGATTTGATCAACGGATCTCGCCATTATTCAGCTCGAAGATTCGCATTTATATTCTTCAATTTCAATAATCCCCCACAATGAATGGAGATTCAAGGAAATGACACACAAAGAGACTGACTCTATTGTGAAAGGTACTTGAGAAAAGAAACTGCATAAGGATAGGTGAACTAGGTCTTGAACCTTCCATAGCGAAAGCTTTATCAGACTTACTAGCTAATCAGTGAACTAGGTCTTGAACTGTTAGCCGTTAGTGTAAGCCAAGTCAACAAGCTTCACACAGTAACTTTCCAAATCAACTTTGGTTCTCGGTTGTGTCCGTTTTGGCCCTGGGCTTGGTTTCAGAGAGTATCTTTAGGGAATAACAACCTCCATAGAAATTTCCAAAGAGCCGACCCAACTCTATACTCACATAGGTGTGGACCTATTAAGAGTAGTCTACTCTACTCCACTTGTTTAGTAACAAGATATAGGCATCATTAAAAGCATTAAGCTTATCCTTAATCCACTTGTAGAAAAACACTTACGTGCACCTTAGGAATGGATTGGAGTCAAGCTCCCAAGTGCTTACTTGTTGAGTCAATCATAACTAGTTTTTCCTCTTGAACTTAGTCCGTGGGATCTCCAGTCACTAAGTGAGGTTTCCATTAAGCTGACTCGGTAAGGTTAGGCTTTTAGACCAATTCCCCTCGATGCACAGTTTATACGCTCTCCACTTAAACCTTTAGTGAGCGGATCCGCTAAATTATCCTTTGACGAGATAATTCCATTTGAGAGTAACTGCTTAACTTGCTTACAACGTAAGCAATATCGGGTCTAGTGCTATTCATCAAATACATTAGACTTCCGATAATCTGAGAATACTCCAACTGGCGTATTCCAGTTCCTGTATTCTTATGAAGGTGGACGTGTGGGAGAAAAGGATTTGTTATTCTCCTTTTATCCCTTGATCCTTGAATCTTTCTATCATCTTATCCTCGTAGTGAGATTGAGATAGATGATTCCATCTGGTGTTCTGGTGATTTTAATTCCTAAAATTACATCAGCAACCCCCAGATCCTTCATGTCAAAACTGTTGGATAACATTTTTTCAGTGGACTTAATAATCAACATATCGTCTACATAAAGACAAACAATGATACATGCATTTCCAACTATTTTCGTGTAAACACACTTATCGATAGATCCATCAGGTTTTAATTTTCTTTTGAAAATTCACTTACACCCAATTGGTTTACTGTCATGAGGCAAATTTACCAATTCTCAAGTTTGATTACTTAGTATGGATTCTATTTCGCTATTTATAGCTTCTTTCCACATTTGTGCTTCTGGGGTTTACAGAGCCTCTTTAAATGTTTGAGGCTCGCTTTCAATAGCGTATGCTATGAAATTTGGACCAAAAAATTTTGAGATTCTAGATCTCTGACTTCTTCTTGGTTCAATTTTCGCATTAACAATCGGTTCCTCGGGGCTTTCGTCCCTGAACGCCATCTCCTGTGCTTTTTTCTCAGAAGTCTTATCTGCTTCCCGTTTGTATGGAAAGATGTCTTCAAAGAACACAGCATCTCTTGATTCGATAATCATATTTACATGAATATCTGGTATCTCTGATTTATGAACAAGAAATCTGTAGGCACTACTATTCAAGGTATAGCCTATGAATATGCAGTCCATAGTTTTTGCTCCCAACTTAGTCTTTTTAGGTAATGGTGCTAGCACCTTTGCTAGGCACCCCCACATTTTGAGGTAATGGTAGGAAGGTGTCCTTCCATGCCATAACTCGAATGGTATAAGACCAAGTTTCTTGTAGGGTACTCTATTTAGAATATAATTTGCAGTTAATAGAGCTTCCCCCCACAAGTTCTGCGGAGCTCCAGAACTTACGAGCATGGAATTAACCATCTCCTTCAAAGTTCTGTTCTTCCGTTCAGCAATTCCATTCTGCTGAGGAGTGTATGGTGCTGTAGTTTGATGTATTATACCAAAACTAGCACATAACTCACTAAAATCACTTGATTCATATTCTCCGCCTCTATCGGATTTTAGAATCTTGATTTTCTTGTTGAGTTGATTCTCAACTTCGGCTTTTTATGTTATAAACATATTTATTGCCTCATCCTTACTGTTTAAAAGATACACATAACAGTATCTTGTACAGTCATCAATAAAAGTAATAAAATACTTTTTACCACCTCTAGTTGGCATAAACTTCAAGTCACACAGATCGCTATGAATTAACCCTAAAGGTTCTGTATTTCGATCAATTGAGTGAAATGAATTTTCGCCAACTTGGCCTCAACACAAATCTCACACTTGCGAATTTCTTCCAAGTTGAGTTTAGGAATATATCCCAGATTAGACAAGTTCTTCAAAGACTTGTAATTTACATGCCCTAATCTAGCATGCCACAAATTAGGAGACTCAAGCAAATAAACAGAAGAATTTACTTTATTTATTAGCTTTGGATACAAATACACGGACTTTTTATCTACCACTGCAACATTAGCTTTAAAAAGTCCATCAACAAGATAACCCTTTCCCACATACATCCCTCCCTTAGTAAGTACAAATTTGTCAGATTCAAAACAATTCTAAATCCTTTCTTACTAAAAATTGATCCGGAGATCAAATTCTTGCGGATGTCTGGAACATGAAGCACATCGTTAAGAGTAAGCTTTTTCCCCGATGTCCACTTCAGGATGACCTTGCCATTTCCTTCAACCTTTGAGGAAGCTGAATTACCCATGAATAGCTGCTCATCTTGCTCTAGCCTTTGATATTCTGAGAATAACAATTTCTCCGAGCAGATGTGTCGGGTAGCTCCAGTGTCTACCCACCAATCCTTGTTGTTGGTTGTCAGATTCACTTCTGACACCACAGCAGAAAGGCTTGGAGATTCATGGTTGGTCATGTTCGCCTGTGGTTGGCTCTTCTTGTTCTTCTTAAGACGGCTGCGACATTCATTTGCTTTGTGACCTTCTTTGTTGCAGATGTAAAACAGGTCCCTTTGAAGCGCATGTTTCTGCCGTCTTGAGCCTTGCCTTTGTACCCCTGGGAAGGCTTCTTCCTCTTCAAGCTTTTGGAAGAAGACGCTTTCCCCTTTGAGTTCTCGATCACATTTGCTTTTGCTTCGTAGGAGTTCTTGCTGCTCCTTTTCTCGGACTTGCGGTTGTCCTCCTCTATACGAAGCCTCACAATGAGATCCTCTAACTTTAGCTCCTTTCTCTTGTGCTTCAGGTAATTCTTGAAGTCTCTCCACGCATGTAGGAGCTTCTCCACGATTGTTGCAACCTGAAAAGTTTCAGGAAGAATCATACCTTCGGCCTCTATTTCGTGCAAGATAAGTTGGAACTCTTGCACCTGACTGATGACAGTCTTGCTATCCACCATTTTGTACTCCAGAAATCCTCCTACGACGAACTTCTTGGTACCAGCATCCTCAGTCTTGTATTTCTTGTCAAGACTGGCCCATAACTTCTTTGCCGTAGTGATAGGACTGTAGACATTGTAAAGAGAGTCATCTAGTCCATTTAAAACATAATTTCGGCAAAGGAAGTCACCTTGTGTCCAAGCATCGACTGCAAGGACTGAGTCCCGATCAATTCCGGGTTCTGGTGGATCCTCCTGCAGGAATTTGGCCAGATTAAGAGTGGTCAAGTAGAAGAGCATCTTCTGTTGCCACCTCTTGAATTCTGTGCCGTCGAATTTTCCTGGCTTCTCCGGCTTCGGGTTAGGAAGTGGAGTAGGCATCAAACTTTGGAGCTGCATGTTTGTTGCCTTGCTAGTGCTATCTTGATTTGTCTCAGACATTTTCTACAAGTTCAAGCAGAACAGAAGTAAGAAACGCTAATTGTCTTAAGATTGTTGGATATCTGCTTAACAGAAATCAATCTGACAACTAATCAAGATCACTGATATATCAACAATCTAATTGGCCAGGTCGGCAAATATCAGGTGGGAGGTTTTTCGTTCAATGGAACGTTCCTTAATTTAAGAACCACCTTTCAATTTCCTTCCTTGGTTAAAGCACCAATTAGACTGAATATAAATCAGTCTCGATATACTGTAAAGTATATCCCCTGTATAAAGGACTTAATCCACTTATACAGTATTTGGAGTGAGGTACGCTTAGAGCGAATCTCCTTAAGACAATTACGTCCCCCGCACCGGTTCTAACGGGATAATGGACGCTGGTCTCCCAAGATACAACACTCCTTCACGGTATTTGGATAGCACTACCAAATCACCGTACGGTCGAACCTTAGTCAACCAGTATCTTCACAGGATCTTTGAAGTAGCGGTACAAGGACAAATTTCAAACGAATATTTGCCTTTACTCTCTGGAGGAGCACCCACTGTTGAGGACGAAGGAAGGTAGAAGAATATCTTTCTTCAGAAGTACCAGATTCAGACAACAATTCTTATAAAAGAATCTGTTGAATTTTCTGATTCAGACAACAATTCTTATAAAAGAATCTGTTGAATTTTCTGATTCCTCTTTCAGAACAATTTTGCAGAATCTCCTTTGGAAGTCGCTTCGGATTCCCACTTTTCGCTGGAAGCCGCTTTCCTACTTCACGCTGGAAGCACAGTTCAGAACGCCGAAAATCACTTCGCGCAGATCAGAACTCAGATAATAGAGAGAGATATTTGGAATTTGGTGTGTCTGAGAATGGAACTCTGGAGCGCTATTTATAGCGCTCCGGAAGGGCATTCTCGTCCGCCGGATTTCAACAGTTGCAATGGTTCGGACAGAACCGTTGTAACCGTTCGGTCCAACGTCCGCCGGATTTCAACAGTTGCAACGGTTCGGACAGAACCGTTGCAACCGTTCGGTCCAACCGCCCAACCGCACGGAAGGTTTTCCGACAGCCGTTGGCGGGCGGTTCGGATCTGTTCGCAGGCAACTGTTGGCGGATGGGCTGGAGCGGATCGGGTTTGGTTCGGGTAGCGGACTAACCCATACCCGCGACACCCGGTTCAAAAAGAACCAGGCCAGGTAGGGAGCCCGAGCCCGGCCCGGCTCCGGCACCGGCACCGGCGCCGGCCGGCCTGCCGCCCCAGCGGCGGCGCGCGCGCACGCACGCATGTGCGAGCATAATTCCCTCCTTTTCGCGCGTGAAAACTCCAAGTACCCAAAGGGCACACCCTTTGTTCTCAATTTTCTCTATTTATACACCATAAACTTCCATCCCATGGCCAATGTGGGACTAAATGCTTTAAGCTACCTTTAGTCCCGTTTTTGGCTTTGAATTAGGCAATTTTGGACTTGAATATATCATTCATTCGAAGTCGGAATTGAACATGTGAATATACCACGTTCATCCCCAATGGAAGGAGAACACACTCCAACCATCATCCAGTTGATTTGATCAACGGATCTCGCCATAATTCAGCTCGAAGATTCGTATTTATATTCTTCAATTTCAACAAATTCATCAAACCATTATCAAAAACTTTGTGTGTGCGAGATTGAGCAATTAAATCTACACTACTCTTTATAGGAATTTAAACGAACTTACAAGCAACTTTCAACAAGCCTTCTTCTTCTTCATTTTCTTCTTCATCTTGACATTATCGTAGATGTGATCTTTGTTAAAACTTGATTCCTTTGAACTTGAATCCTTCTTGACTGCTAGATGCGATTTTTATACTTGAGCTCTTGAGTCCACACTAGTTATCTTTAAAACTTGATTTTGAGTCTTCGTGGAAGCTAAACCAAGATCTTGATTAAACCTGCAACTTAAACATCACAAGATTATTAGAACTATAACTACGTGAGTTAATCATCATCAAAACTAGAGTGATGGGTCTTTGGGCCAACAGTTCTTTTATATTGTCTTATGTGAAATTGTATGAGTTGGTGCCTACTTTCTATTTTGTATAGTTAGATTGACTAGTGTAAATTTCTTTGATCAAATATAAAGGTACATCTCTTTAACTACAATTTATTACTTCACATCTCATATTTGTGTTGTTAATTTCGGCTATTTATTGCACTTATCAGCCGTGTGAAACTCTTTTGTTATATCTGGTCATAATCCAGTGGTCTACTATAACTTCTGGCTTGTCTTAGGCCCTCACGTTAAGCTGACACTTGTCAAATTATGCACGGTTAGATCTGTAGGGAAATCTATTTTCTAATGGTTCTTGTTTTGGCTTGATCTGAGCTCTGTGTCAATAGTTATGACAGAAATACTGAAAACTACGCAGACTTTCCAGACTGTGGTTGCTCATGTGGGCCGTAATATTTCGAATATCGACTTTGAAATATTTCAGAGCAGTAAATTAGTGGTAAATCTCTTTTACAATATGTAAGGTCAATTATAGAAATTCCTCAGGCTCAAGTCACGTGTGCCGGGGCATGAAGGGTATCACAAATGGAGACCAAGCATGCCATATCAAGTGCCGCATTCTACCTTGAGGAGATAGAGACATCGGGCTTTACCTCGGCATCATACTTATCCCCAGAAGAGAGACTTCAGGTCTCACCCCGAGTTAACACTCAACCCCAAGGAAAAGACCTAATACCTTCCCGTTGTAATATCCCCAAGTTCTAAATGCATCTCTATTCCAGTAGGAGCAGTTACGGATAGTGGTGGATACCTCAGCTCACAAATCCCAGTAATCAAGCACAGTAATTCGAGCAGTTATGAAAGGGTCCCAGCAAGAAAATTATGCAGATATGAGAATTACAAGATCAACGTCATCAGCTACGTTTCTTCAGAGTATTTATACTTTTAGAAATCCCTAGAGGAGAGAGGACTGAACAAGACTAGAGAGGACCAGACCAATCTAGATCTGAAATTTGTAAATGAGAATAATTCTTCACTGAGTTTCATTATACCCCCAAAGGATAAGGAATTCTCTCTCCTCCCCCCCATTATTTTTCTCAATTTGAGTTTTCACGTAAAAATCTTTGCCTACGTCTGTTGATTGAATTTTTATGTTCTGTATCATTCTTGTCATATCCTTTTTTTCTACTTTTGGTGTGAAATCCACCGTTCAATCAAACGCAAAGGAAAATCTCCACTGCGCAATATTACGAGGTTTCTTGTTCAAGTTCAACAATTAATAGGGTTTCATGGGGTTCAACCGCCCACCCCAACCCCAAATAAAAAAAAAAAAAAAAAAAAAAAACAAAGATAAAAGGAAAGAAACGAAACGAACGGAAAAAAAGAAGTGGTTTGGTGACTAAATTTAGTTTTTTGAATCTACTGACCTAAAAAGAAGTGGTTTAATAATCTAAATTTAGCTTTTTGAGAAACCGATCAAAGTTGGCTGAAATATGTTGCTGATTAACTATTGAAAATTGATACTCAAGGAAACAACTACGCCCGCACAAACACGCACACGCACACGCGCACGCGCACGCGCACACACTTGCGCTTTCATAAAAAGATGGAAAAGAAAAAGGAATAGGAAAAATTGAAAGAGGAGGCTCAGTGATTTAACTTAGCTTTCGGATCTGTCCTGAAAGGAAAGAACAATTTTCAATTTATTCAAATCTGATACCCAAGGAGGCAAATCAAGGCATCATCATTCAAATGATGGAATTAATTTATCTTAGTTAAATTCAAGTCAAACAAATAAGGTATGTGTACTTTTTCCCTAAATCAATCCAAATTTTATTTGACTCAAATAAAAGAATGAAAATGAAAACAAAAGTCAACAAAATAAGGATTATATAACAACATTCTAGTTACTTCCAAGTCCAGTAAATTCTTCTTGCAGCTTAAGGGCCAGTGCAGTCAACCACCAAAAGCGACATTGGAAGGAGAGCTTTAAATTAACTACTTAATTATTTATTAAGTTCATCACAAATATGATATCTAATTATTCATCAACATCAAATTAAGTTGAAAATGGACCATATATAATATGCCCAACATCTCAGGGTCCATGAATTACATGGAAATTGATTGCAAAGCCTGGACAGAATTCAATCACACGGACACTCTTTGCTGTAGATGCAGTCCGTCGTCCAGTCGCCATGCTAATTAATTGTTGGCGTTGCTTTCTGAACCCCATCATTAGGACGAAGGGATCCACACCATAAATGATTGCAAGCTCTTTGCACTTTGCCATTCACAAGCTTCTAATATGTAACACAAAGCCACCACGTTTTTTTTATTTTATTTTTTTAATTTTTCTTTCCAGACTGTCGTTGTGGTTATTAGTTGCCATTGTTGTGGTGGCATTTCTGTATGTTTGAGGGACAATGGAATGTGTTGTGACTATCAGGAGAATGAATGTTGGGAAAAAGTCGAGAGAGAGAGAGAGAGAGAGAGAGAGAGGAGAGAGAGAGAGAGAGAGACGTGACAGAATTAATGTGGACCGGAATTTTGACCCAAGTCAGTGATATTGTTGATGAAGCACCAGTGACATCCTAATGAGCTTGTATATCTAGATGGCACCACACATTATTTAAGGAGACGGGTCCTCTCTGCTCAGAATTAGTCTGCTGATTAATGACAATCGTCTATTATTTTATGACTAGTTTTAATAGAGACTAAATTAGCTTGTATAGACAACACCACATGTTATTTTAGGAAACGGTTCTCTCCGCTGAGAATCAGTCTGCTGATTAATCACAATCCTCCAATATTTTATAGCTTGTTTTAATTATTCATGTTAAACTAATAGGGGGCCGGCTCCAACAGTAAAGTCATCGGTATTGCGTCCAATCCGAGCCAGTAGACATGTGTCAATTCTAATAGTTTAGTCTTTTAGGGTTTTGGTGTTTAAGTTGTAGTGACCTTTGTGAACTGCTAGATTGTCTCCCATGGATGAGATGATAGATGAAAAGTTTTAGAGTAAATTACAATATGAGTTCATGAGGTTAAAAAGATCTCAAAATGGGTGTCAAGATTTATATTTTGTTAAAATGGGTATCCAAGACCCCACATTTGTTAGTTTTCTTAACAGCCTGTTAATTTGCTGGCTTAGAGCACGTGATTCAAATTAAAGGCCACTTTTCCCTTCTTCTTCCCCTTTAGTAATAACTGTCACTCAAACCTAACCCATCTACGAGCCTCACCGACCCTCTCTTCTAATACCCCTATTAACGGCAAATTCTCATATTCAAACCGAACCCATCAACCCATGGGGACAGGTGAGTTCCATGAAGAAATATAAGATGAATTTCGTCCATCTCTCCGCATTATTACTCTCATTTCTTGAATTCAATTTTTGGGTTACTTTTTGGGTTAGGGTTAGGGTTGGCTTATGACTACTATTTAGGATTATGCTACTAATTTGAGTTTGATTTCATGGAATTATTAAAGTTCAGAGTCTTCTCCCAGTGTTCTCTCAACAACAGCAGATATGTTGCTTCCAAGGTAAAACCATTGTGGATCAAGGGTAAGACTTTTGCCATGAAAACTGACGCTAACTACGGATGGAGATCCTATTGTTTCTTAGTCAATCATGCAGGATATGGCGTGGGTTGATCCAGAGTTCACAAAGAGATATATGAGAATGAATAAAGCTCTTCTTAAGGAAAAAGGGGAATTGGAGAAGTTAAGAAAGAAAGGTGGAAAACAAAATGGGAATTGTGGGAGAGAATTATTCACTATTTGAGGAGTGAGACTCGTGCAAGGAAAAACTCGAACTAGAAAAAGTAAGTTTCTGTGATGCAAGATGTTGAGAAAGGATTCTGTAAAGAAAG
Source organism: Agave tequilana (assembly GCA_038442645.1). NCBI lineage: Eukaryota > Viridiplantae > Streptophyta > Magnoliopsida > Asparagales > Asparagaceae > Agave > Agave tequilana. The sequence goes on along the minus strand of JAVJIF010002473.1, from coordinate 51,117 downwards.
GATTCAGGGATTGATTGCTCACATTGTGCAAATAACAAGCTGGGATTGTTCGGCTGAGCGAAAGATACAATTATTCGCTTGCTGGGAGAAAGTGATGAGCTGCTCTAACAGGTCCCAGTTTTTATAATCCTCGATTTGTGTAATAATATCTTATTTTCTTTTAAATTTTAACAACATTTCTTCTATAATTACTATAATGTCATACATTACAAATATATAATTTCGGTCACAACCGATCTACTTATCACATTCTCGAGATCAAAGTCCCGGTTATTAATAACCACAATATATATAAGCTCGAGAGTATCCCTCTCGGCATCCTCAATTCAAACATAATAACCATTTTCACATCAACTTAATATAACAAGTACAAACCGCGCATATATCTCCATACATATGCAAAGATCAAACTATCTTACTTACGAGTCTAAACACATATTACATAACATATATATCAAGTTTGGTGTTTATGCACAAGCATGAAACTATTCATAGGTGATATAGTATAAGTAAGTTCCCAAATTGGATCTCCATGTAGTTTTTTAAATTGTAGTGGTCACCCTCTGACCCGCCTGAATTGAGACACGTGTCTATCCGGCCCCCAAGGGATGCGCGATGCGTGGCCACTTTCAGAACACCTCATCCAAAGTCTCCGTCCAATTTGAACTTCAAGTGGGTTGGATAAGTAGAAGAAGAGATAAAACTGGTTGACGGAAGATCTCAATTTTTAAGCCTTATCATCATCCAAATGAGGCAGTTACCCTTCAGAAATAATTCATCCTTATCTACAGTAAGGTACGGACTACAAGATAGAGATGGACTCTCCCTATCTCGACTCAAAGCAGGATGTTCAGCTCAATTGCTATCAAGATGAGAAATTTAAGTATTCAAATGAGTGAGACTCTCTCGCCTTATCTTGTAGATATTATATGTATAAATAACAGATCCCTCCCATTATGAAGGGGAGGATGATTGAAATCCAGATACACTAGTACCCTTGAGAAACCCATCTGTAATCACCATTGTTATAGTGAAATTCTCCTCTCTGTGTGATTTTTTCCTTTTCGGTTTCTACATAAGCTTTGTGTGTTTGTGCTTGCTACGATTTGATTTGACTATCGCTCTCCATTATTTTTGTGTGTGTTTTGATTCCTTAAGAATTTACCTACTGCATTTGGTACTTTTGTTGAGAACCTCAAACCATTCCCTTGAGATCTCTCGCTATCCAACACCCTAACCCTTCCAAAAAATACCTTCGCATAACAGTCATGGCTCACAAGAGTGCCACCCGACACGATATCAGCACTCCTAACGGACTCGCTCCGTCGACCCTCTTCCACGGACTTGTTCAGATGGTAATCGATCTATGATGATAGCTGGACGAGCCCCAGGTGAAAGCTGATCACAATTGAAAACTGCTCCCCATCCATCGTGATACAACAAAACATGAAAGCGAGGCGGTAACACAAGTCAATCATCAGCTGATCACGCATATAAAGGTCCTGCGAGAGGTGCAGCAGTGAGTCATCGAGTTAGGCGCCCAAGAGATTTAGGCGGCCTCCTCCTCCGAGGTCAATCAAAACCTAGCAGCTTCAACCGACGTACGTTTTAGGCTAAACAAAATGCGATCCAAAGTGACCATTTCACATAAGGATCCCGAGAACCTTAAAGCCGACAGCTCGAGAAAGCATGCAAGGGGCATCGGATCCCAACTCCCAAGGGGGATGTTCCTCCGATAATGGCGAAGACTGAGAACTCCACCACCTTCACCCCCTAAACCCCCCGATCAACAAGATTTTTCACATCATTAAGCATCAGCTATGATTGAAACTCCCTAAGGCAACCAAGCACGACCCAGACTTCCTAAAAGTAAGAAGTTGCTCCTTTCACGGCAGTTGGGGATATGCCAATGCACATTGCTAGGCCCTCAAATAACACCTCGAGGACCTAGTTAGACGAGGACATCTGCATGAGTTCATCTTTGACTTGGACAAAGACACTGAGGAAGGAGAGGCCTCGGCAAAAATGGTCGACTGAAATACTCGCTCTTTAACACAACCCAAGACAGGAAGACCGCCACTAGGTAATGTGCTTCCCACCCGAATTGATACCACATGTAAAGCTACGTATCATCCAATAAATTTATGCAAACTCTTTCATTTTCATGATCGATATCTTCTCTAGGTACGTCGAGCCCACTCGAGTGAGTCGACAGCCTATATCGGGCCCTACTATGACGGCTATAAGAGAAAAACAGCCCCCGTGGTTATCCCTCGGGGAGCCGTTGAAAGACGGAGGCTCGCCCACAAGGGCTGCTCAGAGTCGGCCTAGATAGGTTTTTGAAATACACGTAGAGGGGGGTGAATAGGTGTTTTGCTAATTAAATGTAATTTTAAAACTACTTATGATGAATTATGCAAACGGTCACTCAAAACAAGAATTGAAGCCGAATTCCCCGTGAAAGGCTATAGAACTTCTCCTTTTTATTCTTCTAAATAATGAGTTGAGGTGCTCAATTGCCTCATTGTTGAAATGCGTATAGAGCGGTAATGAAAGTGATAGAATAAAAGCAATTATAGAATGTAAGATGAACAATTATCCAAGTATGAAAAATGAAAAGCAATAGAGACCAAGACCTAAGCAACCGCAAATACAAAGAAATTGTTCCGAGGTTCGATCCATCGCTCAACGTCCCCGCCTTCACTACTATGAAGGATTTCACTATCCTCTAAGGGATCTTCCACAAAGTTACCTTACACAAAGAAATTACAACTTGGTCTATACAAGACCGGAGTACACAACTTCACCTACTCAACCCTCTACACAAGAGATAGCATAAAGCCAATTGAGGTTACAAAGCTCTTGGTGATCCAACAAGATTACAAACACTCTCTCTTACAACTTTCTATAGAGTAGAATATGAAGTGTTACTTAAGAAGTTATGTGTGAGATAAAATTCAGTTAGAAAGAATAAAAGAGCTTTAAACCAACTGAAATAACTTTGGAAATAAAGAACTTGAACATTGAAAGTTAGAAAAACTTTTCTCTTTTGAAACAAACTTGAAAATTGTAAACTTGTGTAAACTTCTTATCTAAAACCAAAACATATGACCCATATATCTATAGGCAATTAATAAATATCATTTATAAATCATACCTGGTCATTTGGGGTGTGTTTAGAAACTTGAAAACCAAAAATGCCTGTTGGAATCTATTAAAAACAAAACAGATCCAAAATTAGCCATTATAGCCACTTGGCAGGCTGTCGGTCGACTAGCTGGTCGACCGACATCTAATCCAGAAAAGAGTCATTAGCTCCGGTCGACTGGCCGAAGGCCGCTCGGCAATTTAAAAGAGAAAAATAAAATGTCGGTCGACCAACCCTAACTGAGTGTTAGGGTCACTCAATCGGTCGACCGATCGGTCGACTGCAAGGGTTAGCGATCGACCGATCTGTCAACCAACAATGTGTGCAAACATGCACGCCCCTTGGCCAAGGCCCGATCGACCGGACTGTCGACCGTTTTGGCCTGAAATGGGCACTGGTCGACCATCCGGGTCGACCGTTTTGGCCTGAAACAATTTTCTGGATTGTTTTTGAGTTTCAAACAGTTTTCAAAATATTTTGTCTTAGTTTATAGGTAATGTAGTAATATATAGGTGATGAAATTCATGTCCTAAACTTATGATAAAATTTTGGAAAAAATCTGAGACATGTATCAAAACCAAACACGCAAAATACAAATACTTCCAGTTGTACTTTTTGAAATCGTGTGCGTGTAACTTCTTGAGCATCACCACTATATTCTATACTTTAATAAACTAATATCTTACAAGGCTCTAGGTGACAACAAGATCTTCAACCAGGCTTCTCCTTTAGCGACGTTTGAGTGCTTTGAGCTTTTAATCTCCTATTTGAGTCTTCTTGAGTCTACAACACCTTCTTTTATAGGAAGAAACTCCTTGAATCCTTAAAATCCTAAAATATACTTAAACACTTGAACTTGATTAGTACTAAATAACCACATATGTTTTGTTATCATCAAAATTATATAACGGGTGATTGTATTCTTGGGCCAACAATCTCCCCCTTTTGATGAGGACAAAACATATTAGTTATTTAAGATAAAAGATAGAAAAGAGCTTGAAAAAGCTCCCCCTCAAAATATGCTATCTATCAAGTACAAGAAAACATTATGATTATAAATGTATTTGACAATATAAGCAAGTCACACATATATATGCATAAAGATGATACCAATTTTAGAATAAAATGCATATATAGGCTACCATCCTTCCAATCCTCCTTCCTCCAAAAACAATATGCAATGAATAAAAATAATGAATCATGAAATTGTATATAAGCATGGAAATGGATATAAAATACCAAAATACTTTAAGACCTCAAATATTTCTCCCCTTTTGTCATACATCAAAAAGGGAAAGGACGTCAAAAATGAAAGAGATATAAATTTGAAGAATACTTGTACAGAGGATTTAAAAATACTTGAAACAATTGCAAAACTTATGAATGCGTAATACAAACATTTAACTCGTCACAAACGAAATAAAATCTATTATAATCTAGTGGTTTAGTAAAAATGTCCTCAAGTTGAAAATCGATGAAAACATAGTCAATTTCAATATCGTCTATCTCATAGTGATCTCTAAGAAAGTGATATCGAATATCTATGTGCTTGGTCTTGCTATTTTGATTTGCATTTTTGGTCATATGAATGGTGCTATTATTATCACAAAATATTTTAATATGGTCATAATGTAAATCATAGTCAAGAAGAGTATGTTTCATTGAAAGGACTTGTGCACAATAAGCCCCGACGCAACATACTACGCCTCAGCAGCTGAGAGGACTACGAAATTTTATTTTTTAGAAGACCACAAAACACGACAATTTTCTAGAAATTGACAAGTACTGCTAGTGCTCTCCTATCCACTCTACAACCGGCATAGTCGACATCCGAATAACTGTCATGATAAATTATCCATTTTTGAATACCACAATCCCATTCCAATAGTGTCCTCAAGATCTCTAATAATGCATTTTATTGCAATTAAGTGATACTCTTTAGGAAAAGATTGAAATCTATATAGACACACACTAAATATAATATCCGACCTACTAGCCGTCAAATAAAGTAAACTACTAATCATAATTCTATTAAGTTTAATGTCTATATTTATACCTTGTTCATCCTTGTCAAACTTTGCAGTAGTGGCCATGTGAGTCTTGCTTAGCTTTGCATCTTCAAGTCCAAACCTTTTGATGAGTTCTCTTGTGTACTTGGCTTGATTGATGAAAATTTCATTACTTTTTTGCTTGATTTGGAGTCCAAAGAAGTAGTTTAGCTCTCCCATCACAGACATCTCAAACTCGTTCTTCATACATGATTCAAATTCTTTACAAAGCTTTTTATTAGTGGATCCAAAAATAATATCATCAACATAAATTTAAACAATTAAGATATCACTATCTACATGCTTTGTAAACAAAGTGGTGTTAATTTTACCTTTAACAAAATCATTTGAAATTAAAAAAGTTCAAAGCCTTTAATACCAAGCTCTTGGAGCTTGTTTTAAAGCATTTAAAGCTTTATCAAGTTTGTAAACAAAATCCGGACGTGTAGGATCGACAAACCCGAGGGTTGTTCAATGTACACTTCTTCTTCTATAAAATCATTTAAAAACGCACTTTTGACATCCATTTGAAAAGTTTGAAATCTTTAAAAGAAGCAAAGGCAAATGTCATCCGTATGGCTTCAAACTGTGCTATGAGTGCAAAGGTTTCCTCAAAATCGATACTTTCGACTTGGGTGTAACCTTGGGCCACTAACCTAGCTTTATTTCTAATAACATTACCCGACTCATCCAACTTATTCCTAAAGATCCATTTAGTACCAATAGTTGCTCTATCATGGGGTATAGGAATAAGATTCCAAACTTCATTATGCTCAAATTGATTGAGCTCTTCATGCATTGCAAGCAACCAATATGAATCGGCCTCAGCTTCAAGGATATTTTTGGGTTCAATGTGTGAGATAAAAGCAAAATGGTCACATAAATCATGGAGTTTGGATCGAGTAATTACCCCTTTTGATACATCACCTATGATGAGGTCCTTGAGATGATTTGAAGCAAATCTCCAATCCTTTGGAAGTGATTGTGTTGGATCCACTTCAACCTCTTGAACTTCACCTTATTTATCTATCTTTGGCATCTCTTCTTTTGTAGGTGAATCCTTCAAGGTTATCTTCTCTTTGTCCTCACCTAAAGAATCGATCTCTACAACATTCTTCACAAAAGCATTAGATTCCTCAAACTTGACATGTATAGATTCTTTAATAGTCAAAGAGAATCTATTGAAAACTCTATAGGCCTTACTAGTATTGGAATACCCAATAAAAATAGCTTCATAAGATTTGACATCAAAATTTTCTATTGTCTTTAGTGTTTAAAACAAAGCATTTACAATCAAAAACTTTAAACTAAGAAACATTAGGTTTTCTCAAATATTAAATTTCAAATGAAGTTTTAGAAGTATTTTTACAAAAATAAATTCTATTTGAGATATAACATGGTGTGTTTACGACCTCGGCCCATAAGTATTGAGGGAGTCTGTATTCATTTATCATTGTCCTAGCCATTTCTTTAAGAGTATGATTCTTCCTTTCAATGACTCCATTTTGCTGTGGAGTTTTAGGATATGATAGTTCATTTTTGATTCCATGTTCTTTACAATAGGTGATAAAAGAGTGGTTAATGAATTAACCACCTTTATCACCAAAAAGTTTAAAATCGAAACATTTGTTTCTTTTTCAACTTTTTTCTAAACATTTAAAAATGTGAAAAGGCTTAATCTTTGTGTTCTAAAAAGAAAACCCATGTAAATCGAGAAAAATCTTCAACCAAAACAAAAACAAAACGATTTCCACTTATAGTTTTTGTTGGACCAAACAAATCCATGTGAATTAACGCCAAAGGTTTTAATTTCATGATATCCTTGATAGTTTTGAAAGAGGACTTTGTTTGTTTCCCAAGTTGGCACGCATCGCAAATGTAGTCCTTTTTAAATTTCAAATAAGAAATACCTTTCATCACTTTCTTATTATTAATTCTAGATAGATGGTCAAACAAAACATGGCCTAGTCTCCTATGCCATAACCAAGAATCTTCATCAAAAGCATTAAACATGTAGCGTTGCAATGTAAATTAGACATATCAATCATTTACACATTATTTTCACGAAATCGAAAAGCACACATCCATTAGTTTGTCTATCTAAAATATTGCAACCTAAATCTTCAAAAATTACTCTAAAACCTCTATCACAAAGTTGACTAATACTCAAGTGGTTATGCTTGAGACCATCATCTAAAACAACATTTTCAACTAAAGGAGATGAGCCGATTTTGATGTTACTTATACAAATAATTTTTCCTTTGGAATCATCTCCAAAGGTGACGGGTGCCACCTCCATGGTATCTTGATAAGGTTGCAAAATTATTAATATCTCAAGTCATATGCCTTGAGCAACCTCTATCAAGATACCACCGTCCCCTATGTCTTGGAGCCTTGGTGTGTACCTACATCAAGTAACGAATTCGTTGATTTTGGTACCCAAATTTTCTTGGGTCCTATAATGTTAGATTTTCGAACCCAACTGTGATCATCAGAAGCATTTATTCTATCAAAACAAAATTTGGTTTAAGTGACCTTTTCAGCCATAATAAGTGCATGAATAAACTGAAATAACCTAGAGGGGGTGAATAGGTGTACTAGCTAATTTAATGACAAATGATGTTGAATTAAAACTCAATTGCAACACACTATGTGTAATCAAATAGTATAGCCGAATTCCTGATGAAGGCACTGGACTATCTCCTCAAGATTCCTCTAAATTAAGTGTTGAGGTGCTCTATGAAGCTCTCTTGGCTCAACACAAGTATGGGTACACACAAACTATATCTTGCAAATGAATATGTGCAATATGAAGCAATGCAAGATATAAGAGAAAGAGTTTAGAGATAGTGAATCAAACACAAACAACAAGATATATTTCGAGGTTCGAGCCACTGCTCTACGTTCCCGCCTTCACACAGAAGGATTTCCACTACGTCCACACAAGACCTTCCACAAAAAGACCTCCACTGAGGAATTACAACTTTATACTTGGAGTACACTACTCTCTCAAATACAATCACCTCTGCACAAGAGGAATAGGCACAAAGCCAAAACACAATCACCTCTACACAAAAAGAATAAGGCACAAAGCCAAAACTCAACCACAATCACCTCTACACAAGAGGGATAGACACAAAACCAAAGCAAAGAAGAGATTACAAACTTGGTGATCACAATAGACCACAAATAATTTTCCTCACAAAAATAAGATCCTATTGATAGGATTAGATATGATAGCTCAAGTGTGAGAAAACAATGTGTTTGGAAATGAAAATGCCAAAGAAAAACACTTTGGAGAACACAAGATAGATATTGAAATAAAGATCAAAATCAATTTCCCAAAGATTCTCTTTTCTTTGATTTTTCCAACACTTTAAAATAAATAAAAAATATATCTTTTTGGCTCAAAAACTCTTTTAAAACTTGCTGATAATACTGAGAAAGATATGAAAATAGCTCTCTAAAAATCATGCCTAAAAAAGCTTGAGAGAAGCCTAATTTGTAGGCTCTCAAAATTCTAGCCGTTGGCAGCCAGAAAAGGTCAATTTTGACCTTCCGGTCGATCGGCCGGTCGACTGTCCAACGGTCATATTTCTGACCGTTGAGCCACCGGTCGACTGCCCGGTGGACCGAGCCTAAAGGATCATAGCTTGTCAATCGACCGCCTGGTCGACCGGCGCTACCCGAGAGTTAGGTAGTTACAGTCGGTCGACTGCCTGGTCGACCGGCCTTAAAGACCGGCCTTGTGCGCGTCCCTTGTGCACATCGATCGACCGACCTCTGGTCTGCTCGACCATTCGGTCGACCGCCAGCAAGCTCAGAAATAGGTTTTTAGGGATTGAAAACTTGTCTTTTTAACTCCAATAAAATCTCATAAATTCTCATAAATTCTACAAAAATAAGTTCTTATAAACAATTGAAGAACAAATATGTGTGACAAAAAATCAACACATATTACAAACTATTTGAACTATTTTTGTGATATAAAAATTAAGCTTTAACACAAAATCGGTATTTTCTAAAAACCAAACTTTGAAATGGAAAACTAATTTCTCTCAAACCTGTATAAATACGAAAACATGATATTGAAGTATATTTGAAACATATTGTGTATGGATAGGCTCCAATACACATGTAAATAATATATCTATATTTTTGACATGAAACCCAAAATAAGTTTTGTTAATTCCAAAACTCTAAACACATGAAATAGAATCATCAAAATAAGTTTTTCTAAATTTATGAAGCATAGATGTATATAGATGAAATCCAATATACATTAAACCATGTAAACTTGTTTTGATTCTATCTATTCATGAAAACCATATATATGTGTACTTGAAATCCAAAACCGGTTAAACTGAAAACCAAACATATTGAACTTGCGTGTGTATGAAAACCTAAGCATATCAATACTAGTCTATCTTACACAAGATCTAAACACAAATTAAAATTAGAAAAATCGAAGTCTTCTTGTAGAACTTCTGCTTTAAGCCGACTCGATCCAAAGAGCTTGACTCCATCTGAGTTCTAGATGCGACTTTGACACGCGAGCTCTTGAATCTACATGAGTTAGCTCTAAAACTCCTTTGTTGAAGCTAAATACCTACTAATATCTTGATCAATAACTGAACTAATAAACACATGATTATTAGTAAACTAACCTTCATAAATTAGTTATCATCAAAACTAAGGTGAAAGGCCTTTGGGCTAACAATCTCCCCCTTTTTGATAATGATGACAAAACTTATGAGGTTATATATATGCATTCATTAAGGATAGGATTCCTAGAAGCTCCTCCTTAACATATGCATAATCAATAAATATATAAAAATATGCAATAAAGCTCAAGACACCAATAAAACAAGATATATGTATAAACACATAGTAAAACATGCATATATAAATATGAATTCTTCTCCCCTTTTTTCATTCATCAACAAGGGATGAAGACGAACAAAGAATAAACATGTATTTAAATAAAATTTTGATACCAATGAATACAATCAATTGAAAGAACCAATTGAAAGAAACAATCTTTTTATGAATTGATACCAATAAAAGGACATGATATCAATTGAACGTAAACACAAAATTTTTAGGTAAACAATATATTTTGCAATAAGGATGCCAATTTGAAAGTAATACCAATTTAAAATTATTGATACCAATATTGAAAATGTAAGCATATGTCAAAATAAAATATTTTTCATCATAAAGAGTGGGAATAAGATACTAATTGAAAAGTAAAATCAATTAAAAGATAAAATAAGAATTTTTCTCCCCTTTTATGAAATACCAATAAAACTAATGCATAAGCTTGTATATGATACCAATTGAAAATAATTGATATTAAGGAGTAAATCAAGCTTATCAGAAATAATTTGTGCTAAAAATGTATGGCATATATGTTTAAAGCACAACAAAATATCTATATGTATGTATTAGGGCAATATATTGTTACTTTAGATATGATTCATATATATATAAAAAATATGAGTATACAGAATGAATTTTGATACCAATTGAAGTTAAATTTTAGTCGACAAAATAAATATTGGTACCACGTGTAAATAAACAAAAAATTTAAGATACTAATGGTAGATTTTGATATCAATAGAATGTGAAATTGTTACCAATTGTAAGTACCAATTGAAATAAAGCATGAAATGCATTTTGATGCAAAAAAATATAAATACCAATTGTAAATTAATGCAAAAGCTTGTAAAGATACCAATTAATATTTAGAAATTAGTCAAGCTCAACATAAACAATTTTGTGTTTAGTAAAGACACTATAAAATCAATTAAGATCATTTATATGTATGTATGAAAATAGTAATACCAATTGGAATTTGAAGCATACATATATAGAAAATAAATATGAGCATACAAACATATGAAATATCATGAAGATCATGTGTATAACTCATACCTACCATCCTATTCATGCACATGTTTAAAAGATATTCAATAAGGGTATACAAGGCATGATCGCCTATCCAACCGCCCTTAGAAGGTAGGGGTTTTCAAAAATTATGATTTAAAAAGTTTTAATATATTTAAAAACTCTACCAATTGAAGAATTAAGACTAGTTTTAAAGATAATTTTAAAAACTATATGAAATTCTTCAGGCAAGGAATAAAATAAGAATATATCCGTGAGAACATGGAAATCACACAATAATTGACACTCGAAGAAGCAATAAAGCAGATATATTCTCATGAAACAAAAATCATAACTAAACAAGATGATATAGAGTGTAAAAATCATGTAGTAAGTATAATCGTGGAGATAAGGCATTGATACTTAGTTGAAATTTATTTTATCAAAGACAAGAAATCATTAAAATTAAATACACTTTAAGGTATATGCATATTTTGTTGAAACTAAAAGTATACATACATATCTCAAACATAAACGAGTCCAAAAAAAATTTGCATGGAGAGCAAGTGACTCTAGGATGACATGTATATTTAATAGTTTTAGACAAAATTAATATATACATGAAGCTAAACTTATTTTTATGAAAACATGTACAAAAATAGGGAATACATGTTAAGATGCAAGAATCATCAAAACAAAATTATACAAGTACATCTAATGGGTACAATTGAGCAATAAAGCACAAACACATAATAATCAAATGTGGCTCACTAGTTGTATGAGTATAAACACAAGTTTTAACGAAAACTATATCTAAACAAGTAATCAAAGTTGAAAGTACAAAATCATAACAAACATGATCATTAGGTTAATGCATAGGGCTAGGATATACAAAATAGCTAAATTATAATGAGAATACAAAAATACATGTCAATATAAACATGGGTGTATCTCAAATACTATATATGTATATCACATGTCTAATAAACATTGCATTTAAACATAATGAATATGAAAAAGGAAGACATGCTAAAAATCATCACTAAGAAAGCATGTAAACATGAATAAGGAGTTAGAGATAGTTATTAAAATCAATAGGGCTAATCTCTAAATCTCTAAACCATGGTGGTCCTCTCATAAACATTCTTGAAGGTCATGCATCAATGTAGTGTCCATCAAGCTCAAACGCATCCACCATCAAAGCACCAAAACCCTCACGTCAAGTGAAAGCTCACACCTACATCAAATAAAATAGGGGTGAATTTTGGTACCCACACTTTCTTGGGTCCTGTGGCTAGCACCTTTCCTAACACAAATAAACTTATTTGCAAAATTTAAAATATTTATTCTATCATAATAAAACTTTGCAAGGTGGCCCATACATCCACAATTTGTACAAGTGTACACACTAGCATACAAGGTGTCATGTGTGTGAACATGAGAAGTATGTATATGCCGTGATTGGTGTGCATGAATATGTGAAACTTGTTTCTTTCGAAACATAGATTCCAATTTCTTATGATCCATAGCACATTGGCTCAAAGTGGAGCCCAAACAATCTACACTATTCTTCAACATGCAAATATCATTATTAATACTTGTAGAAGAAGTGAGCATGTAATAGAAGTACAAGATGATGAAGCTATAGATCATGGCAAATGTGGGAATCTAAATCATTTTTCAAAGAAACGTTTTCTAAAGAAATGCATTCTAATTCTTTAAAAATTAAAACAATTTTGTTCTTTAAAGAATAATTTTCTTTTAACATAAAATCAAGTCTTGAAGACAAGTCATCATTATGCTTCAAAACAATATCAAAATCATTTTTATTTTTCAAAATTTCAGTTTCTTTTAAAGTAAGGTCAAGTTGAGTTTTCAAGGAGTCTCTTTTACTTGAAATCTCAAGCTTCTCTTGTAAAATCATGTTTATCTTTGGAAAAAAATTTTATTTTCTTCTTTTAATTTAAAACTTTTATTTTTCAATGCTTTGTACTTTGAATGCAAGTTTTTACAAAACATAGATAGTTCTTCATTTAATGCATGTGCATTCATGTTATCATCACATGAAGAACTAGCACTATCGTCTAGTTGAGTATCCAAATTTCCCTCAAGGGAGTCATTCCCTTGGACCATGAAGCAAGCTTAGTCAGATTCTTCTCCACTAGATTCTTTCTCCACATTGTTTGTCGTTTATAGCTTGGGAGAGGTCAATGTATTTCACACTGCAAAAGCGGAATCACAATAAGAAACTATAGATAAATAATCTTTGCTAAGTGTATGCTTCAGTGCATTTAAGGCTTGTGCATTAACCCCAAAATAAGTTTTTGGTAGTGGTAAGATAGACATGCAAACCTAGGGCTTTTAAATAAGCACTCATCCTAAGTTTCTACATATCGACGTTAGAAACATCAAACATGGGAGGAGTTAGGTGATCCATGAGCGTATAGACTATATGTGTGCAAATGCAATACTAGATTAGCAATCCAATATCTCACTCCTAGGTGGTTAAACCTAATATCAGGAGCGTAGGCTATGATACTAATTGAAATACACCAAGAGGGGGAGAATAGGTGTACTAGATAATCTAATGACAAATTATGTAAAATTAAAAATCAATTGCAACACACTATGTGTAACCAAAGAGTGTCGGCGAATTTCTCGTGAAGGGCTCTAGATATCTCCTCGAGATTCCTCTAAATTAAGAGTTGAGGTTCCATATGAATCTCTCTTAGTTAAACACAAGAATGGGCACACTCAAATTATATCTAGCAAATGAATATGTGCAATATGAAGCAATGCAAGATAGAAGAGAGACAGAGTTTAGAGATAGTGGATCAAACGCAAACAACAAGATATGTTTCAAGGTTCGAGCCACTGCTCTACGTCTCCACCTACACATAGAAGGATTTTCACTACGTTCACACAGGACCTTCCACAAAGAGACCTCCATTGAGGAATTATAACTCTACACTTGGAGTACACTACTCCTCTCTCAAATATAATCACCTCTACATGAGAGGGATAGGTATAAATACAAAACACAATCACCTCTATACAAGAGGGATAAGACACAAAGTCAAAACTCAACCACAATCATCTTTACACAAGAGGGATAGGCACAAAGCCAAAGCAAAAAAGAGATTATAAACTTGGTGTCACAATAGACCACAAATAATTTTCGTCATAAAAATAAGATCCTATAGATAGGATTAGATATGATAGCTCAAGTGTGAGAAAACAAAGTGTTTGAAAATGAAAATGACAAAGAAAAACACTTGGGAGAAATATAAGATAGATATTGAAATAAAGATCAAAACCAATTTCTCAAAGACTCTCTTTTCTTTGATTTTTTTCAACACTTTACAACAAATAAAAAATAAATCTTTTTGGCTCAAAACCTCTTTTAAAACTTGCTGCTAACATTAGGAAAGATAGGAAAATAGCTCTCTAAAAATCTTGTTTAAAACAACTTTAGAGAAGCCCTATTTATAGGCTCTCAAAATTCTGGCCGTTGGCAGCCAGAAAAGGTCAATTTTGACCTTCCGGTCGACCGGCCGATCGACCATCCAATGGTCATATTTCTGACCGTTGAACCACCGGTCGACCACCCGGTCGACTGCTCATGGCAAACACCGCCCGGTCGACTGAGCCTAAAGACTCATAGCCGGTCGGTCGATCGCCCGGTTGACCGGCACCCGAGAGTTGGGTAGTTACAATCGGTCGATCGCCCGATCGACCGGTCTTATAGACTGGCCTTGTGCCTGTCCCTTGTGCACATCAGTTGACCGACCGGTCGACCGAACTCTGGTCCGGTCGACTGTCGCGTCGACCGCCAGCAAGCTGTTCAGAAGGAGGAATTGAATTGAGTAAGAGTTCAGAGTAAACCGTTTATGTCCTTATGCTGATGTTCAAACTCTGAATATGTGTGAAGATTTATTTTATTCCTTCGAATTACCATTCTAGCATAAGCTATAACGGGTCGTATCCACAGGGAGGGCTAGCGATGGAAGCGTTCACAGTTTTTATGTTGAAGTTTTTGAGAAGAAAAATGAAGGTTCTTCTTTATTCAAAAATTGAAAAAAAATAAAGTAGAAAGAAAGTGAAGAATCTTTGTAGAGTTTTTAAGAAAAGGAAAACGGAAGCGAGGAAAACGGAATGAAAAACGGTGATGTTGGAAAAAGAGAGAGTTTTAGAAAAGAGTTTTAAAATTCAATAAAGAGAAAACCATGACTAACTAACATTCTACACTACTAACTTGCTAATCTCATTGGGTGATTCATGCCTCATGTAGATTCATTAGCAATAGTACATCTTGCTTTGTCTAATCAATATGTTATCCCGAATTGAGTATATGTTCTCTTCTTGGCTTCGCTAGGTGGCCTTCTTGAATCATCGGTACCCAATAGGTTCACAATTATGAAATATAGGTATTCACACTTAGTTATGCTAAACAAGAATGTAAGATTCATTAATTCATCAAAGCTATAACAAGCTAACATGAAATAAGAAACTTGTACAATAGATGTTGGCATACTAAAGTGATCCATCTTCATGTTCCATCAAGGCACTTATTTAAGAGACAAGAATCTAAATGAGGCACACATGAATCATATGGAGGTGATACAAAGCATTCACTGAGAATTAAAACACTACTCATCTTCATTGGGAATAAAAAACTTGTTAATAACAAGACTAAAAATGAAAACATCCAATGATTCATATGAGTTAGCAATCACCCAAGAGTTAGTAGGCAGTAGTGTAAGAAGTTAGTTAGTCATGTTAGTAGATTAGTTAGCCATATAAAAGAAATGCAAGAAAGAAGACATGATAAAATAAGTGCAAGAAAGTAAAGTTGCTTTGAAAGTAAATGTAATAAAGCAAGAAAGATTTGAGGAAGGAGAGCTTGAGCCTTTGTATTGGAGTTGTCACTTCTTCAATTACAGAGATCTCTCTCACCCTCACTCTCTCTTTTCTGAATCTTGGAGGAGAAAATGAAAATTATACAAGAAGACTAAGAAAGAACTAAAGAAATCCTAACTATTTGCCTAAACAAAATGCTGTTCTCTCCTCTCATTTTACAGAGGCCTGGGGGTCCTTTTATAGGCCTCAGGAGCTGATCATGACCTATACTAGCCGTAGGATTAATCACCTCATTAACGGCAAAGGATTTGCTGCGGATCCGCGGCCAGAGCCGCGTTACCACAGCAGCATCTGGGCAGTTGCGCCAGCGATCGCTCTGACATTCTGTTATGGTGCATGTGTCCAGCTGGAGCTTTTAAAAGTTGGGGAATATGCCTTGGTTCATTCCAGAATTGGGCTTCCTTGATGTGGGCTCCTAAAAACACTTTTAATTCCTTAAAAATTTCAAGATTTGGGCCTTCTTCTCCATTAAAGAATGGACCTGAAAAATAAGAGAGAAAAACATTAAAAATTCTATTTTTATTAATATAAAGCATGGTAAGGTGATATAAAATGATGCAAAATGAACTCCAATCACAGGATCAGGTTTTAGGGATTGAAAACTTGTCTTTTTAACTCCAATAAAATCCCATAAATTCTCATAAATTTCACAAAAATAAGTTCTTATAAATAATTGAAGAACAAATATGTGTAACAAAAATCAACACATATTACAAACCATTTGAACTATCTTTGTGATATAGAAATTAAGCTTTAAACAAAATCGGTATCTTCTTTCAAAAACTAAACTTTGAAATGGAAAACCGATTTCTCTCAAACTTGTATAAATAAAAAACCATGATATTGAAATATGTTTGAAGCATATTGTGTATGGATAGACTCCAATACACATGTAAATAATATATCTATGTTTTTAACATGAAACCTAAAATAAGTTTTGTTAATTACAAAACTCTAAATACATGAAATAGAATCGTCAAAATAAGTTTTTCTAAATATATGAAGTATAGATGTATATATATGAAATCCAATATACATTAAACCATGTAAACTTGTTTTGATTCTATCTATTCATGAAAACCATATATATGTATACTTGAAATCCAAAGCATATTGAACTTGTTTGTGTGTGAAAACTTGAGCATATCAAAACTAGTCTATCTTACACAAGATCTAAATACAAACTAAAACTATACAAACTGAAGTCTTCTTGTAGAATTTCTTCTTCAAGCCGACTCGATCCAAAATTGATCTAAAGAGTTTGACTCCATCTGAGTTCCAGATGCGACCTTGACGCGCGAGCTCTTGAATCTACATGAGTTAGATTCTAAACTCCTTTATTGAAGCTAAACACCTACTAATATCTTGATCAATAACTGAAACTATATAAACGCAAGATCATTAATAAACTAATCTTCATAAATTAGTTATCATCAAAACTAAGGTGAAAGGCCTCTGGGCTAACATAAACTCTACCATATATAAAAGCATGATGTGAGTGTGGGGTGTGAACATGCTTGGTGTGTATAGAATGTCTAACATGTGTGTATGTAAATGTTGTGATTTAGGAGTGTAGGTATGTATAGTATGATGAGCAAGTGTAGTATGAACATGTTTCTTTGGAGTATGTTTCGTAGAAAACATTGCCTCCAATTTAGTTTTATCAAACTCACATTTCTTTAACACATCTCCTAAAGAGTTAATTTTATCTTTAAAATAGAAATCTCATTTTTATCAATTAATAGAAATTTTGCTTTATACGAAATTTTATATGCATCAAAATCTTCTTGTGTGGATATGAGTGTGGAAGATAAATTTTTTTCTTTTGGAAGTATAAAAATTTTATTTTGAAAAGTTTCATTTTCCTTTTTCAATTTTAAATACTTTCTTTTAAGAAAATTATAGTTATTAGACAACTCTTCAAACGCCTCACCCAATTCATCCATTGCTAATTCATTGTCGTCAAGTGAGGGTTCGAATGTTACCTTAGGTGTGTTATAATTAGCCATGAAACGCACGTGTGCCGTATCCACTTCTTCATCGGTTTCACTCTCTGAGTCCCAAGTGGCTTTGCTAGCCTTCTTTTTGTAGGGATTCTTGATCGGCAAAAAGCAAGCACAAGAAAAGTAGAAAGGAAGTGGGTTAAAGTTACTACTTTTGCGGTTTTTCCGTAGTAGCGAAGTGGCTATACGGGTCGTATCCACAAGGAGGGAGAGCGATGGAAGCTTGATGCGGCTTTTATGTTCAAGAAAAGAGAATGTTCTTTATTTCCAAATAAAGAATTGAAAAGTGAAAACAAGTTGTTTCAAGAATTATTGAAAAATGTTTTGGTGGTTTGTAAAAGTGGGTTTTTCTTAATGGTAAACACGCATGGCTAACTTTCTACTAATTGCTCCCATTAATTTCTAACTTCTTGAAGATGTGCCTCATGATGGATCATAGGCAAGCTTACCCCTTATGCAAAGGAACTATTCACGTGGAAATCGAGTGAAACTTCTTCCTAAAACTTTGCTTTACACGGCAAAAACTCGGACATTCCCATATCAAGATCCATTAGAAGGCGAGAACACGGGAAGACACAAGTGCACTAATGGCGTAACACCCTGCTCCCGGAATACGTACTTAGTTGCGTATTCAGAATTTTCGATCATATTTTTCGATTTACTTCCTATATTTATTTTGTATTATGAATTATTTATATGATCGTTTTGTCTTGGATCAGGATTCGTGGACTCAGAGTCTGCTCTTCTCTGAACCAGGGACCCGATCCTAGTGTCTTACTCAATTTAGTCTTTCCGGTATTCAGATTTAACTGATTTTAGTTTCAAACATCATTTTATAATATTTTAGATTTTCTATGATTTTCTGGAATTTTTCTGAATTAAATGGAAAATCTTCAAAACCGGTGTCGACCAGCACCGCTGACCGATTCCTGAATTTTTAATTTATAAATCGAGTCAAATTTTGAGAAACCGCTTTCCCATATTTGCTTAGAATAATATTTACTATCTTAATTCATTTTTTGGGAATTTTCAGAATTTATCAGATTTCTGCCAGATTTGGTGTCGACCGATATTGGCGGCCGATTCAAGGATTTTTAATTTAAAAATTATAAAAAATTTCTTGAAATGGATTTCATCATGATTCTTAGAATAATATTCTTGATTTTTGAGAATTTTTGCGGGTCGTTCCGAGATACTTGATTTTCGGACGATTTCGGTATTTTTCCGAAAGTTTTCCGCATCCGCAACCGAATCTCGGGAATCCGCTACTCTAATAATTTTCACTTTTTCTTTCAAGAAAATATCTTCCTCTTTTCATTTTCTTTCCTTTTTCCTTTTTCTTTCCTTCCTTTTCCTTCCACCAAATTCTCCAAACTTCTCCATTCTTCCATTATCTTCTACATTCTTCCTCCAAAAATATCTCCTTTCCTCCAAAAATATCTTCTCCAAAATATCCAACTCCTCTCCCATCACCATGGCTGGCCAAAGAGCCACCTCACCTCTCCATTTTTACAAAAAACCCCCTCCCTAAAACATTTTTACATCTCCTTCACAATTCCAAATCCTATATAAACCTTTCCTTCTCCTTTCAACTTCATTTTCTCTTCACCAACACCTTAACCATCACCAACTCCTCCTTCATCTCTACCACAACAACAACTACTATAACTTCTCCAACTTCCTACCTTCATCTTCTTCCTCCTCCATCTCCATTTAAAGCACCACAACTTCAACAACTCCACCAAAGCCTTCACCTTCTCCTTTACCTTCTCCAAAAATACCACCACCATCAACACCCTCCACAAAACCACCACCCCATCACCACATAAAGAGCCGGCCACCTCCTTTGGATTGGGGCCGAGCTCTTCTTCGTCGGTAATATCTCTGATGATTATTCCGGTAATCGTTCGCGATTATTCCGGTAATCATTACGGTGACGATTACAACGACAAACAACTAACATCACCATCACCTCTACTATTTTCCACCACCATCTTCACTTCCACCATCACTTTCACCATCACAACACCACCTCCATCTCCACTACTTCAACCACCAAACATCACCTCCTTCACCTTCTTTTTCATTACTCCATCAAAATCCTACTCCTCCACCAAATAATACCTCCACCAAAGCAAGCACCTTTCCCTTTCTCTCTCCCTCCTCCTCTCTGTATATTGCTGACGCGGATCTCACCCCCGCGTCCAGGCAACGCCTTAACGCGGATCTTCGCGTTCTTGGCATCTGTTTAAACGCGACCTTCGCGTTCTTGTACCGACGCAACACGGAGTCCATGCCCGCGTCTGTGTCCCTTTCATGTCTGCACGACGCGGAGCTAATGCCCGCGTCTGTGTTCTTCTCATGCTAACGCGACGCGGAACCCATGACCGCGTCCGCGTTCTTCTCGTGTCCTGACTTGAACGCGGGTCTCGAACCCCGTGTTTGTGGCACCTTTGCGACGCGATTCCCGCATCTGTGACTCCCGCGTCTGCGACTCCCGCGTCTCACTCTCAAAACCCGGTCTCCCTGTGCACTCTCTCCTTCCATATACTTCTCTCTCTAGTTTTCCTCTCTCTTTCTCTCTCTAACTCTTTCTCTCTCCTCTTCACTTATTATATTTATGACGCATGCGCGAGTTCCATGAATTTCAGACTTTTCGGCATTTTCGGTGATTAGGCGAGTGTCCTCGCTCTCGCCTCCATTTGGGTTTCCCTGCTTTGTCGGGTCGATATGTATTTTATTTCATATTTTCATGTGTTATGTATTGGGCTGAGTCCCTGTATTTATGTATGGCCGAGTGCCAATGACTGGACATGTATTGCTTTGTGACGAATACTTGTATTAGGGTAGTTTAATTCTTGTACATATACCATGCCTGTGTTGTATTTTACTGCTTTATACCATGCGTGGCCGACCCTTCATGGTCGTTGGACTCTGGGTTTCTGCCCACTCCTGGGATGGCTAGTAGCCACCGAGAGTGCGCTCAAACCCCGAGCGTACTTGACTTTCGGACCCTTCAGCCTCCGGTCTCTCACGATCTCGAAAGGGAAGTGATTGGGACCGATAGGTCTCTCCGTCCTTCAGCCTCTGGTCTCTCACTATCTTGAAAGAGAGGTGATTGGGACCGTCAGGTTCTTCAGCACCGCCTAGTTATCATGATCAGCACTCAGTACTTTACCACTAGATTCATCTAGGCGAGAGGCTGTCGGATTTTCTACTCGCACCTTAAGCCGACTTGTCCCGATAACCTTGCCAGACGCTCCAGTGTTAAATACTGTTTGCTATCTGTGCCTCCAGCTTGCTCAGCTCCGCTTGGTTGTGCTCAGCTACTACTCTATCATCATGCCACGTATTTACCTGATATGTTAACACTTGCTATGCCATTACTTCATACCTATCATTTACATGCTACTATTTAACACCTGTTTGTATCACCTGACAACTGAGGTGTTATCACCTGATACCAAAACATGCTACTACTTGGCGAGGCCCCTTGTTATGACATGACTTGCCACCGGACTAATATCAATCTCTTGACATGATTGGTCACTTGCCAAATATCATCCTCCTGTCATGCTATCACTTGACACCCGGCATGATATACTTGACCTGTGATTATCACATTTACGGGAATACTACACTTGTTATCCTGCATTACATGCAGTGACTTGAATCTTGTACTTGTTATCCTGTATTATATATACAGTGCCCTGAATTTATAGTACTCATGTACTCCTGAACTCCTGATCATGTCTTGTACCTGCTATTCCCGTAAATTGATAACTACATAATAAATCTTAAAAGGAACAACTTGCATCGGGTTGGGGGAAACTTGCGGCTATCAATACATGTTCGTTTTTACAGTGGTATTAGGCATGTTGTGCAACTAAAACTTCCGGTCTGACCTGTGGGCCTCCAGGGGACCGAGGGGAGAGCTGGCTCCCTCCTTCCTGGTACCATCTTGATAAGGGCATCCATAAGACCCTCCTGAATCGCCTTGCGGTAGATTCCGTCACCAAGCAATGGAACATCCTGGGCCGTGGTCCCGGGTATGCACGGGACCCACTGTAAACATTGTTCGTTGATACCCCCGTTGGTTTCCAATAACAACCTTACTTTACTCAGATGTGGATATATGTGTCCTGGGACGCTAGTTCACATATCTAGACATCAGGGTAAGACGAGTAATAATAATAATAAAAGATGCCAACTATGGATCCGTTGTATGCTTTGCCGAGTTTGCTTCCATCGGGTTTTACATTAGATTTCCGGTTTTATGATTATTATCATATTCGCTGCTCATACCCTACTTTATTCCTTGTGTTCCATTCCATCAGTCTCATGTTCCTATCTTACCATACCATGAGTACTTCCTGCTTGATATCACTTGTTATATATCTACCTGCCTATACATGCTTATGCTCACGACACGGTTTTCAATGCATGATTATGATTCGGTTTTATCGATACACTTGTACTTATCTTAGCATGCCATCTGGCTTTTGTATCACCACTCGCCTGGGGAGTTCTATCTGACTCCTCTGGATTCTCATGTCCAGGTCCTGGAACTTGGAGCATGTCAGAGCTTGGAACTTGTAGATTCTCTCAGTTGCTGATCAGAGTAGCGCAGCGGTAGTATGGATCTCCAGCAGACCATCTGAAGTCCTATCCTTCCAGGCCCCCTGTGTGCCTCTCGAGTTTTCCTTTTGTAAACTCGTGAGTGCCTTTTGTACTGTTCATACTTGTACATCCTTTGTATTCTCGCATTTGCGCCATGTTGGTGATGTAATATTATTGTAATATTTGTCACCTCTGGTGATAACTTTGTAATTGTACTCATGTGTTGGAATGTATAATGCACCATTTGCTTCCGTACTCTGATTCTTTCCTGTACTGATGCTTAGCGTATATACGTGAGGGTATTTCTGACCTGCGTATATACGTTGCGGTAACGTCTCCGTACCCGCCGGGATCGGGGCGTTACTGGATGGTATCAGAGCCTAGGTTCTCACATCCTCAGTACGTCCAGACTGCAAATTAATGGTAAAGAAATTTGCAACTGGAATCCATGAGTCCTGGTTATACAGTCCAACTACAAGTACAGAGTTATCTATTCATTCTTGATCATCCTTCCTTTGATTCCTAATCCCTTCCATCTTTCCCTGTTTTGGTTTTTCGAAGCCTTTATACCAACTTAAGATATGAATAGACTAGAGAAGTAGCGGCTGGTTCTGAATGAAGCGATTATATGATCTCTTTGGCTAACTCTTTGAAGTTCAGATATTCTCAGGATTGATCCTAATCAGGTTATCTTTCAGGAGTCAATAGTCGGAATTCTCTACGGATATTCTACATTCTCGGCTATATCTTTCAGAGTGATTGATGCCTGGTATTCAGAATTCTCAATTATCGGTCTTCTTTATTATGCTCATGACTATCAGGGTTTCCTATATCTTCAGTATTCTGGCTTATTCTCGGAGGGCTATAAAGTATGCAGTACAACTGGAACTCTATTGCAAAGTAACGACATCAGATCAGTATTATTTGGTACCGTTCAAAAACTTATACAGCCAGAGGT
Organism: Agave tequilana; assembly: GCA_038442645.1. Classification (NCBI taxonomy): domain Eukaryota; kingdom Viridiplantae; phylum Streptophyta; class Magnoliopsida; order Asparagales; family Asparagaceae; genus Agave; species Agave tequilana. The sequence goes on along the minus strand of JAVJIF010002473.1, from coordinate 27,531 downwards.
GCAGAAGATATCTATATTCCGATTACTGTTTCGTCAACTTGAGAGCCTTACCTATAGTACTTCATATCTTGAATGGTATAAATTCCACCCATGTCCCCTTTGTGTTCATTTTACCCCTTATCGAAATTGCGAGGACGCAATTTTTTGTAAGGTGGATGGAATGTAACACGCCGCTCCCGGAATACGTACTTAGTTGCGTATTCAGAATTTTCGATCGTAATTTTCGATTTACTTCCTATATTTATTTTGTATTATGAATTATTTATATGATCGTTTTGTCTTGGATCAGGATTCGTGGACTCAGAGTCTGCTCTTCTCTGAACCAGGGACCCGATCCTAGTGTCTTACTCAATTTGATCTTTTCGATATTCAGATTTGACCGATTTCAGTTTCAAACATCATTTTCCAATATTTTAGATTTTCTATGATTTTCTGAAATTTTCCTGAATTAAATGGAAAATCTTCAAAACCGGTGTCGACCAGCACCGCTGACCGATTCCTAGATTTTTAATTTACAAATGGAGTCAAATTTTGAGAAACCGCTTTCCCATATTTGCTTAGAATAATATTTACTATTTTAATTCATTTTTTGGAAATTTTCAGAATTTATCAGATTTCTGCCAGATTTGGTGTCGACCAATATTGGCGGCCGATTCCAGGATTTTTAATTTAAAAATTATAAAGAATTTCTTGAAATGGATTTCACCATGATTCTTAGAATAATATTCTTGATTTTTGAGAATTTTTGCGGGTCGTTCCGAGATACTTAATTTTCGGACGATTTCGGTATTTTTCCGAAAGTTTTCCGCATCCGCAACCGAATCTCGGGAATCCGCTACTCTAATAATTTTCACTTTTTCTTTCAAGAAAAAATCTTCATCTTTTCATTTTCTTTTCCTTTTTCCTTTTTCTTTCCTTCCTTTTCCTTCCACTAAATTCTCCAAACTTCTCCATTCTTCCATTATCTTCTACATTCTTCCTCCAAAAATATCTCCTTTCCTCCAAAAATATCTTCACCAAAATATCCAACTTCTCTACCATCACCATGGCTGGCCAAAGAGCCACCTCACCTCTCCATTTTTACAAAAAACCCCCTCCCTAAAACATTTTTACATCTCCTTCACAATTCCAAATCCTATATAAACCTTTCCTTCTCCTTTCAACTTCATTTTCTCTTCACCAACACCTTAACCACCACCAACTCTGTAAAACACCTAGAGGGGGGGTGAATAGGTGTAAGTGCTAATCTAAGAAACTAAATGCAAACTATGTGCGCTAAATGCGGAAGCTAATTCAAATCTTGCAACACACTTAATACAATCCACCAAGTGTAGCCGAATTCCCCTTGCGAGGCTCTGGACTAACTCCTCTTGATTCCCCTAGATATGGGTTGAGGCGCTATGTGAAGCTCTTGTTGGATGAGTATAAGTGATGCACACACACAAGCAAGCCAAGCATATAATAGATATGACAATAAGAGATGCAAGGCACAACACAAGCAATATATGATATGGCAATATGAATTATGCACAACACAAGCAAATATGGTATGATATGAAGTATGATGCTTTGCACAAAGTAAATGAGAGAGAGAGTTAGAGAGACAATGGGAGCAATCGCAAACAACGAGATTTGTTTCGAGGTTCGAGCACCTTGCTTTACATCCCCGCCTACACCACTGTGTAGGATTTCCCAATCCACTATAAGGAGTACCTAACTCCTCTTTCAACTTACAAAGCCACCGAGGCTACAACAACCACAATCCACAACACCTCTACCGAAGAGGCTCACAACCAACACTATCACCTCACACTTGAGGGATACAACTCAATCACCCGATCACCTCTACCGAAGAGGGATTCACAAATAAAAGGGTGTTTACAACAAAGAGGTTTACAACAAACAACCTCAAACTCTTCTCTTCCTTTTCTCTTATCTTTTTCCACAAAAACAAGATCCTAATAGTTTAGGATAGAAGATAGCTCAAGTGTGGAAACAAGTGTTTTTGGAAACAAGCAACAAAGAAAAATCTTTGGGAAAATACTTGCAATGTGATAGAATTGAAGATCTAAGCAAAAATCCCAAAAACCTATTTTTCTTTGATTTTCCAAAACCCAAAACAAATAAAGATGAGAAGTTTTTGCACTTAAAACTCTTTTGAAAAACTCTTTTAAACACCTCAGAAAACTGGAAATTTTTCTCTTAGAAAACTTTTCTAAAATCCCCAAAGAGATGGGGTTTATATAGCCCCTATACAAAACTAGTCGTTAGGCTGAGTTGGCAGTCTGACAGACTGCCGGTCGACCGGTCTGGTCGACCGCCAACGGTTAAAAATGTGACCGTTGGGCAATAGCGGTCGACCGGCCCGGTCGACCGTCCCAGAGACTCCAAAACGTGCACAGACTTGTGCACGTCGGTCGACCGTCCCGTTCGACCGGCCTATGGTGCGGTCGACCGGTCCGGTCGACCGACTTGGCCTGTCAGCCAATCCTCAGTTCTGCACAGATACGGGATTTGAAAATAGGTCTTTTCACTCAATAAAAATCCCATAAATTCACAGTAAATCTAAAAAATAGTTTTAATCACAATAAAAACTGTTTTTCTAAAAATATGTTTTTCTAAAACTTGTTTTATCATTTTACTTTGATAACCAAACTTGTGATAAAAATTTCAAGACATATATATCAACATATCAATTCATTTTTGAGTCTTGCAAATTTTATCAAAAACAAAACTTGTATTTTATCAAACTAGAATTTTCCAAAACATGAATAGGATAGTCAAAATAAGTTTGTCTAGCAAGTTTAAAGCATGTATGTATATCTAGAACATATCTAATATACATAGGTATAAGGTAAACTTGTTTTGATCTATTATTCATGAAAACCAAAAACCAAATCATGAAACGTGTGTGTTTTGTGCACTTGAGCATATCAACTAAACTAAGCTTTACAAATATGGATCTAAAACACAAACTCTAAACTAGATACCTAAGTCTTCTTGACGATCTTCATCTTCAAGTAGACTCGGTCCAAACTCCGTGATTCTCCAAGTGCAAAGGTATGATCTTTAAGCTTTGGCACCGGAATCATCATGAATAGCTTCTAATCATCTTGTTGAAGCTAATCACCAACCTAATATCCTGTTAATGATCTGAAACTTAGAAACACAAGAATATTAGTAAACATAACTACATGAGTGTTGATCATCATCAAAACTAGAGTGGAAGGCCATTGGGCCAACAATCTCCCCCTTTTTGATGATGACAAAACTCATGGAGTTATATATGTATGGATTAAAGATAAGCTTCAAGGAAGCTCCCCTTAACTCATGCATAACAAATGAATAAATAAATATGCAATGAAAGCTTATGATTCTAAACAAGAGACATACATATTTATCATATCTTATTGTTTATTTGTTTATGCATGAACTCAATATATGCAAAAACATAAAGAAGCATATATAAAAACTAAACAACTCAAAATCTTTCTCCCCCTTTTTGTCAATCATCAACAAAGGGGTAAACAATCAAAACCATAGATAAATGAGGGGTAAAAATCTTTCTCCCCCTTTTTGTCAATCAAAACAATGCAAACAATGTTCTCCCCCTTTTTGTCTAAAACAAAAAACAAAATCAATAAGGGGTGACTACAAACATGATATCAATTAAAAAATATGTCAATGAAGCATCTTGATACCAATAAACAAGGATCAATATATGTTATATGCTATATACATTCATGAAGAGGAAGACGCTAAGTTAGCTTCCCTACACATATGCATTACATGAAGAAGGGATGACAAGCCCCAATTCACATAACACATATTATGTAATGCATAAGAGGAGATGTGAAGCTCCCCCTACACACGTATATCATATAAAGAAGAGTTGTCAAGCTCCTCAATTTATAATATACTCAACATGAATCTATATGTAAGAGAGATGTTAAGCTCTCCTTTCATATAGGAAATACAAATCAAAACTTTGAATATTTTCTTTAAACAAAAATTTTGAAAATACCAATTGTAATTAAACATAAGTCTTGAATTCTTAAACATGAATCTTGAAACCAAAGCAAATTTTGAATTTCTTAAATATGATACCAATTGTAAATATTTTACCAATTGAAAAGATTTTACATAGAAACATTGATACCAATTGTAAGAATTGTTCATTTTAAAACATATAAACAACTTTTAATCATAAAGTGTGGGAGTACAAATACCAATTGAAATACAAAATCATATTTTCTCCCCCTTTATGAAATACAAACTAAAGTCATGCATAGTCTTGATAACAATTTAAAAGTAATCAATTTAAACAAAATTGAAACTCAAGCACTAGCATAAACACAAACATATATATGTATGAAAAATAGATACCAATAGAAATTGATATACTTGGAATTTAAAGCATACATACATACAAAACATATATGAGTATACAAGAAGATCAAAATGATACCAATTGAAAGAGTTCAATGATACCAATTGACATAACAATAAGTTCAAGTGTATACATCATATTCTCTACCACCCAATCATAATTCAAGTTTTAAAGATTTTCAATTTAGGGCATACATGAACATGATCTCCCATCCTACCACCCTTGGAAGGTAGGGGTTTTCAAAGATAGATTTGAAAATGTAGTTTTGTTTGAAAATCACTACCAAAATGAAGAACACCGCAACTAGTTAAATGGAAAACTTGTTAACTAGCACGAAATCCTTCAAGCAAGGAATAAAACAAAGTTGAAATTCACATGATAATCATCACTCTAACCAATAAAGCATAACTCATGAGAAACAAAACATGAGCAATAGATATGAGTGTACAAATAATATGTGAAGATCATAATCATGAAAAATATTTCATTAAGCTCAATTATTCCTTAAAACATAATTCCATCAAAAACATGAAAAATCATATAAAACTCCTTATTTAATCTTCAAGGCATATGTATGTCTAATACAAGCTAAAATATACATACATATCCAAACATAAAGAGTCCACAAGATATATGCATTAAGGCACGTGGCTCAAAAAGGATACTCATGTATAGTCAATAGTTTGGATAAGATGGACATATACATGAAGTTAAATATTGACACATAAACATGAAAACATGTAAGGCTAAATTTTCATCAAAGCAATTTTCATTTCAAGGTATATGTATGATTTGTCAACACAAGAAGTATACATACATATCCCTTAAACACACTTTGAGTCCATAATATAAATTTGCATGAAAGGCAAATGACTCAAGGGGTATACATGTATATCTTAAAGTTTTGGCAAATAAACATATACATGAAATCAAAACTCATATAAATCCAAAAATATGAATACAAGTCTAAAATGTATGGATCATCAAAACTAGACTATACTAGCACATCTAATGGGTACAAATATGCATTCAAACCCAAACATATATAAAGGTTTATTTGTGGCCCATTGTATGTACAAGTATATAACTAGTCTTAATGAAAACTAACACTTAAACATGTAATCAAGTCATTGAGCATCAAAACAAACACGAATACCATATTTCTAACTAAAACACATACAAAATTCATCAAAATTCTTTTATTTGAATTTTAAACTACATATACATGCAAATAGGTATAACAAGTACAAATGAACGAATCATCAAAACTAGCTCATGCGTGTACATATAGTGAATACAAATGAGCATGAAGTTCAATTGCATATAAAACAAATGTAACTCACTATTTGTACATGTATAACACAAGTTTTGACAAAATCCACATTTAAACATGTCATAACCACAAGGAGTATCAAAACAAGCTAGAAATCAACATCATAAGAACTAAAACATGATTACTATATAAATTCACATGTATTAGATTCATGATGTACATTATAGCTAAACAAACGGTGAGAACACTAAATGTGAATCAAATAAGCATGTGTGTCTCAAATACTATACATGTATGTCAAGGATCTAATAAACATGGAATGAACATACTAATCCATAGACAATAAAAATATGCTATAAATTATCAAAACATGCTATAAACAATGAAGTGGAAAGCATGTAAACATAATAAATGGGAGTAAAGGATTGTTACCAAAACCGAAGAAGCAACTCTCCTTGTCTCCAAAACATGGTGGTCATCTCCACCAAATCTTCCCTTGAAAGTGATGCATCCAATTTGATTTCCTTTAAGTCCGGAACGCATCCACTCCAAGGTGTCATCACTCTCACGTCATGTGAGAGCCCACACCTACATCAAAAATAGGAGGGGTGGTCTTTGGTACCCACATCTTGTTGGGTCCATGGGGGTTAGTCCCTTCTCTAACCCAAACAAATTTCTTTGCTAAATTAGTAGTATGTAATCTATCAAAACAAAATTTAGCAAGGTGGCCCTTACGTCCACAATGTGTACATGTGTACACATGAGCATACATGTGATGGGTGTGTCCGTGAGGAGCATGTGTATGCCGTGAAGGGTGTGCATGCATAAAGGATGGAACTTGTTTCTTTCGAACCAAGGTTTCCAATCGTGAGTGGTTCATGGCACATTGGCTCATAGTGGAGCCCAAACAATCCATTTTCTTCTTTAACAAATTTATATCATTTTCGAGCATAGAAGAAGTGGAAAATGCAATGGGTGATTTAGGTGAAACTACCCTAGCATGGCAAACATGAGAATCAATCTTATTTTGCAAAATAATATTTTTCTCTAAGTAAACATTTAAATCATTGGAAATAGAAATGATTTTGTTTTTCAAAACAACATTCTCTTTTAAAACAAAATCAACTCTAGAAGACAAGTTTTCATTTTTCTTTAAAATAGCATGGCAATCATTTTTAGACTTTAAAAATTCATTTTCTTTAAGTGCAAGTTCCAATTGAGATCTCAATGAATCCCTTTCATTATAGACCTCAACCTTCTCTTGCAAAACATTGTCAAGTCTAGCATGCAAACACTTATTTTCTTTTTCAATTTCTAGACTTTTCTTTTTCAAAATCTTATATTTTTCAATTAACTTTTCACATACTATTGAAAGTTCTTCATTTAGAGCATGGGATCAACAATATCATTACTAGAAGAACTAGCATCATCATCACTATCTAAGTGGGGTTCCGAATGTACCTCAAGGGAGTCATTCCCTTGGACCATATAGCATTGTTGTGGCTCGGATTCTCCACTAGATTCCTCTTCTTGTTGGATTTGGACTTGAAGCTTGGAGGTGTTGGTGGTTGTTGTCAACTTGTTCCACACTGCAAAAGCGGAATCAAGATTAGAAACACGTAAAGATATTCTTTAGGTAAAGTGCTTCTAATGGCCTCTAGGGCTTGTGCATTGGCCCCTATATGATTGCAATCACCAAGATAACATCTCTTGGTGGCGGCAAGAAAGACATGCAAACCTAGGGTTTTTAGGTACATGGACATCCTATACTTCCAAACATCAATGTTGGAAGGGTCAAAGCTAGGAGGGGTCATGAAGTCCATGGTAAACTATATATGAATGTGCAAACAAACAAATGCAAATGTAGATTAGCAAGCAAATGGATCACTCCTAGGATGTTAAGCCTAAGTATCAGGAGCACTAGCTCTGATACCAATTGTAAAACACCTAGAGGGGGGGTGAATAGGTGTAAGTGCTAATCTAAGAAACTAAATGCAAACTATGTGCGCTAAATGCGGAAGCTAATGCAAATCTTGCAACACACTTAATACAATCCACCAAGTGTAGCCGAATTCCCCTTGCGAGGCTCTGGACTAACTCCTCTTGATTCCCCTAGATATGGGTTGAGGCGCTATGTGAAGCTCTTGTTGGATGAGTATAAGTGATGCACACACACAAGCAAGCCAAGCATATAACAGATATGACAATAAGAGATGCAAGGCACAACACAAGCAATATATGATATGGCAATATGAATTATGCACAACACAAGCAAATATGGTATGATATGAAGTATGATGCTTTGCACAAAGTAAATGAGAGAGAGTTAGAGAGACAATGGGAGCAATCTGATTGGTAGTCAAAAGTGCATAATTATCATCATATATACCATCGCATTCGCACATTTATTCATATTATTCTGCACATTTATTAATAATTTGTAATTTATTGTGTGCAGGCCTCGAATTATCAATTTAATAATAAATAAAGCCCAATGAAGCCCAAAAGCCCATATTTGAAGCCCAAGAGTCAAAATGCAAATATCAAGTGTCAAAGTGCAAATATACAAGGGCTAGAGTTGCAATTATCAGAGATTAGGGAAGGGTAGACTTCTATCCAACCCTAAACACCTGCAGGATCAGATTAAAAGGCCAAGATAAAGAAGAAATTCGCGGAGAGAAGATTTGAAGAAATCTGGATTAAGGGTAACTTGATTACCAAGTTACCTCGAAAATCCAGATTTAAAAGGCCAGGATTACAATTCTAGAAGCAGGCGCCCCCATGGACGGACCAGGAGAGGCCACGCGCCAAAGCGCGTGGCCAGAAGCCACTAGATTGCCGCGGAACCGCGGCAAAAGCCGCGGATCCGCGGCAATTTGACCTTATCCGGATTCCAAATTTTGTGGCCAGATTCGTCCGGGACTCTGTGGCATTCTGCATCTATAAATAGCACCTGCATTGCAACATACAGAGCGTCCAGAGGCGAGCCAAGGGCCAAAGTTAGGTTTTTTCTAGGGTTTCTTCCTTTGTAGTTAGATTTTCTTTTCTTTTTATTTTAAAGAGAGAGAGAGATGATTATATTGAGGGTGACACTGATGTATCTTCTCTTCTCTGCCATGGATTAAAGCAATAAAGGTATTATTTTGTTTTGTTTCTTATTTCTATGTTTTACTTTTATTCTTGTTTTCTATTTCTTTTTCTCTTTTCATCTCTGTGATTGGTGATGAGCATGCAAGCGATTACCGAACCATAAGTATACCGAAGATCGGGGTTCCAACGATATTCCATGGCGATGTTCTCCTCCTCGAGGCGTATCAACTCATGCTTGCCCAAGGCTTGATGACCTAATGCGACAACGGACTGAGTTCGATCCCAAGGTTCATACGTTCAACGCCTCCGAAAACGGTAGAAAGTATTAGGTTTTCACTTATTTTCTCCAACTCAAGTAAGTTTTCTTTTCTTCTTTTTTATTTCTTTTTTGTAGATTAAATCCATCTCTCTCCATATTCTTTTCTTCGATCCATTGTAAATACCACAACTCATTGTAAATACCATCGTGACTAACAAAATAACTAAAAAAGATAAATTTTTAGAGTATAACTTGCTTAACGCTTCTATCGCAGTCCCTCCTTGAGGATCACGACCCGCATAGCCCTGCTACCGCGGATTAGAACTGATTCCTCGCACGATCTATTCTTAATCTAATATTCTAATTTTTGTGTGCAGGAAAAATCAGTCAACACAATCGCAAACAACGAGATTTGTTTCGAGGTTCGAGCACCTTGCTCTACATCCCCGCCTACACCACTGTGTAGGATTTCCCAATCCACTATAAGGAGTACCTAACTCCTCTCTCAACTTACAAAGCCACCGAGGCTACAACAACCACAATCCACAACACCTCTACCGAAGAGGCTCACAACCAACACTATCACCTCACACTTGAGGGATACAACTCAATCACCCGATCACCTCTACCGAAGAGGGATTCACAAATAAAAGGGTGTTTACAACAAAGAGGTTTACAACAAACAACCTCAAACTCTTCTCTTTCTTTTCTCTTATCTTTTCCACAAAAACAAGATCCTAATAGTTTAGGATAGAAGATAGCTCAAGTGTGGAAACAAGTGTTTTTGGAAACAAGCAACAAAGAAAAATCTTTGGGAAAATACTTGCAATGTGATAGAATTGAAGATCTAAGCAAAATCCCAAAAACCTATTTTTCTTTGATTTTCCAAAAACCCAAACAAATAAAGATGAGAAGTTTTGCACTTAAAACTCTTTTGAAAAACTCTTTTAAACACCTCAGAAAACAGGAAATTTTTCTCTTAGAAAACTTTTCTAAAATCCCCAAAGAGATGGGGTTTATATAGCCCCTATACAAAACTAGCCGTTAGGCTGAGTTGGCAGTCTGACAGACTGCCGGTCGACCGGTCCGGTCGACCGCCAACGGTCAAAAATGTGACCGTTGGGCAATAGCGGTCGACCGGCCCGGTCGACCGAAACATCCTGAGAGCAAAACTCTCATCTCGGTCGACCGGCCCGGTCGACCGTTCCAGAGACTCCAAAACGTGCACAGACTTGTGCACGTCGGTCGACCGTCCCGTTCGACCGGCCTATGGTGCGATCGACCGGTCCGGTCGACCGACTTGGCCTGTCAGCCAATCCTCAGTTCTGCACAGATACGGGATTTGAAAATAGGTCTTTTCACTCAATAAAAATCCCATAAATTCACAGTAAATCTAAAAAATAGTTTTAATCACAATAAAAACTGTTTTTCAAAAAATATGTTTTTCTAAAACTTGTTTTATCATTTTACTTTGATAACCAAACTTGTGATAAAAATTTCAAGACATATATATCAACATATCAATTCATTTTTGAGTCTTGCAAATTTTATCAAAAACAAAACTTGTATTTTATCAAACTAGAATTTTCCAAAACATGAATAGGATAGTCAAAATAAGTTTGTCTAGCAAGTTTAAAGCATGTATGTATATCTAGAACATATCTAATATACATAGGTATAAGGTAAACTTGTTTTGATCTATTATTCATGAAAACCAAAAACCAAATCATGAAACGTGTGTGTTTTGTGCACTTGAGCATATCAACTAAACTAAGCTTTACAAATATGGATCTAAAACACAAACTCTAAACTAGATACCTAAGTCTTCTTGACGATCTTCATCTTCAAGTAGACTCGGTCCAAACTCCGTGATTCTCCAAGTGCAAAGGTATGATCTTTAAGCTTTGGCACCGGAATCATCATGAATAGCTTCTAATCATCTTGTTGAAGCTAATCACCAACCAAATATCTTGTTAATGATCTGAAACTTAGAAACACAAGAATATTAGTAAACATAACTACATGAGTGTTGATCATCATCAAAACTAGAGTGGAAGGCCATTGAGCCAACAAACTCCTCCTTCATCTCCACCACAACAACAACTACTACAACTTCTCCAACTTCCTACCTTCATCTTCTTCCTCCTCCATCTCCATTTAAAGCACCACAACTTCAACAACTCCACCAAAGCCTTCACCTTCTCCTTTACCTTCTCCAAAAATACCACCACCATCAACACCCTCCACAAAACCACCACCCCATCACCACATCAAGAGCCAGCCACCTCCTTTGGATTGGGGCCGAGCTCTTCTTCGTCGGTAATATCTCCGATGATTATTCCGGTAATCGTTCGCGATTATTCCGGTAATCATTACGGTGACGATTACAACGACAAACAACTAACATCACCATCACCTCTACTATTTTCCACCACCATCTTCACTTCCACCATCACTTTCACCATCACAACACCACCTCCATCTCCACTACTTCAACCACCAAACATCACCTCCTTCACCTTCTTTTTCATTACTCCATCAAAATCCAACTCCTCCACCAAATAACACCACCACCAAAGCAAGCACCTTTTCCTTTCTCTCTCCCTCCTCCTCTCTGTATATTGCTGACGCGGATCTCACCCCCGCGTCCAGGCAATGCCTTAACGCGGATCTTCGCGTTCTTGGCATCTGTTTAAACGCGGCCTTCGCGTTCTTGTACCGACGCAACGCGGAGTCCATGCCCGCGTCTGTGTCCCTTTCATGTCTGCACGACGCAGAGCTAATGCCCGCATCTGTGTTCTTCTCATGCTAACGCGACGCGGAACCCATGACCGCGTCCGCGTTCTTCTCGTGTCCTGACTTGAACGCGGGTCTCGAACCCCGCGTTTGTGGCACCTTTGCGACGCGATTCCCGCGTCTGTGACTCCCGCGTCTGCGACTCCCGTGTCTCACTCTCAAATCCCGCGTCTCCCTGTGCACTCTCTCCTTCCATATACTTCTCTCTCTAGTTTTCCTCTCTCTTTCTCTCTCTAACTCTTTCTCTCTCCTCTTCACTTATTATATTTATGACGCGTGCGCGAGTTCCATGGATTTCAGACTTTTCGGCATTTTTGGTGATTAGGCGAGTGTCCTCGCTCTCGCCTCCATTTGGGTTTCCCTGCTTTGTCGGGTCGACATGTACTTTATTCCATGTTTTCATGTGTTATGTGTTGGGCTGAGTCCCTGTATTTATGTATGGCCGAGTGCCAATGACTGGACATGTATTGCTTTGTGACGAATACTTGTATTAGGGTAGTTTAATTCTTGTACATATACCATGCTTGTGTTGTATTTTACTGCTTTATACCATGCGTGGCCGACCCTTCATGGTCGTTGGACTCTGAATTTCTGCCCACTCCTAGGATGGCTAGTAGCCACCGAGAGTGCGCTCAAACCCCGAGCGTACTTGACTTCCGGACCCTTCAGCCTCCGGTCTTTCACGATCTCGAAAGGGAAGTGATTGGGACCGATAGGTCTCTCCGTCCTTCAGCCTCCGGTCTCTCACTATCTTGAAAGAGAGGTGATTGGGACGTCAGGTTCTTCAGCTCCGCCTGGTTATCATAATCAGCACTCAGCACTTTACCACTAGATTCGTCTAGGCGAGAGGCTGCCGGATTTTCTACTCGCACCTTAAGCCGACTTGTCCCGATAACCTTGCCAGACGCTCCAGTGTTAAATACTGTTTGCTATCTGTGCCTCCAGCTTGCTCAGCTCCGCTTGGTTGTGCTCAGCTACTACTCTATCATCATGCCACATATTTACCTGATATGTTAACACTTGCTATGCCATTACTTCATACCTGTCATTTACATGCCACTATTTAACACTTGTTTGTATCACCTGACAACTGAGGTGTTATCACCTGACACCAAACATGCTACTACTTGGCGAGGCCCCTTGTTATGACATGACTTGCCACAGGACTAATATCAATCTCTTGACATGATTGGTCACTTGCCAAATATCATCCTCCTGTCATGCTATCACTTGACACCCGGCATGATATACTTGACCTGTGATTATCACATTTACGGGAATACTACACTTGTTATCCTACATTACATGCAGTGACTTGAATCTTGTACTTGTTATCCTGTATTATATATACAGTGCCCTGAATTTATAGTACTCATGTACTTCTGAACTCCTGATCATGTCTTGTACCTGCTATTCCCGTAAATTGATAACTACATAATAAATCTTAAAAGGAACAACTTGCATTGGGTCGGGGGAAACTTGCGGCTATCAATACATGTTTTTACAGTGGTATTAGGCATGTTGTGCAACTAAAACTTCCGATCTGACCTGTGGGCCTCCAGGGGACCGAGGGGAGAGCTGGCTCCCTCCTTCCTGGTACCATCTTGATAAGGGCATCCATAAGACCCTCCTGAATTGCCTTGCGGTAGGTTCCGTCACCAAGCAACGGAACGTCCTGGGCCGTGGTCCGGTATGCACGGGACCCACTGTAAACATTGTTCGTTGATACCCCCGTTAATTTCCAATAACAACCTTGCTTTACTCAGATGTGGATATATGTGTGCTGGGACGCTAGTTCACATATCTAGACATCAGGGTAAGACGAGTAATAATAATAATAAAAGATGCCAACTATGGATCCGTTGTATGCTTTGCCGAGTTTGCTTCCATCGGGTTTTACATTGGATTTTCGGTTTTATGATTATTATCATATTCGCTGCTCATACCCTGCTTTATTCCTTGTGTTCCATTCCATCAGTCTCATGTTCCTATCTTACCATACCATGAGTACTTCCTGCTTGATATCACTTGTTATATATCTACCTGCCTATACATGCTTATGCTCACGACACGGTTTTCAATGCATGATTATGATTCGGTTTTATCGATACACTTGTACTTATCTCAGCACGCCATCAGGCTTTTGTATCACCACTCGCCTGGGGAGTTCTATCTGACTCCCCTGGATTCTCATGTCCAGGTCCTGGAACTTGGAGCATGTCAGAGCTTGGAACTTGTAGATTCTCTCAGTTGCTGATCAGAGTAGCGCAGCGGTAGTATGGATCACCAGCAGACCATCTGAAGTCCTATCCTTCCAGGCCCCCTGTGTGCCTCTCGAGTTTTCCTTTTGTAAACTCGTGAGTGCCTTTTGTACTGTTCATACTTGTACATCCTTTGTATTCTCGCATTTGCGCCATGTTGGTGATGTAATATTATTGTAATATTTGTCACCTCTGGTGATAACTTTGTAATTGTACTCATGTGTTGGAATGTATAATGCACCATTTGCTTCCGTACTCTGATTCTTGCCTGTACTGATGCTTAGCGTATATACGTGAGGGTATTTCTGACCTACGTATATACGTTGCAGTAACGTCTCCGTACCCGCCGGGATCGGGGCGTTACAAATGGTATCGACAAAGTTAAAAGAAAATTCTCTAACTTACAACAACAAGCAAAGCACAAAACCCATAGATCATCAAAAAACCATTTAAGTATGAAATATAAGAAGGTAAATACTTGTAGGTAAGTTAGAGTTAGAACCCTCGTCTTAAGATGTCATAGCTCTTGTTTGCATAAGGCTTGTTTGACACTATTGACTCATGCGGGTTATCAATCAAGTATTAGAAATTAGTGGGTTAGTAGTTACTTAGCCACGCTAATGAAAAGTTAGTTAGCCATAAAGGTAAAAGAAACAACAAAGAAAAAGAGGTAAAGGGAAAGGGAGTTACACTACAAGAAAGTAAAAAAAAAGAAGTAAGGAGGAAGTTACACTACAACAAGGAAATGAAAGTAAATGACTAAGACAAATAAATGAAAAGAAAGAAGAGAAGTAATTACTTGTATTGGTTGTCACCCTCCAAATACAATTTTTACACACTCTCTCTCTTTCACTCTAATGGCTAAACCTAAAACTAGAAGAAGAACAACAACAACTACAAATCTAAAAATAAAATTACAACAACTTGCTCTAAACTCTGGATCTGCTGAAACTGAAGACCCCAGGGGGTTTTTATAGACACCAGGGCAAAGGGGGCCACGTGAACAGTACGTGGCCCAAAATGCAAGCGCTTGCGCGCCCAAATGGTCGCGGAAACGCGGCTTGGGCCGCGTTTCTGCGGCCCAGGCAGGGCGGCGCGCGCCCAGTTTTGGGCAGTGCGTCGCCCAGTCTGTCTTCTGTCCATCTGAGCTCCTGGATTTGCGATTTGATACCCTGGGTTGACAAAATCTTCACTCTAAGGTCAATGATTACTTGGTAGGCTCTTAATCACTAATTAAATGGTGATTTAGGTCTTCTTCTACATTTGCACACCATGGACCTAGAATCAAGCAAGTAAGGTTTTATTAGCAGAATTTTACATGAAATAAATATGAGAATGTGATGAAAATTATGCAAAATTAGAGACTAATCACACCCCCACACTTATCTTTTTGCTCGTCCCGAGCAAAAAAAAATAAGAAAATTATTATATCACTTTCGCAGGTGACGCGATTGCACTGAGCATGTGCAACAAGCCTTTAAACCTCTAGGTTTCCCCTAGAGGAGGAGTGTTGTCTCCTAAGGGTTTTCAGCGGATTGCACCCACAAAATCCGATAAGTAAAGAGAAGAAATTAATTGTTAGAAAAAAAACCTTTTTTTCCTTCTTTTATGAAAAAGAACTTTCAATCATCTAAGTAAAAATGACCTAATGATGTAAGAATTAGGTTTCACCCTTATAAGTCCTCTTATACTTTAGCCTGCATAAAAGAAGAAACTATGATTTTTCTTTAAATTTAGAAGGGATCTTGTACTTCTAACTCATTCTTTTATTTTGCTTTAGATAGATATGCATATGTGTAAGTGTGAGGTGCTTGGGATTTTTCAACTCAACTTTGAATATCATTTAATTTTATTAATATTTACTTATTATTCCTTGTTCCATTAGATTTTCTACTTCACTTATGTAACACATATCAAACTGATGACTCCCAAACCAGATGGTCTTAGGGCACCAGGTGGAAAAACACCCTTCAGGTCAAATATGCAAGTGGAGTAGGCCACGAAATCAAGATTTATTTATATATTATTTTCTTTTTTTGGGCTTGAGTGATCATGCTTCTTGAGGCACAATTATCCAGCCTTTTTTTTTCAGAGTTGTGTCTCTAAATCCCAAGCATGTGTGTGTGAATTATGCATATTCTACTAAGGCTAAATAAAAGGTATGAGTTATTTTCCTTATCCCTCCTATCCTTTTAGTCAAACCATTCTTTCTTATTTACTTAGGCAAAAATAAAGATTTATTACTAAGGTTCCCGTAATTCCTACAATCTTTTGGTATTTTTATAAAGAGTATAAAATTTCTTTTCAATCTGGAGATTTTTCTTTTTTTTTTATTTTTTTCTTTTTTTCTCTTTTTTTTAAAAGAAAAAGAAAGAATAAAAGGAAAAAGAAAAAGTGTTAGCACCCCCCACACCAATCTAATGCATTGTCCTCAATGAATGCATATGAAAATGCAAATGCAATAAATAGGAGGAAGAAATGATGTCATCGTCTCCGTGTACTCGGGCCGCCAAGTGCGAATAGGCTAAAGAAATGTCAAAAAGAATGTACACGGGGTAAGCATATAACAAATTTTTTTTATTTGTTTGTTGTGGTTAGGTGTATGACGGGGCAAAAAGAGTCAGCACACAATCATCTGGAGTCATAGGCTCAGTGGTCAAGAAGGGCTTCAGTCTTTGCCCATTCACATCAAATTCTGTGTTGTTTTTAGGGTCTGTAATAAGCACAACACCGTGTGAGAAAACAGTGCGCACAATGAACGGTCCCGACCAATGAGTTTTCAGCTTCCCCGCGAAAATATGAAGCCTAGAGTTATACAGCAGAACCCTATCTCCTGGTGCAAAGTTTTTTCGGGTTATGATTTGGTCATGGAAAAGTTTAGTCCTGCTCTTGGTGATTCGGGCATTCTCATAGGCTTCATTCCGTATCTCCTCTAATTCAGAAATCTGTAGTCTCCTAAGTTCACCGGCCCTGGTTAGATCAAAGTTGAGTTGCTTAATGGCCCAGAGGGCCCGGTGTTCTAACTCTACTGGCAGATGACAGGCTTTGCCAAACACAATTCTATAAGGAGACATCCCCAGAACTGCCTTAAAAGCAGTGCGGTAAGCCCACAATGCATCATTGAGCTTAATCGACCAATCCTTTCGGTTTTGTCTGACAGTCTTTTCCAGAATGTGCTTGAGTTGTCGATTGGTGACTTCTACCTGCCCATTTGTCTGGGGATGGTACGGAGTGGATAACTTGTGATTGATGGAATATTTTCGCATCAGAGCTTCAAAAACTCTGTTGCAGAAATGTGATCCATTGTCACTAATTATCGTTCTGGGGGTGCGAAATCGGGAGAAGATGTTATTTTTAAGAAATTTGACAACCACTTTGTTGTCATTCATCTTAGTTGGCATAACTTCTACCCACTTAGAGACATAATCTACAGCAACCAGAATGAACTGGTTGCCGAAGGAATTGGGGAATGGCCCTATGAAATCGATACCCCAAACATCAAAAATTTCAACTTCAAGGATCGGGCTCAGGGGCATCATGTCTCTTCTAGAAATTTTCCCGATCTTCTGACAGTTTGCACATGACTTGCAAAAATGATATGAGTCTTTGAACAAAGTGGGCCAGTAGAACCCACTTTGTAGAACCTTTTCTACAGTCTTGCGGGGACCGAAGTGTCCTCCGCATGCAAGGTCATGGCAAAAGCTGAGCACACTCCTCTGTTCCTCCTCGGGTATGCATCGTCTAATTATTTTGTTGGGACAATACTTAAAAAGATACAGTTCTTCCCAGAAGAAGTACCGTACTTGGGCAAAGAAGCGGTATTGGTCTTGCTTTGTCCAGTCAGCGGGTAATTGTCCCGTGGCCAGGTAATTAACGATGTCAGCATACCAGGGTTCCTTAAGAATGGCTAGGATGTGCTCGTCTGAAAAATCCTCGTTGATTGGAGCTTGGATGGTTGGTGCATTCAGAATTCGTGAGAGATGATCAGCAACTACATTTTCTATACCTCTTTTATCCCAGATTTCTAAGTCAAATTCTTGAAGTAAAAGGATCCACCGAATCAGTCGGGCTTTTGCTTCCTTCTTGGTCATGAGGTATTTCAGAGCCGAGTGATCCATAAAAATCACTGTTTTTGAACCTAACAAGTAAGGCCGGAACTTTTCTAACGCAAAGATAACGGCCAAGAATTCCTTCTCAGTCGTTGTATAGTTTTGTTGGGCGTCATTCAAGGTCCTACTCGAATAGTAGATCACGTGCTGCCTATTATCGATGCGCTGTCCTAGAACAGCGCCAATAGCAAAATTAGATGCATCACACATGATTTCAAATGGCTGGGCCCAATTAGGAGTAGAAATGATAGGCGCGGAAATCAGTTCTTGCTTAAGCTTCCCCCATGACTAGAAACATTCATCGTTGAAATCAAAAGGCACGTCCTTAGCGAGAAGGTTGGTTAAGGGCCTCGTGATTTTGCTAAAGTCCTTAATGAACCGTCGGTAGAACCCAGCATGCCCTAAAAAGGATCTAATATCCTTGATGCTTTTGGGTGGTGGAAGCTTAGCAATAACTTCTACCTTAGCCTTATCCACTTCTATGCCTCTCCTCGAAATCTCATGGCCCAAGACAATCCCCTGTCTCACTATGAAGTGACATTTTTCCCAGTTTAGAGTTAGGTTCTTCTCAATACATCTTTGTAGCACTAACTCTAGGTGATGAAGACACTGATCAAATGAATCTCCGTAGATGGAGAAGTCATCCATGAAAATCTCAAGAAAACGTTCCACCATGTCAGAGAACAAACTAAGCATGCACCGTTGGAACGTTGCGGGAGCATTGCACAATCCAAAAGGCATGTGCCGATAAGCAAAGATTCCGAACGGGCAGGTGAACGTCATCTTTTCCTGGTCTTCTGCAGCAATGGGGATTTGATTGTATCCCGAGTACCCATCTAGGAAGCAGTAGTACTCATGTCCAGCCAAACGCTCAAGCATTTGGTCGATGAAGGGTAGCGGGAAGTGGTCTTTACGGGTAGCAGCATTCAACTTCCTGTAGTCGATACAAACATGAACCTTGGTAGGCAGTCTTGTTTGTACCAACTCTTTTTTCCTCATTTTCTTCCACCGTAAAGTCAGTCTTCTTTGGGACCGCATGAACAGGGCTAACCCATTGGCTATCAGAAATGGGATAAATGATCCCATTATCTAATAATTTCAGAATTTTAGCCTTCACTGCCTCTTGCATGAGACAGTTAAGCCTGCGTTGTGGGTCCCTCCTAGGGGTTGCTTCATCGACTAAATGGATTCTATGTTGCACTATGGCTGGACTTATTCCCTTGATGTCCTTCATCGTCCATTTAATGGCTTCCCTATGTCTTTTCAGAATAGACATTAAGCTGTCCTCTTGTTGCTCAGTCAGGTGGGATGCTATGATGACTGGCAAGGTGTCCTTTCCGCCCAGGTAGGCGTACTTGAGGTGTTCAGGCAGGGCTTTTAGCTCTAGGGAAGGTGTTGCTTCATTGGAGGCAACTCTGGTTTTCAATCCTATGATGAGGTATACTTGGGCTTGATGCCCAATCCACTGCTGAATCTATGATCTGGTCTAGATTAAAATCCTTAGCCTCCAGATCAAACTCTGCCTCAGTTTCTGTCTCCATACTTTCCTCATGCTCACTAGTCAGGTTTTCAGTAGAATTGACCTCAAACGTCTGATCATTGACATCCCTAGGTTGTCTTCCAAGATTGAAGACATTAACTTCCTTCGTCATGTCTCCAAAAGTCAATCGCATTGACCCATTCCTACAGTTGATTATGGCATTGGCTGTAGCAAGGAATGGGCGCCCTAAGATGACGGGAGTCTGAGACCTAAGATTGGACACAGGTTGGGTCTCAAGCACAATGAAGTCAACGGGGTAAATGAAATCCCCGACCCGGATGAGGACGTCTGTGATTTCCCCCTTCGGGATCTTCACAGATCGGTCAGCTAGCGGAATGGTGACTCGAGTTGGGTTTAGCTCGCCCAACCCAAGTTGCTGGTATACTGAGAGAGGTAGCAAGTTGATACTTGCTCCCAGGTCAAGAAGCGCTCTACTGATTTCGGTCTGTCCTATGGTGCAGGAAATGGTGGGACATCCGGGATCCTTGTATTTCACCGGAATGGGACCAGACAGAATTTCACTGATATTAGTGGCCAAGAACACTTTCTTGGGCACATAGGTCTTTCTCTTCTTCGTGCACATATCCTTAAGAAATTTGGCATAAGCCGGGACTTGTTAGATAGCATCAAGAAGTGGCACATTCAATTTGACCTGGTTGAACATCTCTAGCATTTTCTCCATGTGCATATTTTTATTGCTGTTCCTAAGCCTATTGGGAAAGGGTGCTACAGGCTTATGAACTTGTTCAGCAGCTTTGTCCTCGTCAGATGTTTGTGGAGTGGGTTGGGAGGAACTAGCAGAGGTGGAGGCAGGAGTGGGATCAGGATGGTCTGGACTTTTCTGTTGGTAAACCTGGTCGCTACCTTCTTTCCAGATCACAGTGTGTGAACAGCATTGCACTGGTTAATCGATGGATCCTGAATTTCATATGCTTGATTGGAGGTTTTTGGGTTAACTAGCGGCTGACTAGGCAAAGTACCTTTTGGTCTTTCACTTAGGGAGCTAGCTAACTGGCTCATCTGCATTTCCAATCTCGATATGGCCTGTGAATGACTATTCAGAGTTTGTCCCTAGTTCTGCATAAAAGCGGTTTGGGACTTTATGAAAGCCTCTATGCTCTCCTCCAATTTACTGATTTTATTTTCCATTGGTGAGCCTTGGGAGGAGGAAGCTGGGGCTTGACTAGGAAAAGTTGGTGGAGGAGTAGGATGGTGAAAATTGTTGGAAAAATTAGGCCTGGGAGGATTGTTTTGGGCCCAGGAGAAATTGGGGTGATTTCTCCAGCCGGGATTGTAGGTCTGGGAGTAGGGGTTGTGAGGCGGCCGTGAGTAAGCCGCGTTCAGGTGTTCGGTGGCACTTACTGGGCATGAAAAATGGGGCACTCTTCAAAGACATGGTTTGGTGCCTGACAAAATGAACAACCCGGATTGTGAATTGGTGGTGGGTTGATCTCGTTGACACTGGCAGGCTCTTTTATTTCCAGAGCCTCTATCCTCCTCATTAGGATAGCAATTTTAGCCTCGGTAGCTATGGATGATTCTAAAGATAGGAGCCCTCCTCTTGAAGCTATAGATTGTGAATTCCTAGGTTTTTCTGAGGCTGGTTCCCATTGCAGGGTTTCCTCCGCTAAATCCTTAAATAAATCCCAACCCTGATTTTCATCCTTCTGCAGGAACCCTCCCTGACACATGGCCAAATGGGTTTTCATCTGGTAATCTAATCCATCGTAGAGAATCTGGCACTGACGCCATTTCTCCACACCATGGTGAGGGCACTGAGCTAGGAGATCTTTGAA
The DNA here is from genome assembly GCA_038442645.1 of Agave tequilana. Lineage (NCBI taxonomy): Eukaryota > Viridiplantae > Streptophyta > Magnoliopsida > Asparagales > Asparagaceae > Agave > Agave tequilana. Next base: position 6,017 of record JAVJIF010002473.1, on the reverse strand, counting down.
TCGCTCAAAGTATCTCCAAAATGGTTCGCTCGGTTCTTACTTAAACTGCATTATGTTCTTCCTAATGAGGGCAGTTTTGTGAATTGGGTAGAATTTCGTCAAGAAGGCCTTGACGAAATTATACCCAATTCACAAAACTGCCATCCCAGATCGTGACTGAATCCGCTGCCAAGCTGTACAACCACTTCTTAGCTAGGTCCTTCAGGGAAAAAGGGATGAAACGTAACCTAACGGCATCGTCTCCTACCTGAGGTATACGCATCGTGAGGCATACTTCTTCAAATTCCCTAACAAAGAATTATGCGTCCTCTTATTCTAAACCATGAAATTTGGGAAGAGTGTTAATGAATTGGGGCTTTAACTCGAAGTTATTTCCGTTTGCTTCAGGAAGTTTTATGCAAGATGGAAGTGAAGTTCTGATCGGGTAAAATCTATCCTGAAGCGACGCCATTACCGGTTCTGGATGTAAGGGTAGAGAAGTGTTTCTTGTTAATCTGAAAGTTGACGGATCTCTCACCCACTCGTGCATGCAGCACACCACAAACAACGCAAAAATAATAAACAATCGAAAAGAATGAAAAACAAATAAAAGAAAGAAAAACAACCTCAAGCCTTAGTCTAAGGTACCTGGACCTAGACGACTCCTAACTGGTCGATTCTCCGGGGAAGGTTGTTGCAGGAACTTGACTACAAGCTAATCGGCCAGGAAAGGGCAAAGCTCGGGGGGAGGTATTCGGGCATAGCCACGGGTCTAATTACGCCAAACCACGGAGCTTTCGAGGCTTTACCTCTCAATCCACTTTCCTTAGACACCGATTTTGCAGGAGTATAGTTCTTGCAATTTCCAACCTAGGTTAATCTTTTAGTGAGTCCGAGATGTCCCTAGGGCCAACGTCTATTGATTTTTAGTTAAGGCTTAGGAAAGTGTGAGTGCACTTGGAGATGGTTTTTGGGCTAAGGAAGGGTGATGAAATCCCACCTTATCTTGTTTCTTTGGTTTTGCCCTTAAAGTCAATTGTGTAAGTGTACAGTTTATTAATAACAAGGTAACACTCAAAGCGGTAAATCACTTCAAAATGTTGGTCCTATTCTATATGAATGCACACGTACCTTATCTCCAGCACTCTTCAACAGAAATTGAAATTAATTGAAATAGACACGTGCCTTAAATGCAAAAGTCTAGTCCAAATTTCAATTAAGAAACAAATGAATTTCTGTTGAGTTTATTACACATGCATATGGTGAAACATTCAAGGAAACTAAAAAATTTAGAAAGCAATTTTTTTAGCGGCTTTCGGCAACCCTGCAAACGAGTTTGTTAGTACTTTAATCGGAAAAACTCGCTCTTACACGAATTTTTCCGAGGGCAAATGAATCCTCGCGCAATGTCCTTGGCCACCTCTTTTGCTTCTCGTGATAGTGAGCTCCTTGGTACTTCTCCTACACACAAAAAGAACAATCTTTAGTATTGAACAACAAAACCGTTCCCTCCCCGGCAATGGCGTCAAAATTTGATCGGCAAAAAGCAAGCACAAGAAAAGTAGAAAGGGAGTGGGTCGAAGTTACTGCTTTTGTGGTTCTTCCGTAGTAGCGAAGTGGCTATACGGGTCGTATCCACAAGGAGGGAGAGCGATGGAAGCTTGATGCGGCTTTTATGTTCAAGAAAAGAGAATGTTCTTTGTTTCCAAATAATGAATTGAAAAGTGAAAACAAGTTGTTTCAAGAATTGTTGGAAAATATTTTGGTGGTTTGTAAATGTGGGTTTTTCTTAATGGTAAAAACGCATGGCTAACTTTCTACTAATTGCTCCCATTAATCCCTAACTTCTTGAAGATGTGCCTCACGATGGATCATAGGCAAGCTTACCCCTTATGCAAAGGAACTATTCACGTTGAAATCGAGTGAAAGTTCTTCCTATAACTTTTCTTTACATGGCAAAAACTCGGACATTCCCATATCAAGATCCATTAGAAGGCGAGAATACGGGAAGACACGAGTGCACTAATGGTATCGGCAAAATTAAAAGGAAAGTCTCTAACTTACAACAACAAGCAAAGCACAAAACCCATAGATCATCAAAAACCATTTAAGTATGAAATATAAGAAGGTAAATACTTGTAGGTAAGTTAGAGTTAGAATCCTCGTCTTAAGATGTCATAGCTCTCGTTTGCACAAGGCTTGTTTGACACTATTGACTCATGCGGGTTATCAATCATGTATTAGAAATTAGTGGGTTAGTAGTTAGTTAGCCATGCTAATGAAAAGTTAGTTAGCCATAAAGGTAAAAGAAACAACAAAGAAAAAGAGGTAAAGGGAAAGGGAGTTACGCTACAAGAAAGTAAAAGAAAAGAAATAAGGAGGAGTTACACTATAACAAGGAAATGAAAGTAAATGACTAAGACAAATAAATGGAAAGAAGGAAGAGAAGTAATTACTTGTATTGGTTGTCACCTTCCAAATACAATTTTTACACACTCTCTCTCTTCACTCTAATGGCTAAACCTAAAACTAGAAGAAGAAGAACAACAACTACAAATCTAAAAATAAAATTACAACAACTTGCTCTAAACTCTGGATCTGCTCAAACTGAAGACCCCATGGGGTTTTTATAGACACCAAGGCAAAGGGGGCCACGTGAACAGCACGTGGCCCAAAATGCAAGCGCGCGCGCCCAAAGGGCCGCAGAAACGCTGCTTGGGCCGCGTTTTCACGGCCCAGGCAGGACGGCGCGCGCCCAGTTTTGGGCAGTACATCGCCCAGTCTGTCTTCTGTCCACCTGAGCTCCTGGATTTGCGATTTGATACCCTGGGCTGACAAAATCTTCACTCTAAGGTCAATGGCTACTTGGTAGGCTCTTAATCACCAATTAAATGGTGATTTAGGTCTTCTTCTTCATTTGCACACCATGGACCTAGAATCAAGCAAGTAAGGTTTTATTAGCAGAATTTTACATGAAATAAATATGAGAATGTGATGAAAATTATGTAAAATTAAAGACTAATCACTTCTTGGAGGTTATAGATTGTTCTTGGTCTCCAGACAATCTGCAACCATGTGGCCCGGCTTCCAGCAATTGAAGCACATGACCTTCTTGTCTTCTTTTCCTTTCCATCTTCTTATATTGTTAAACTTGGTCTTGTTGTACATCTTCCTTACATTTTTCACTAGGAGGGAGAATTCTTCATCATCCTCTTCTTCATCATCATCGTCAAAGATGGTGGGAGGGGATTTAAAAGCGATTATTTTCTTATTTTGTGGTGCCATCTCTTCCCTTGTCTTCCTCTCTATTTCATGGGTCTTAAGGTTTCCTATAAGACTGATGAGCTTCATCTCTTCTTTATCATTTAGCTCATGTAATTGCCTTAACTTCCCATGAGGGTGGAAGTACACCAATGACCTTTCTTACTTTTTAATTATTGTAAATGGCATCACCTAAAGAAGCAAGACTATTAGTTATTTTAATAAATCTTGTTACCCTGTCATCAGTGGTGTCATTATCATGCATGGTGAAAATTTCATATTGGGATCGTAAGAGATCATTTTTGCTCTCTTGACTTATGACGTTCCCTCGTGTGTGACTACTAGATGTGTCCAAATCTCGTAGGCGGATTTGCAATGGATGACCCTAACAATATCGTCATCGTTCAAAGATTAAAATAAGGCATAGTGTGCCTTAGCATTTTCATCAAACTCCTTAGTGGTAATATCAGGCCAAGTGTCCTCATCACCAATGGGTACATTAAAGAGTTTAGACACTGCTTTTGCAACCCGACTTCCTAAAGATTGCAAAAAAACAGTCATCTTAACCTTCCATATAGGAAAGTTAAGGCCATCAAATATGGGAGGGGTCTTAATACCTTCGGCTAATTTTACTAAAGTGGATGAAGATAAAATTGTGAAAGTAGTGATTAGTAATTAGGATCTTTCTAAGGTTATTAAACTAAAAACTAGAGACCAAGGCTTTGATACCAATTGAAATACACCTAGTAGGGGGGTGAATAGGTGTTTTGCTAATCAAATGTAATTTTAAACTACTTATGATGAATTATGCAAACGGTCACCCAAAACAAGAATTGAGGCGAATGTCCCGTGAAGGGCTCTAGAACTTCTCTTTGATTCCTCTAGATAATGAGTTGAAGTGCTCAATAGCCTCCTTATTAAGATGAGTATAGACCGATAATGAAAGTGATAGAATGAAAGCAATTATAGAATGCAAGATGAACAATTACACAAGTATGAAAAATAAAAAGTAATAGAGAGCAAGACATAAACAATCGCAAACACAAAAAAATTGTTTCGAGGTTCGAGCCACCACTCTATGTCCCCGCCTTCACCACTATGAATGACTTCACTATCCTCTAAGGAATCTTCCACAAAGGGACCTTATACAAAGGAATTCCAATTTTGTCTACACAATACTGGAGTACACAACTCCACTAACTTAACCCTCTACACAAGAGGTAGCACAAAGCTAATTGAGGTTATAAAACTTTTGGTGATCCAGCAAGATCACAAGCACTCTCTCTTATAACTTTCTATAAAGTATAATATGAAGTGTTGCTCAAGAAGTTAAGCGAGCGATGAAATTCAGTTAAAAAGAATAGAGAAGCTTTAAAATCAACTGAAAATAGTTTTGGAAGGAAAGAACTTGAAAATTGGAAGCTAGAAAAACTTGTCTTTTGAAACAAACTTGAAAACTTGTAAACTTGTATAAACTTCTTATCTAAAATCAAAACCAATGACCCATATACATAGGCAATAAATAAATATTATTTATAAATCATACTAGGTCATTTGGGGTGCGTTTAGGCACTTGAAAACTAAAAATGCTCATTAGAATTCACTAAAAACAAAACAGATTCAAAAACTAGCCGTTATAGACAACTAGCAGGTTGTTAGTCGACCGACTGGTCGACCGACAGCTCATCCAGAAAAGAGCCTTTGGCTCCTGTCGACCAGCCTATCAGAAGTTCAAAAGAGAAAAATAAAATGTCGATCAACCAGGTCAGTCGACCAACCTAACCGAGAGTTAGGGTCTCTCAGTCGGTCAACCTATCGGTCGACCGCAAGGGTTAGCGGTCGATCAGTCGGTCCACTAACAATGTGCAAAACATGCACGTCCCTTGGCTAAAGGCTCGGTCAACCGGGCGGTTGACCGTTTTGGCTTGAAATGGGCACCGGTCGACCATTCGGTCGACCATTCTGACCTGAAATAGTTTCTGGATTGTTTTTAAATTTTAAAAAATTTCAAAATATTTTGTATTGTTTATAGGTAATTGATTGAGTTCTTACCTGCACACAAAAATACAAAATTTCATAACTTTTAAATAAAGAGTGCAGGTGCTTAATTCTACCGCGATAGCAAGTGGCTATGCGGGTCGTGATCCACAAGAAGGGACTAGCGTTGGAAGCTTTTTAAGTAAGTTCTCTTTTATGCTACAATTAATGGTTAAAATTCTTACAAAAAGAGAAAAATGGAGTTAGATAATTTAAAAAGAAAGTGATAGATAGAGAAGATGGAGAAAATGGAAGTCGATATGTACAAAGAAATGAAAAGAGTGAAAGAAATTTGGAAGATTGTGGTGTTGGTAATTTACACTAAAATTAAAAGAAAAGAAAACCTAAAAGAAAAACTTACCCTCTTGGTTGATGACTTACCTAGAACCCTTGCATATTTTACCTTGCTTCGGAGGCGATCAACGCATAGCCCATAAGATCGAGCTCAGTCCCCATTCGCATTACATCATCAAGATGAATAAGAATGAAATGATATGGAATCTTGAGGAGGAGAACATCATCATGAAATATCGGTGGCACTCACACAAATATGACTATACTGATGCTTCTAGATTCAGTTGGATGCTCATCATAACAAAAAGAGGAAAAGTTGAAAGAAGAAGAAGAAAACAAAAGTAAAGACAAACATAAAAAAGGTTACCTTTTACTGCTTGCAGAAACGATGGAAGAAAGGAGGAGGGTACATCGGTGTCACTCTCAACAGAAGCCTCTCTCTCCTA